>OZ030022.1:10527500-11022500 GCA_964023405.1 Apodemus agrarius | reverse complement strand
GTCATTCAATAGATATTTAATGTATTTTGTACTCACCATGACTCTAACAACAACCAATGAAACTTTACTACCTTTAAAGAGATCCCTACTTCTGTGGGTAAAAGCTTGAAACTAAAAAAGAATACGTCACCTTGCTTATGATATTTACTTACCTCTAGAAACACAATCACCACAAATCCCCACATTTAATCCATTTATAGATTATTAGCATTTTAAAGATAGATATCGAAAGCTGAGAAGTTAAGCAACTTCAAGACCCCAAAGACACACCCAGGCACAGCTAGAGCTCAGACTGCAGCTGAGGAGGGGACCCAGGCCATTTGTCACCTTGTTCTGCTGCCTCTGCTCTTCATTATCCCAAGAGCACTCAGCAGAGTTTGATGCCAACTTGACACAAGCTAGACTTATCTGAGAGGAAGGAACCTTGATTGAGGAAACACCTCCATAAATTCCGGAGGCGGGGCATCTTCTTAATTAGATGAGGGAGGGCCCAGGCCTTTGTAGCTGGTGCCATCCCTTGGTTCTGTAAGAAACAGACTGAGAAAGCCACGGGGAACAAGCCTGTTAGCAGTATCCCTTCATGGCCTCTCTATCAGCTCCTGCCTCCAGGTTTCGGCCCTGCTTGGGTTCCTGCCCTAACTTCCTTTCAGTGATGAACAGTGCTGTAGAAATGTCAGCCAAATGAACCCCTTTCTCCCCAAGTTGCTTTGGCCACCGTGTTTTATCACAGCATCTTAGTACTGACTAAGACAATAGTCTTCAGTCTTAATTTTACAGGTGGTGGGTAGAAGAGAGGAAAAAGTGTGATTTTTTGATCCATCTTCTGGTGAATTGGGAGGAGACTAGAGATAATTTTTCTCCAAATCTCTTTAATGCAGATAACTTTATAGGCCACAATCATATAGTATCTGTGTCATATGGCAGGAATATTTGCTATTTACCTCTATTTGAATAACATATTTGACATCTGTGACACTGCTCATTCTTAAGTGAGTTAAGTTCACAGAAGCCTTTACAGAGAAAATTCAGCAACACTGCCTTAAAAGCATTTCTTGTGACCAGCACTGCTTTTCCACACTGTAACTCCATGGAAAAGTTCACTGTACTACATACAGTAGTACAAGAATAATCTGTAGTGTCATGTCCTGTTTCATTTCTTTTATACCCATAAATGTATATAATTACCTAACACAAGAATATATACTTTCTTGAACTATAATGTGTAATTTTTCCTCCTTGCATTTTAATATTTTTATTTTTGAGAATTCTTTAATTATATTCTGATCATATTCATTTCCCTCACCAAATTCTTCCCAGATATACCTCCCCACCATACATCACCAATTTTGTGGGATGTTTTTGTTTTGTTTTGTTTTTTTAATCTGTTGAGTCAATTTTGTGCTGGTATATGACCTCCCAGAGAACACATCCTTAAAGAAAAACTCTACCTCTCTCAGCATCTAGGGTTGGCGAACCCTAATATTAAGGTCACAGCCTCCTATGACTGAATGGCTCTCTGGGCTCAGCGCAGAATGGAAGACTCCCTTTCTCAGCAGGGTCTCCCTTGCTCTGCATGACTTTTGTCTGGAGAGTGTCCCTGAACATAGGTTCTTGACTTCATCTGAAGAACGACGGTATACAGAGCTGCTCAAGCGTCTACTCTGGCTTCCTACCCACATGATAATTAGGGAAAGTATTATGACCAACCAGCCCTCTCCACCATTACCCCTAAAAGTCCTATATACCCTACTCCTGGAACAATACAGTTGAGCTATCTCATTGTAGCTGATCCCAGAATCTATTACCAGTAGCTCTTCAGCAAGGGCCAGGACTTCATGCCTACCCCTCTCTAAGTCTGGCTGGAACTTGTTCAGGTCCTGTACCTGTTACCATAGCTTCTGTGAATTCGTATGAATCATTGTCCTGTTGTATACAGAAAACAAAGTTCTACTGTGGTTATCTACAACCTCAAACCCAATCAGAAACTGTTTGGTACTCCCCTGGCATTCGTGCCTCTATTGCACAGGTAAGGCGTACTGCTGGGTAGGCTGTTATGCAGTACACTAGGCTGATAGTCAGGAAAGGCTGATCTGTACTTTTCTCCCCTGGTAGCATGCATAGAATCATCCAGGATTCTGAAAGCTTTAACAGTGGGAATGAAGCTTCTTGCTCAGTACTAGCTTGACTTCCCCAATGTCAAAGACTCAGGAATATGATGTCTTTAGCACTAGGGTTCTGTTGTCAATTTCTAGAGAACAATCAAGGCCAATGCCAGTAGCCTGTAATGTGTGGGAGTCTCTGGGACCTCCTTAGCCAACAACTCCTAAGTGATAGCCCATTCCTACACTGGTATATTTCTTTTGTTAGCCTGTGAACATCACTGTTCTTGTATAGAGTAACTATATTTAAACTCTTTAATTATGGGCTTCTGAAGCAGCAGGTTTTCAAGCGACGTTTTTAAAAGGTGTTTATTATCAGTAAGCCCCGCCTGTATTCCCTCAGAGCAGAACAGAATGGCTGCAACTCACTCTGTCCTCTTACAGCCACAGACAAACAATATAGGCCAACTGAAACTCAACTGCCTGGATTACCACCGATTTCTAAACACTTCTATATTTTAAGTGTCTGGGTTTTTGATGTGTTTGTGTAACCTTAGCTAAAAAGAAGAAAATACACGAGACCTGACAGCAAATACTCACAATAGTTTCATCTGCTAAAAGTTCAGCTATTCGTTCTAGAATCTTCCAGGCTACATTTGTGTTATGCAGGCACCGCCAGATTTTTAAAGATCAATTCTTTTTAAGACAGGGTCTCACTATGTATTTCTAGCAAGCCTGAAACTCATTATAGAGATCAGGCTATCCTTAAACTCAGAGAGATCTCCCTGCCTCTGCCCCTGAGATTTAAGATTAAAGGAATGCATCACTACACCTAGTAAGAATCAATATGTTTAAGAGATGAATGAACTATATAGCTAAGCCTCAACCAGATCTAACCAAGATATCTGTCACAGTTCTGAACTAATACAAACAGTATAGGCCAGACCTTATATGGAACTTCCAATCTTGTAATGATAAAAGTGTGTGTCACAAAGAATAGGTCCCTCAAGACTTCTCTCTCAGAACACACATACGCACGTGCACATGCGCACATGCACACACACGTGCATATACACACACAGAACACACAGTGGATACCCAGAGTGCACAGAAGCAACCAAGAAAATGGTAAAATTAATCCTCCTCTTATAGCAGATAAAACTAGTAGCTTTACAAGGGCCAAATAACATTCCTCACTAAATATGACAAGGAGGAGACCAATACAAGAAAATGTAACTGTTTTTCAAAGAAGTCTTGTGGCAGTTATTGTGTCAACAATGGATGTCTGTTAATATTTCTGTGCATTGTGTTTTGTTGAAAATAATAATGTTAAGACAATATTCCACTTTTAAAAAAATCTGTCTGTCTACATATTTAAAACAGTTGGGGAAATTTTCCAACTGGAAAACACTTCTAAGTACCATTGCATTCAGTTTAAACAAATATAAAAATGCAACACCTTCTGTTTGGTTTTAGAAACGACTGATTGGCATAAGGGAAGATGAAAATGTATGAGCTGACGTTAGCTTGACTACTGATGTCAAGAAAGAACAGTATTGGCATTTAGTAAATGGAAGCAGCATTGAACTTTCGGAGGTTAGATGCCCAGGTCTTTCTGAAGTATCTTCCTAAAATATGCCACGAAGAAGCCCTGAGTTCTTAGCCTGCATACTTCATTCTTAAATGATTAGTCACAAGTAAACCAGAAAAGTAAAATGATTTAACATATTTGACCACATTGTTCTCACCAAATACAACAGGGGTGGGGAGAGGGAAACAAGTTCCAAGCAATTAACACATTTTAAATTAATGTTTTTAAATATTTACTTTCTCTGCATAAGAATGCCTTTGCTTTCACATACATTTGTTAATGTTTGGTTTTTTTCCACTTACAGTGTGTTACTGTGGTTCATTAAATATAAGTTGCAAGCAATTAGAATAGGAACATAATTACATGTTCCACTAAGAAAGATAAGACCACTATAATTATAATGGTAGGACCTCATTAGCTGTTAGGAAGTATCCCAATCTCAGAGATATTAAAATTTGTGGATGATGGGCTAAACACACCTAGAGTAATAATGGTTAAGTTTCTGGGCCAATAACAACAGAGCAAAACCAAGACGTTGCTTCAGCAGCCCCAGATCCTTGCTTCTATGAAGTGTGTCTATATATGGCCAAGGCCAAGCCAACAACACATAAGCCAAGTCCCCCCATGTTTCTGTAACAACATCCATACGTAAAGCATGGTCCAGACCAACTTCTCATCAAATAAGACTGAAAGATAAAGCCCAGTGGTCTCTCAAGGAAGGTTTCAGAATCTCTTATATGTTTTTACTTTCCATCACATGGGGAAAATTGGGTCAATGGGAACACATGTGAGGAGGGCACGGGAACACGCTTAGGAAGACACACCTGCAGCAACTGACTAGCTCTTTATATGGGGAAGGGGAGTGTCAGATATCGGAACAAAACTAGAAGTCTGCTGAGCATATAACATACATAGCCATACTATGCATCTAGCTTATACATAAATAAACACACAGACATGTGTACTAATAGTTTGTTTTGCAGATACAGTTTAGACTACTATTAAAAAAATAAAACCTTTTGAGGACAATGGGTATCTTAGCTTGGATGGTCTAGAAGCAGAGCCTAGATAGATATTTGTTTAATTAAATGTACTGCGAAAGGAAGATTGCTTTCAGGAGGGCAGAGCTCGGTGAAAGGGGCTTAATGGAGCACAGGAAGGCCTAGATGTAAGACCATGAAACCAGCTCAATGTTAACACCAGGTTGTTCCCAAGGCAGCTTTGAAGATAGATACCTGCAGCTTTAATTTTTCAAAATCTATTTCTAAAGACAGTTCTTAAACGCTTTGACCTCCCTTCTAGCCCACCGTCCACCCGAGGTAGTGGAAAAGAAAGAATATGGGAGAGGCAGACCTGTTTCGAAAGGGTTCTTTGGAGCAAATCCCATCTGCGTTGTCAGGAAATCAGCAGTTCAGTTCACGGGTCCGCAGCGGCAGCTCGATCCACTTGTAAACTCCTCACAGTTACATCGGCAGTCCAGTTGGGATAGCAAACATGAAACTGTGGCACTACCTAGCAGAGATGGCCAGGCCTCAGCTAGGAGTCGGCAGGAGGGACCAGGGCCAACAGGAATGCCAGGAAAAGTTCTCACTGTGCCTCTGTCAGCAAAGTGAAGTCGATCAGTGAAGACGTGAGGCCAAGAAGCATTTAGCTACGTAAACAGGACAAGCTAGCCCCTCTCACAGCCCATTCAGTCCCATTTATACGCCCTCCACACATCACGTGTTCTCCACGGGTCTTGCCTCAGCTGATATCACTCTGTCAATCATCCCGAGTCTGCAAAAGTGGCAAGAAGCTGCCCCACGCCACGAGAAGTTTTTTTGGTGCATTTCCCTCTGTGGAGTCCTGACAAACGAAGCACAGCTACACAATGGAAAACAGACCAACACGTGCATGTCATTAGTTTAAAAAAAAATCCTTTATCACGTGTCTTTTCATGCGCTTGTTTTAAGAGAACATCCTTTCACCTGTGTCTGCTTTAGCAAGATGTTCCTTCACGGGTCTGCTTCACCGCCCAACACAACTGACTTTTCAAAGAACCCTGAAGTTTCCACTGCAGATGTCCCCATAGGGTTTGTGCTACTTTGGTGCATCCTTCATGGGATGTCACAGCACAAGGATGGTCTCTGAGACCTGGTAGCTCTTGTTTGGATTGCAGGGCTTGAGAGGGGAAGAGACAGCTTCAGCTGCCTAGGGATTGCAGTTCACAGGTGCTGGAAGATACCTGCTGACAGCCGCCTGCTGACAGCCTCCTCCAATTCAGCACTGTGCTCTGTATTGCATTCCTTAAGCATTTGCTTTGCTTATTAGTATCTCCACTCCCGGGTTCATTAAGCCTATATTAAATGTCTCCTATGACCTAGGCTTTCAGGATAGAGGTAAGAATAGTGAAAACTACCTGTCACTCACAGCATCTTCTGGCACAGAGACAAAGCACAGGCACCCTAAAAGGCCTGCTGCTGTTGGATGTCAGCTCCCTGGAGAACCTTGTGTTTTCATGTATCTGCTCATTGTACCTTATCTGGCACTCTGCATCCCAAACCCTGTATCTGTATCTGTATCCGTATCCGTATCCGTATCCGTATCCGTATCCGTATCCGTATCCGTATCCGTATCCGTATCCGTATCCGTATCCATATCCGTATCCCTATGCTATCTGTATTCGTATCCTATCCGTATCCGTATCCATATCCGTATCCGTGTTCGTATCCTTATCCGTATCCTTATCCGTATCCGTATCTGTATCTGTATCTGTATCCAAATCCTACCTTTCAGCTAGGAAACCAAAGGTGAGCTATCCCACAAGCTTGCTGGCTCTGTCCCCGTTTCAAACCCTGGTGTGTCTGTGATTGGCGGCTTCAGTACTCAGACCCATCCATGAAACCACCTCAGTGAACCATCAACCAGTTGGTTGTACTGAGACCAACATGATCAGCCTGGATCCCGGCATATAGAAAAGGGCAGCAGTGTGGTGACTCACACTAGTAATTCTAGTATTTGCAAGTCTGAGGAAGTCACATTGCCAGGAGTTCAAGTCTGGCCTGGGCTATGTGAGCCTAAAGTTAACCTGGACTATAAATAGTACAATATCTGTCTCAAGAAAAAGAGAAAGAGAGAGATTAAAAAAAAAAAGATCAACACTATTATGCAAAAGATGCTTTTATATTTAAGCTCTAAAGACTCAGTGCTACCTCTACATCATGGACTGTGCAGTACCATGGTGTCAACCCACCCTCAGTCCCTGCTTCAGCTACTATAGTAGGTATTGAATCCTTCTGCAGCCAGAGTCACCATCAAGTCATCTCCATTAGGACTTACTCCTCTTTACATGCTCAGTGGGTTATACTTCTCCAAACTAAAAGTGCTGTCCAAATTCACATTCGCCAAATGCCTGAGGGAGGGAGGAAAGCCCAGAAAACTGCTCTTTCTCTACTAAGTCCTTCCTCACTTTTACTATGAAAACATCTAGGGTTTGCTTTGATCTTTCCACAAATGATTCAGTTCTTAATTCACTAAAGCCAGGTCTTTAAGTGCATGAATATTCTGAGTGATTAGCAGAACAGTCGTTCATCCCTGCGGTGAAGGCAAGAGCTTGGTGGGGAGGCTCAGGCCCACCAAAGCACTGATCTGAGGCTGCTCTTGACAGCAGGAGAAAGGCGGTAAGGGGGGGAATGGGAAGAGTCAGAAAACAAAGAGAGGAAGAAAGATTGAGAAGAGAGGTGGGAACCAAACCGGCTGATAACTGCCTGCTTAGAACCACTGTTTAATATCTCATGTAATTCGACCATGCAGGAAGTTCCCCTGGATATGAGGACAGTGCAATGACATGTCTAGAAGGAAGCCCGGGCAGGCAGGGTCACACCGTACGTCCCACTACTCTTCTAGGGAACTGTCTGAGATGCTTAGAGTTAAGTGGACAATCAGATATAGTAGATAGTGAGTGAATACGGCCAGTTTTGAAGAAATAGATATTATATCAAACAAGTGATGGGTTTATGCTTCTTAAAAAACTTCCCAGTAAATATAAATATTGAAATGCTATTACTCATCAGGATTCAAAGTTAAGCTGGAACAATCAAGAAATTAAATAGAAATATATATGTCGACATACACTATGCAAGGAAGGTGTGTACTATAACTATACAATGCACACTCCCACCATGAGATCCTTCTTCCACCATAAAGAACAGTAGAGGGAGATGGGAGAAGGACAAAAATATGGAATATCACACTGTGACAACGACAATTGCTTAGCTGCTGTCAGAATACACAATGGTCTTTCGTTAGAACAGAAAGATCCCCAAGAACAGCCAGGGTAAAGTGGCTTCTCCACATTGTCCACTGTCGAGGAAGGCACTGCAAATGCAAGATGGCTTCTTTCTGGGCAAGTGGCCTTGGGTAGGAAAAGCCACAGACTCCCATGTTTCAGAATGGAAGTTGTAACCATCACAGGAGCCATTCCAGGTATGCTAGCATTCATTAAAATGGCTCTGGAGAACAGCACCGGCATGCTTTGGAGATGACTGCATACTATTCATTTATATCGGATGAATTTATTGCTCCAGGAACGTGACAGACAATAAACAACAGTGTCATCGAATCACACATGTCAATAAATTTGAGTACTAAACCGATTCTGCCTAGAGAGGTAATGATAATCTGGGGGAAAGGGGAGCTGCGTCTAATTAATGAAATGCCCTTTGTATTTCCTAATGGTTGGAGCATTAACTTGAAAATGGCTTTCCCTGTAATAATTTACAGACAAGCATTCTTTAATGGGAAAACAATTTGAATTTATGTGCAATTGAACTGCAATTATTTGATTAACTTTATTAAATTCTTGTTGATTTTACAGTCTGCAAGAAGTGTCATTTTTTACAGGTTCCATATATAGGGGTGCTGAGGTTTTCAGCCTCAGGACTCAATTGGTGCGGACAATGCATCTGCTTTAGGACCTATCTTCTCCAGTCCCATTGCCACGACCTTGATGGATGGGAATCGGTTCAGGTGCTTCTTTCCATGTGATTATCTCATTGTTTTTGTGTGTGCTCAAAAAAGCAGCTGAATAAACTTAGCAGCAGAATGCATAGGATTCCCCTGTAGTATTTGAAACCGTGGACATTACCGCACTAGGGGAAACTCTATTCAATGAAGCGAGACCTGGATCCACCCATTTAGGTTTCATTAGCAAATCCAGGAACTATCTTCACAGAGCATGCCAGTTTGAAGAATAAGGAGAACTTCCAAATCTATAGTCAAATGTATGCATTAAAAAAAGCAAAAGACCAAGGAGATGACTCAGTGGATAAAGGCACTGACCACCAGACCTACAGACCTGAGTGGGTCCCTGAGACCCACATGGTAGAGGAGAAAAATTGCCTAACAAAGGCTGTCCTCTGACTTCTACAGATGTCCCATGGCACAAGCATTACACGAACACACACACACACACACACACACACACACACAGACACACACACATACATAAATAAACAGATAAAAAAGAAGGAAAAAGGAAAGAAAGAAAGAAGGGAAGGAAGGAAGGAAGGAAGGAAGGAAGGAAGGAAGGAAGGAAGGAAGGAAGGAAGGAAGTTATTTAAAATATTTCAAAGAAGCAAGATGAACATGACTGTTCAGACACTAACAGTTCTGAGGAAGACCCTGTGGACTTAAAAGACAAAGCTTACAGAAGAAAGAAAATCGTAAGGGCAGAACATAAAAGCCGAAAACAGAAGTACATGAAACCAGAAGGTAATTCTTTGAGAAGGTTGATAAAAAAAAATAGTATAGATCCTTTTGAACCGGTCAAGATAAAAGAGCATATACAAATTACCAATAGGAGGAATTGAAGGGGATATTTTATTACTAATATAATACTATTAAAATATTATTAATAAATATAATGATAGTATTAAATTTTTATGTGTGCTCTATGCCCAGAATTTCAACAAGTTAGATAAAATGGATTCCTTCTTGGAACAAAGCAATCAAAATTCACCCAAGAATAAATTTTAAATATTCTATTTGGCAACTTGAATAGTTCCTTCTGAAAAAGCAACAATTATGTAGTTAAAAACTTTTGATCAGCAACAGCAAACCCTAGGAACTTCACTGTTTTTTTTCTATCAAGCATTTAAAGAAGAAGTAATAAAAGTCTATGCACTATTGTCCATCAAATAGAATGGAAATCAATACTTCCCCACTGTCACTGATCTTGTCAGGATTACCTGGATTCCCAAAACAGAAACAGACACTGCAACACACACACACACACACCACAGAGAGAGAGAGAGACAGAGAGACAGAGACAGAGACAAAGAGACATAGACACAGAGACAGAGCCACGGAGACACAGAGACAGATAGAGAGGGACTAAAATCCTGCAACACACACACACACACACACACACACACACACACACACACGTGCATACACCACAGAGAGAGAGAGACAGAGACAAAGAGACATAGACACAGAGACAGAGCCATGGAGACACGGAGACAGATAGACAGAGAGGGACTGAAGTCCTTCATGAGAGTCAGTGTGAAATTCCTTGTCAAACTTCAGCAGGGCTGAAGCCACCACAATGCAAAATGCACAGTGTACTGTAGTACAACAAACTCCTAGGAATACAAAGCTGACTCCACATTTTAGAAAATCAACATGGACCAGGAACTAACAAATTAAAGAAGAGCCAAATGTTTTGCTCAATAGGCATAATAATAATTGACAAAGATACAATGGTTTGTGGTTAAAACTAGTAATACTTCCATGGCAAATAGCAGCATTTATAGATGCACATCTAACTTCAAGCTCATAGGGGAAAGTAAGAGTTCGCTGAAGTGGGACAAAGCAAGACTCCGCCTTCCCACCTGACTGTCAACACAGGGCAAAGGAAAAAATTCAAAACATTTGTCAGGAGATTCATGTAGACAACTCCAAGGAATCTACAAAGTTTTGTAAAGTTTATAACTGATCTTAGTAAGGTTATATAGAATACAAAATTCAACTTAAAATTTCAAACATAGTTCTACTGGATATAAATAATGAACACTTGGAAAATCAAATTATGCAAAGAAACCCTTTAAAATAAAATCATAAAATTGAAACTTTAGTACTGAATCTAAGAAAACTAGATCTCTCTGTGGAAAAAAAATCTACAAAATATTATGAAAGAAACAGATGTGTGCCATGTTTATGGTTGGAAGGCTCAGATTTCTAAGATGTTGGTTCTCCTAAAATTGACCCATTTCAACACAGCTTCATTCAAACTCCCAACACAATATTTCAGAGTGATGGGAAAGCTAGTCCTAAGCTGTGAGGCACCTCAGCGGTAAAGGCACCTGTCGCCAAGACTGGTGGACTGAGTTAGATCCCCAGAACCCAGCTAAAAATAGAAGGCTTGAACTGACTCTGTAAAGTTATTCTCTGACCTCTCACCTACACAGCTGAAGATGCCCACATATGATAATAGTAAAGACATAATTTTTTTTTAAATGCCTGCTTCTAATTTTCCCCGCCTCTGGTCTAGGGAAATGGCTCAGCAGTTAAGAGCACTTGCTGCTCTTCTGAACGACCTGGGTTTGGTTAGCAGAACCCACGCTGGGTGATTTGCATCTGCTTGTTACTCCAGATACAGGACCTCTGACACCCACACATAGGCTACATGAGGTCCTGAACACAGGTGGCATTCACACACACACACACACACACACACACACTCACATACACACACGGGGGCAGGAGGGAGATCTTTATTAAAAAATTGTCAAAATGCAAAGAATCTAAATTAAATATTGTTTATAATTTAGAGGACATACACTATCTAATTTAAAGGCATATTTGCTGGCTGCAGTCATCAAAATAAGGCAATGAGATTATACACATAAACCCATCATTAAGAACAGCATTCAGAAATAGATTCCTGTAATTATGGTCAATTGATTTTTGGCAAACATGCAAAATAAACTCAAGTGTTGATCAGATACCCTTTGATTGAGTGGTGTTAGACCAACTGGCCCACACACAATAACTCCTCACAGCTCAAATATAAATTCATTTCAAGAGGATAGATGCAAAATATAAAGTCCCAAAAGATTTAAAAAAAAAATGTTTAAGTGTAAAAAGCTATGCTATTATAGATTCAGAAAAAAAAAGATAGGACACTAAAATTGTGAAAAAAAATGCAACTCAATTAAATTGATCAATAAAATGTAAGGTATGGGTTCTCATTCCATTCAGACTGTTGTAATGAAATGTCATAAGCTTTTATACTACTGAAATCTGTTCCTTCTGGGTCTGGCGGCTGTCTGCTCTCGTGCCAGAAAGGACAAGGTAGCTCTCTGAACCGCCTTTATGAAGGTCATAATCCAGCTCCAAAGGCTGTTTGGTCACCAGCCAAAGCACCACTTCCTAATACCATGACAAATGGAAAAGGAATTCGTAGACATCCAGTACAGCAAATGCTGAGAGATATGTTCTGTGTGCAAACACAGACACTGACTGAGAGAATTCGCACACCTCACAAAACCTGGGAGGAAAGTAAACTTAGGCCTGTTCTTTGTACATTTTTGGTTTGGTGTAGTTTGGTTTATCTTGAGGCAGGACCTATGTAGCCTCAAACACTTAAGCCCCTGACCTCAGCTTTTTGAATGCTGGGATTGCAAGAATACACATCACACCTATGCTCAATTGTGAAGATGGAAATGGCTGGTCCCTTGGATTCACCTGTGCACCAGCTCCATGGAGGCCTGCTATTTGAGTATTGGTTAGATTATCTATGGCTCTCCTGTGATACAAATGATGTATGTATGAAGTTTGTAAAATAGCACTTCACCATGGCCTTTTCAAGAGCCTCTGGTATTATTTCTCTCTCCTTTATATTACCCTCCCTACTCCTTCCTTATTATCTCCACTGGTGTTTTCTCTCCTTTTCCCCCTTTCTAGAGTTCTCCATTTGCAGTTACTCTCTATAACCCTGGTTTCTGTAGCTACTTCAGGTTACGTACTAAAATCTAAGGATTCCGAGCTGGGCTCTGAATAAGAGAAAACATTCCACATTTGACCTTTTTTTGCTCTGGGTTACCTCACTCGATATATTTTCACCTTCCATCCATTTACCAACAAACTTCATGATTTCCTTTTTCTTAAAGGAAGAATACAATTCTGTTGTGTGTACGTACCACAAATTCATTATCCATTGTCAGCGGATGGTCACCCAGGCTGTTTTTGTTTCCTAGCTATTGTGAATCGAGTGCCGTGAACAAAACATATCTCAGGGATAGGACAGCTTGTCCTTTGGGTACATGTCGGGAAATGGGATAGCTGGATTATATGGTAAGTGTAGTCTTATACTTTTGAAAACTCTGCACACTGATTTTCAGAAGGGCTGCAGCAGTTTGCAGTTGTACCAGGTTTGCAATTGCAATTGTAAATGCACAGTGCATGGAGGTGGAAGACCTGTGTGATGGCTTCTATAGGCTATGCCAAGGGAGTGGCACTGTTAGATGTGTGTCACTGTGGGTGTGGGCTTTAAGACAATCACCCTAGCTGCATGGAAGCCAGTATTATGCTAGCAGCCTTCAGGTGAAGATGTAGAACTCTCAGCTCCTCCTGAACCATGCCTGCCTGGATACTGCCATGTTCCTGCCTTGATGATATTGGACTGAACCACTGAACTTTTAAGGCAGCCCTAGTTAAATGTTGTCCTTATAAGAGTTGCTTTGGTCATGGTATCTGTTCACTACAGTAAAACTTTAACTAAGGCAACCTGGTATCCCGTCACTAGATCTGGAAGAGGATGGTAGGATACTGGTGCCAGGGAAAGTGGAAAAACCAAAACCTCTGGACTTAACTAGGGTAGGGCATTGAGAGTAACACAGAAGGAGAGATAAATACCACTAAGGGTGGTTGAAAAGGCCATAATTAAACATTATTTTTGAAAGCTTACTTAAAAATCCAGCTAGCATTTTGTTGATGTTGTTGTTGTTCCTACTGATTTCTTGATCTTAGCTCTTCTGATAAGAGTAAGATGAGATCTCAAAAGTGGCTTCAATGTGTTAAGGATGTTCACACTTTCAAAGATAGTTCTTAGCTATTTTTATTTCTTCCTTTAATAACTCTCTGTCCAGATCCATAATCTGGACACACATTTTCTTGATTAAGCCCTTTTTTTTTCTTGATGTCTTTTTTTTTTTTACTTCCTTGCATATTCTGTGTATTAGTTGTTCATCAAATGTACAACAAGCAAAGATTTGCTCCCATTCTGTGGGTTTTCTCCTCACTTGGCTGGTTGTTTTCACTGATGTATAGGAGGAGCCTTTCAGTTTTATGTGGTTCTGTTTTGTCCATAATTGGCCTTAATTCCTGGGCAAATGGAGTTCTATTAAGAAAGTACCCCCTACACTTAGATCTTGGAAGGTACTATCTATATTTTCTTCTAACAGTTCATATTACCCTCAATAGTCCTCAGAAGTTGAAGATGAGAGATTGTTGCTGAAGACAACACACAACAGAGCCTAGAGATATCGGGCTGGCATTGGCCTGGAAGCCTGCTTCTCCTGAGAGCAAGCGCTCACAGTATTGGAAGGGGCTTTGAAAGATGCAAAGGGACAAAGGCAATCCACATTCCTCCCCAGCTGTGATGGATGCCTACAAACGACAACAATGTCTAGCCTGGCGGGATAACCCTAACGGTCAAAGAGTGGCACTTACAAGTTGGGAGTAACCAACAGCTCTCTCTTAGGACTTTACTTGCTTTATAAGAAGGATCTCATACTTGGTATGGAAAGTCTAGTGAGCCACACATGACTAGATAGGTGACAGACATGAAGAGAACCTATCTCTATTTTCCTAAATCACCGCAGCTTCTAACTGTATCCTGAATACTTACCCTTATACTTAAAACACATGTCGTTTCTTACCTCTCATCAAAGAATTGTTTTTCATCAGCTGATGGAGGCTACCGTCACAAGTAGTCAAAATGCTGCAAATAAGTAACTTTGGGGTGCTCAGACTCAACTGGTATATTTATAATGTAATCCCTTTACCCAAGGCTCAGGGAATATAGTAGGAAAGAGGGTGCAGAAAGACTGAAAGAGCCGATGAAATGGGATGACTTTTGAGACACGACAAAGGTTTTGCACCTGTGAACGCTCAATACTCTCAATACAGGTTTCTCAAACGAGACCTGTATAAGGACAACCCTAGTTGACACCCCAGCATGGATGGAGAAATCTCACAAGGCCCCGAGAACCACAGGCAATTACTGGCTGCAAATGAAGGAAGAATCAGAGTTATCCAGGGATCAGCCCTCTGATAGGATATTAATCACTAAACCATAGGAGAGAGAGAGAGAGATAAGAAGAAAAGATCAGGAATTCCAGACAGTAGAGGGTATCAGAGGAGTTGGACGGGGAAAATGGAGGGATGGAAATGCTGTGAAAACAGTTGGCTCCTATGCTTAAGTCCTCGTCAAATTCTTAAAAACTTACAAAGATGGAAATTGTTCACAGGCATCTCGGCAAAGATGACACGGGAATGATAATTAAGCACAGGAGGATGATCAGCATAATTAGTCACTTGAGAAATGCAAACCAAAGCCACAATGAAATAAATATTTCCACTCATCTATTTGAATGGTTAGAAGTTAGCAGAAACAAAACAGACAACTCCAAATGCTAGCAAGGATGAGAGCAGCCAGAGACCTCTTGCCGCTTGCTGATGGAAATATGCAATAGAATAGTCACTGCACAGCTTAACGGTGCCTTCTAAAATTAAGCATCTCATCAAAATGTGACCCTCACACTACCCTCTACCCCAGAGGAAAGAAAACCAAATTCACACCATCATCTGAATACAAACCTTTTAAAATTATTCTTTAAGTTAGAGATTTGCTTCATTATAGCATTTCCATGCATGTATGCCGTTAAACTCTGTTCTTGTTCAAATTCGTCCCCAACTGCTTTTCTCCAGATGCCTTGATGGTCTCCTCCCTCTTTTCAAATAGCCCTCCCTTCTGTTTTTATATCACATAAATTCTGTAACCCTCAGGAGCCCCTACAACCTGAAGCCCATGTAGAGCTGTGCGCCCTTCTCCCCTGTTATCTACTCCCCCCAAAATCCCAGCTCTGCATCCTGAGGACTGCTCACAGAACCATCCCTGACTCCCACAGACAGGCTCTGCAGCAAGGACTTGGTAGCTGTATAGCAGGTTCATTCCTATGCTCAGAATCCATCCCATCCACACTGAGTTGGGACCATTTTTTATATTCCATTCCCACATCAACATAGTGGCTCTAGGATTGGCCATGTCACCAGACATCTGATCCAAACCTGAAAGACAAATAGAGATCCAAATGCCCAGCACTTAAGGTGAGACAGAAAGACAGTAGGAATACCCTGACTCCAGATATGTAAGTCTCATTGAAGTGACTAAGGTGTGGCCATCTTGTCCTGACTCTGTTTTGTGTCTGCCCACACATGTCTCAGCCCTCTATCCCACTCCCCACCATCCACATTCACCCATAACACATATGGGACCTGTACCAATCATTGACCCTGTCTGTGATCAGGAGGTATTAACCCCAAAATAACTAATGTACAAACTAAGCATAAACTAAAATAGTTGGAAAAAATATAAATTACAATGAATTGTCATGTTGTGTCCAAAATATCTATGTTCTGTCTAAACAAATGCTGTCAGACCAATCCACATCTCAGCTAACACTGATGTAATTGTGATTTTTGCCTTTTAAAATGCTCTAATTCTGAGGTTCTGCATGAAAAGACTCAAGGCCCACTCTTGGTAGCCAGGAAATTTAAAGGACTCACACTCCTAATCAGCTTAATTACTGAGGTGATCTGTATTGCACAGTAGGTATCCTCCAAAAACAATCAGTTCTCTTATAGTAATATTTCTTGAGAAAGGCAACTTTGATGACACATAAGGTAATTAATTCAAACTACAAAATACATTTAAGGCAGGACAGACTTGGGCTGAAGGTTTTGTGGGTGGGTTGATTCCTCCTCCCTTTGCTGGAAGTCCTCTCTGCCTATAGGAGGTGGTTACTTCAGTTTCTGTATCTCCCAAAGGTAGGACTCTCAGCTAGAGTTATCTCCACAGACTACTCATAGCCTCTCCAACCCCAGGTCTCCAGCTAGTCCTAGAGATGCCCCCACTGGTTTCCATTCTCACTCCAAGCCCTCTCCTGCTACCCTCCCCACACCTGATTGCCATCCCATATTCCTCCACACTCCCTCTCCCACCCACTTTCCACTCTTGATACAACTCCAATGATTATTTTCTTTCCCCTTCCACATGAGATTCACATATCCTCCCTGTGGCCTTCCTTATTACCTACTTTCTTTGGGTCTGTGGATTATAGCATGGTTATCTGTCCTTTATGGCTAATGTCCAATTATGAGTGAGTACATGTATGGTAATACATGTCTTTCTGGGTCTGCATTACCTCACTCAGGATGATATTATCAAGTTCCATCCATTTCTCTCCAGATTTCACTGTTTTTGTTTTTAATATCTGAATAGTATTCCATTGCATAGGTGCACCACATTTTCTTTATCCATTCTTCAGTGGAGGGATATCTAGATGAAGACACCCATTGCCAGGCATCGGGCAGAGCTCAGGAGTCTGTAGAAGAGGTGTGGGGAGAAGTGATTGAGCTGGAGGGGTCAAGGGCGCCACAAGAAGGCCTATAGAGTCAACTAACCTGGGCACACAGAGGCTCACAGAGACTGAACCACTAACCAAAGAGCATGCAGGGAATGGAGCTAACCCCCATGTATTTGTAGTAGATATGCAGCTTGGTCTTCATGTGTGTCCTCTAACAATTGGAGTGGAGACTATCTCTGACTCTGTTGCCTACTGTTAGATCCCCTTTATCACCTGATTAGACCTCAGTGGGAGAGGAGGTGATTAGTCTGGCTGGGACTGGATGTCCCAGGGTGGGATAGTGCCCAGGGAGGCTTCCTCATCCCTGAGGAGCAGGGGAGGAGTAGTGGGAGGTAGGGATTTGTGAAGGTGGGACAGGGAGGAAAGGAGAAAGTGGGGATATGTCTGAATGTAAAGTAAATAAATTATAGAAAGAAAAACATACATTCAAGGAACTCAAAGAGGATGTGAGTAGATTCCAGAAGGAAGACCTTGACAACCCAACCAACTGGATAAAATAAGGAAGACATGAAATAAGGAAAATGGAATTTACTAAAGAGATAGAATTTCTGTAGGAAACCCAAATAACAGTGATCAAAGCTCAACAGAAAGTGTGACTGGTAGACTGAGTCAGAGAGAGATTATTAGTGTTTTCAGACAAGGTAGGGAAGTTGGATGACTCAAAGAAAACAAATGTTAAATCTCAAATCACCCATGAACAGAATGTTCTGGAAATTACATAAAGAGAGCAGCCACACAAATCATAGGAGAAGAAGGAGGAAGAAGAGGAGGAGGAAGAGGTAGAAGATGATGATGAAGAAGAAGAAGAAGGAAAAGGAGGAGGAACAGGGAGGAGGAAAGGGGAGGGGGAGGAGAAGGAAGAGGAGGAGGAGAAGTCCAGTTAAAGACAAAGAAAATATTTTCAACAAAACCCATAAAGAGAAAATCCTCCAAATTGAAGGTGAGAGATGCTGCCTATGGTGGTGCAGGAGGCACTCCGTGAACTCTGTCAGCTTCAGTCCCCTGTTTTGAAGATCTCTTCATCTCTTCTCACAATCCCCTTTCTACTTTCAGAACCCACATGGACAC
Organism: Apodemus agrarius; assembly: GCA_964023405.1. Lineage (NCBI taxonomy): Eukaryota > Metazoa > Chordata > Mammalia > Rodentia > Muridae > Apodemus > Apodemus agrarius. The sequence goes on along the minus strand of OZ030022.1, from coordinate 11,004,051 downwards.
AAGTTTAAATCTAAGTTCTGTATATGAGGAAAAATGTTGCCATCTATCTGAGTCTAGTTTATTTTGTTTAACACAATGACCTCCATTTCCCTCCATTTCCTTATACATGCCATAACTTCGTTCTTAACGGCTTAATAAAATTCTGTCCAATCTGTGTCCTGCATTCCATTTACTTGTCCAACTGCTGGTGAGCGCGTGGGTTGGCTCCATTTCTTGGCTATTGTGAATAAAGCAACAATAAACATAATTGTGTTTGTGTCTGTGTGTCTCTGTGTGTGTCTACTTGCGAATATTTTAAGACAACTTTACTTCAGTCATTTAAAAGTAACATCCCAGAAATCCCTTAATTAGTAAACGGGTAAGCAAACTCCGAAAGGATGAGGCTACACATAACAGACAATTCCCAGAAGCCCCTGGAGTGGTGGACAAAGCCAACTTAAGCTACATCTCCATGTGCTGCAGTTTTGAAAAGACCAAACAATGCGGATAGTACATGCATCAGTTTTGTGACAGATTAGCAGTTATAAGACATGTTTGCTACATAGGAGCAAACCTAGGGTGTTCTTGGGGCTAGGATCTACAACAGTAACAACCGTGAAGATTAATACAATATCCTACCCAGAAGAGTGGGTGTTACCAAAAACAAAGGAACTATAAAGGAGAATAGTCAATAATTAAGCTGGCTGAATTTCCACTTTATTTTATATTTTCATTTGCCTTTTCTTATCCCTAAATAAAATGTCATAAAAATGCACGGTCCTCACAGTCCTCCCTTGCTTTTGGTCCTTGTTTATCATAGCTTCCATACTTTAGATGTTTGTTTGTTTGTTTGTTTGTTTGTTTTTATATTCTGTTGTCACTTCTAAGCAGCCAGAGCATCCATCCACTTTCTCCTACATACGCCTTCATATTCACCCCCTCCTCCTCCTCAGCTTCCCTCAGCTGCCACGTTCTTACCCTTCAACAGTCCATCCTCATGTCCTGCTGGCTAGTTCGCTCAAGTTTCACAAAGAAAAGGGTTTAGAACATTTTGTTCAAATATTTTCTCTTCTCTGACCAGGAGTCAACAATGGTTTCTGTTAGTACTCTGTCTAAGCTCCACCTCACAATTACCTGGCAACAGCCAGGTATGCCCCACCCCATAGACCTGGCCCACTATAAAAAGGGGCTGCTTGCCCCTCCTCTCTCTCTCATCTTTCTTGCCTCTGAGCACTCTCACCCCTCTGCCCCTCTTGGGCTCTCCTCCCCTCCTCCCCTCCACGTAGTCATGGCCAGCCTCCACTCCTCCACTTCTCTACTCTCTCTCTCTGCCTCTCTCTGCCTCCACTACATCATTAACTCCCATCCTCTGCCCTGAATAAACTCTATTCTATACCATGCCTGCGTGTGTGTGTGTGTGTGTGTGTGTGTGTGTGTGTGTGTGGTCCCTCAGGGGAAAGAGGTGCCTGGGCATGGGCCTGCCTAGGCAGCCCCTTCCCCCACACCGCCGGGCCACACTCTCTAATTCCCTTTCTCATTTCAGTTTCTCATTTCATAAAATCTCCATCTCTACTACTTCAAAATTAGCGAGCAGTCAAAACATCTAAGAAATAAAACGCGAATGGCAAGATAGCTATATAGGTAAAGCCGTTGCACACCAAGCCTGGCAACCTGGGTTCTATATGGTGGAAGGAAGAGAACCAACTCACAGGAACCTAAATACACACACACACACACACACACACACACACACACACACCATAGAAGATAGGTAGATAGATGACTGATCGATAGATCTAAAAATATACATTGACCCTTGTATAAATTCCATTCTCATGCCTTAAAGGTCTCGCTTCATTACAAACTAGCAATACTAACAAAAAAAATCTGCTGTTTATTAATACTTTACTATTAGGTACTCTGACATTTCTATCTGACCGACAGCCACCTTGTGAGGCCCACTTATCCCTCTTTACAAAAGAGGATGCTATGATTTGGTCGTAGTTAAGTATATAAGACATCAAATAAATGTCTAAACTGGAATTCAAGCCTATGTTTTCTTTCATTTCCAAAGCCTTTAAAGAACCTCACATTTATTTGATTTGACCCTACGGCATCTTTCTCAAATCATTTCTTGCTCTTAAATATCTTCTTCCCAAGGAATCTTTGCCAAAGTCTTTGAAGATTCTCTCCTTATAACCCATGTCATTTAATCATCCTTGGGTGATCCTTGAAAGATTATTTTCTTCTTAGGGTTAGAGTTAGGTTTAGCGTTGTTGCATGATAATTCCTTCTGATGTTACCTATGGATCAACATTCTTAGTCATTTGTCCGCAGGAGAAAGTACCCAAGATCTAATGAATACCCAGTTCTTGCCTTGCTGCCCTAAGGATAAATGACTGCCTGCCTGAGCTCACAGCAAAGTTTGAGTGAGAAGTAATAGCCGCCCTCCTTCCTATCCTTTACCCGGCTTCCCCTAAATAGCCATTAAACTGCACTCCACATGTGCACGGAGGAGTTAATATGCTTGTTTGCCATAATCACAGATACACAAATCCAAGAGTTGGGAAGGATCATCACAGGTTTTGTGTTGAAAACTGTTAATGATGCATCAGGCCCAGTGTCCTTCCGGGCAGAAAATAAGCACAGTAGGCAAAGGTGTAGAGGCTGCATACCACATGCAATCACAAAGCCAAGTGGTGAGGAGGGACACTTGCCAAGCTGGAGGACTCCGCGTTTGTAATGAAGGGATGGGATTTCTTTGGAAATCATATTTCCCTGCCAGCTGGATGATCTCATCTTCCCAATGAGCTTCGCTGGCTGATAACCACGGGGTCCCAGGAATTAGGCAGACTCACAAATCACCTGCATAGCATTCTGGCTCCATGTCTGAGAGCTGAATTAATTGCCTGGAAATAAATGAAGGGGTAAGGCCAAGAATTGCCTCATTAGTATGCAGCAAGGTTGCTATCTTTTGAAGAAAGGGAAAGAAGTTGGGGGGGAGGAAAGGGACACAATGGGAGGGAGGGAGGAAAGGAGGAAGGGAGGGAGGGAAGGAGGAAGGGAGGGAGGAAAGGGGGAAGATAAATGATGAGAAATTGTTATTTTACAAGCATATTATAACTGCCCTGTGACTGGACTGGATACAGGATGTTCTGGTCTAGCAAAATTCAAGATGTGCACCTAGAGTACATTCATGCTTTCTAATACAGCAGCCGTGCTCAAAAACCCGGCGATGGATCTGTATGCAACGCAGACAGAGAAGCTACACGGACGCTTCCTTTTTATTCCCCCAAATGAAATGTAGCAGCATTCAGGTGTTTTTCTTTGGCAAGAAAGATGGCAATTGAGAGACACAGAGCCCAACAGGTGCACCACTCGCACGAGCTCATCGGTGGCTTTCATCCAGCACTCTTACAGCGGAAGCTGGGTTCTCCAGGCAGTACTATGCTCTCTTTCACGGCGCCTTTAATGTGTGCAGTTAATAATTCCATGTAGTCTTTCAAAACACAGTCGTGAAAGCTGGGTCTGGGATGTTTAGGAGCACTGATACTTTCTCCAGGGCTTATACCTGTTAGATCGTTAAGGGGCCCTGATCGTGGGCAGATGCTTGACAGAGCTCAAAGATCACAGCACAAAGAGAATTATAAGGACTGTGTGGAGGCCGGTGTGTCCTGGACATAATGTCTGCACACCCGCTGCACATTTTCAGTTTATATACTGAAAATGCAAGCCTCGGCGGGAGAGGTGGCGCTCAGTGTGTGGGCTTGCCTTTTGAAGATGAAAGAATTGTTAGAGTGGAGCCCATCCAGAGACAATTAGTGCCTCACAAGGGAACAAGGCAAAAAAAGGGCCCTTCGCCTCTGTTCTACCAACACGTTCACACTGGATTTCTAGCCGCTAGACCTGAGAAATAGATGCTTAAAGCGTACAGTGCTATGGTGCTCTGTCACCGTAACTCAAACCCACTGGTGAGTGCCAGACACTGAGCCAGGTGTGTGCCTCATATCAGACAGAGCTCGCCTGAATTCACAAAACATTATATATAAAGTGTATTGGAATATGGAATTATAAGATGGGATTGGCTTAAATAACCAGAAGCCAAAAACATCTCACAATGACCAACTACAGCTAGAGAGCCAGACGTACTGAAAGCTTGAGAACAAAAAAGTACAGGGACTGAAGAGATGACTCGGTATTTGCGAACACTCAGGGTTCATGCAGAGGAACCTGAATTTGGTTCCCAGCACCCACATCACATGACTCACAATTGATTGTAAGTCTGGTCCCAGGGTATCCAACATCTTCTTCTGGTCTCTTCCACATGTGCTGTGCACATACGCAGGCTCAGACACATACATATAAACTAAAACAATAAAATAAATCTTCTTTAGTAAGAGGATAAAAGGGACAGAAGTCACTGCCTCTATCTACAACTCATTGAGGGGCACGGAAGCCAGTTCCTTTTAAAGGACTAAGGAATCTGGAGTCTGGTGTCCCTAGGCACCAGGAACTACAGAAGGACATGATTCTTACTCCCACAGAATCCACAAGTGGAAATGTACATGCTTCTCCCATTTTCTATTCTTGCTTACATCCCTGTCTCCAACGCTCATGTTTGAGAAGGGTCTTAATCATTTAGTTCACTAACCCAAGTGTCAATCACTGGCATCCTCACAGACACACTGGAAATGTGCTATTCAATTTTCTAGGTATCCGCCTAGTAGAATATCAGGACTCACCATCACAGGGCCCCAGAGAGATGAATGATGTAATGATGTTCATCCTTGTGGTTCTGAAAACCCAGGGAAACCATCATAGGGCCCCAGAGAGATGAATGACGTAATGATGTTGCTCTTTGTGGTCCTGCAAACCCAAGGTTGCCTCTGGTCTTTGAGTGTGGTCACTCTCCAACACCTGTACTTTTTATCTGGATCATTGATATTCTTTAAACTTTAATGCCTCTGCACCACCATCTCTTTCCTGAATCCACTTATGTGTAGCCCAAAACCTTAGGAAAAAAAAAAAAAACAGGCTCAAATGTTTGATGCTTAGCCACCAGGGAGTGGAACTGTTTGATAGGATTAGAAAGATTAGGGGTATGGTCTTGTTTGAGGAAGTGTATCCCTGGGCAGGGGCTTGGGAGGTTCAAAAGCCCATGCTTAGCCCAGTGTTGCTCTCTCTCTCTTCCTACTGATCAGGTCCAGTTCTCAGCTCTTGCTCCAGTGCCTGCCGGCACACAGCCACATTCACACTTTCTTTCTAAATTTCCCCAAACATACATTAGCAAAAATCTCAAGAAGCAAAGTCTCTCTGGCGTTGGATGGATACTTGAAAATGTAGTAGCTTCTGGATTATGGGTATAATTGTGAAGCCCAATTTCTTTCAAAGGAGCCAAAGAGGAACACATCCACAACTAACTGGGACTGCCTTTCAGAGCTGTCCTTATCACCCACTCTGAGCACCAGCGCCCCCAGTGGACCCTCAGGTACGGTTAGCCAACGACTGCTCTTCCAAGTCAAAACTGTTGTGTCTGAGCATACTTTTCTGTATATGATAAAAAGACATACCCATCCTGGGATGGTGCCCTAGGCCTTTAATACCAGCACTCTCTCAATGGTAATTTGTCTGGGATAAGGATGCCTACGATATAAGACAAGTATGTCTTGCCTTCTTTCTCTCTCTTTCTTTCTCTCTTTCTTTCTTTCTCTGTTTTTTTCTTTTGGGGAGGGCTTGGAGGGAACTAGGGAGGAATGGGTATCTCATGATATTTCTTTGGCTGGCCTGGAACTTACTGTAGAGGTCTAACCAGTCCCAAATTCACAGAGACCCACGTGCCTCCTGAGTGCTGGTTCTCTTTGGCTTATTTGAAAGAAATTGGGCTTCACAATTATACCCACAATACAGACGCTATCACATTTTCAAGTATCCATCATGAGACACCCAGTCCCCTACCCCTCCCCCCATAAAGAAAAAAATAAAAAGGAAGGAAGGAAGGAAGGAAGGAAGGAAGGAAGGAAGGAAGGAAGAAGACAAAATATACCTGTGGTTATAGATGACTGCGTATTTCAGTTTTCACAGTTCCAACCTAAAGGGCTTCATTTTTAGAAGCATTTTCAGCCCCGGGAGGAATATATGATTTCAGCTTTATTTTCAAGGAGTTTCTGGTTTCTTTAGTATATCCACAATGTCTAAATATAATGACCAGATATTTGCGTGGACTTGAAAGCACTCTCTTTTAAAACATGCCATCAGATGGAACGACACAATTAGAGTCAAAAAAAAAAAAAAAAAAAAAAAAACGAAGCAAAATATTAGGGCTAGGGTTGAAGCTCAGTGGAAAAATACTTTCCTGGCATGCTCAAAATCCTGGATTTGTTCTCCAGGACGGAAAAGGGAATGATCTATAGCAGACTTGATAGCAATGAAAGCACCAGCCCCACAGGCTGCACTGGAAGATTTAAGGACCTTTGGGGTTTTATAAAAAGGTATGCCTCATTCAACGTCTTACCCATTACAACAACCAGGTTACCAGTCATTCTACAAAAGCCAAATTGACCATGGCCAAGTGGGAAGGGGTAGAAAGGAATTGTTGTTGTGAAGGTAATGCTACGACACTACGGTTGAGAAAAAAAATATGCGATCTTGTCACCCATAATCACACATAAGAAATAAAACTATTTAAGGCATGATTTGAGAAACAGCACTGTTGAAGGCACAGAACAACAGTATGCTTGCTAAATTCACCAGAGCAGTCTCTGAAAATGGGCAGTTCCTGAGGAACCATCCATATCCTCTTGAGAGTTTCTCCCTTTTGAACCTAAGAGGAACCTAGCTTTAATGAAGGAAGTGGCCCTGGGTGCTGTCCAAGCTGTAGGCCTGAATGTGAAGAAGGCCTGATGTACATACACTCTGATTATCCGTCTTGAGAGCTTGAGCCATGGATGGTTTGTGTGGAGAGGCCGCGTGGACAGAAGGACCTGTGATGGCCTGAAGAGTAGGGTCTGGCTCGGAGGAGCCTCCGCCATGACCCTCGAAGAATGGAGCCAAGGCGCCAAATGGAAGGGCTAGCTTCAAGGCGACAGCACTGTGCTCAGCAGAGATTGCAAAATTGTCACAAATAATGAGATGTTGTTCAGAGTCACAGAGTAGGAGTGGCTTGTTGAGGGGCCATCCCTCACCACATCTTCTTTCAGGCCAGAGAAGAAAAGCAGAAAAACTGAAAGGTTAAGTGACAAGTTTTATTCAGGGCTCTGTAGCATCTTCTACCCGCCTCAGTCCCCCACACAATCCCAGTCTCCATTTTCATTTTTTTAAAAGAGCTTCAAGAACGATTTAATATTGTGAATGAAAGTTTACAGACTAACTCACAATTTGTTAAGTTGAAAGTAGAGAGGGTGTTACACATGGTTATAAGATCATCTACAACAGTGAATAACAAGCACTTTGGGGAGATCCTAATTCATCAATCCTTACACTTAGAGAAAGTGTTTTTCTTTTACTCTGTGGGTTTTTTTTTATTATATTCAACACAATATATATTTTATACCAATCATAAAAATGATGGACACGTTATTAAATGAACATAAAAAGATAAAGTCTTTTTGTTTGTTTTGTTTTTGGTAGAGATTAAAATCTTGGCTCTTCCTGTGGTACAAACAAACCCAAAATAAGAACAATATTTAGACATTGAAGTTCATTGTCATAAGGCTATACTTTAATGTCCCTCATATCACCAAAGGATTTTACCTCCATAGTAGCTAAGCTATGAATGAACAGTTCTGCTGCACCAAGGACAATCATGAAAAGAAAGGAGAAGAACAGAAAAGATCAGGTGTAGGAGAGCCAGCGAAGAGCTCAGCACACAGTCAGACAGCAGGTGTCTGGGGAGTGGTACCCCTCTGCCCTCAGATGCATCCGACGCCACAGTTTGAGAGACTAAGAAGTCCCAGAAGCCTTCAGTGCAATGGTGACTATGAAGGACCGAAAGGTGCTGCTACTATCTGGCCATCCTTCTTATACCTCATCCGTATTCTAAGTTGTCCTCAAATCTTTAGGCAGCCAGTGAACAACCAAATCAATTAGCAGTGCTGAACCCCCAATTTGACACCAGACTGCATGCACAGAAGGACAAACAGATAGTCAGAGCTCCTGCCACCTTAGAGTTCCTAGTTCTTGAGACGCCCAATAGCAAGGTCTTTTGGGCTCCTTCCCCGTTGTCCCAGGAGTCAGGGCCTGTCAGGTGCTTTACAAATAAGCAAGTCATGCTATTCTCAAAACACTCTGGATGGAAACACTTTAACGAAGCAGACCCAATTTTTCAATCTCACCTTTGGTAACTTGGTATAAGTGAGCTATTCTTCATGTTCTCGTAGCTTGACAGGAACACGAAAGTGTACCAAATCATTAATTCTCTAATTTGCCCACGTAACATAAAAACCAGCTGGCTTTTAATATTTAATTAAATTAGTGGGCTCCCCAACTGAGTTCTAATATTCTAGTTCCAATTTTCAGCACAAAGCCAATATAAAACCAGAAAGCACTGAGTGATCTGGGGAGGGAAAATGTGACCTTGGAAGGATAATGTGAATGTATCTATGGATGAAAAGATTTCTCTCTCTCTCTCTCTCTCTCTCTCTCTCTCTCTCTCACACACACACACACACACACACACACACACACACACTCACACACACACTTTCCCTAAGCAATGCAAGATGCCCAAAGTTAATAAGTTTATTAAAATTGCATTCTCTTTTAAGAAATAACATCATGAAGTTAAAATGAATATGCATTTGAGGCTGCCTCTGTTCGTTAATTAATTCATTTTTTTAAGTTGTATATTTCTGGACTTTTATTTATATGTATTGTGCCTTCTAAAGCAGCTCCTTGTCTTTGTTTCTTGGGGACCTTGAAGCCCATACACATGTGCATGCTTGAGTGCGTGAGTCTGTGTATGTGTGTGTGTGTGCATGTGTGAAGGGAGGTATCTTACACACATTTCATCTTTAAGCTTTAGTCCACTGTCTATAAGAGAGAACCTTAGCAAGCCCTCATTCATGAAGATGAAATTACCTCCTGTCTTGGGCAGAACTTAGTGTGCTGTGTAGGGTCAAACAAACAAGAAGGAGGAATTGGGAGAGTTTTGTGCAGGTCTCAATGCTGTCATTTGCATTTGTTCTGATGGAGGCAACCAGGAAAAGGCTGTATCAGAACCCCAGGTCTTCTAAAGGGTCACTTTGCACATGCAGTATGTCTGGGTGCTTATGTCTGACCTCAGAGAGTTCAATTTCAGGCCTCTTGTTTGTAAGTGCCTACCCATGTGTTTGTCAGCATTCCATGTTAACTTTCACCTTGGTACAGATCAAACTGGACTACGTCAAATCTAGGAAAACTATTTTTTCAAGCCCTCTCTGTGAGTGTTTATGACATAGCTGCTAAGGAGAATGTTGTTCAGGTAGCGCTTTGTTGTTGTTTTGTTTTGTTTCTTCAGTTTTTTTTGTTTTTTTTTGTTGTTGTTGTTTCTTCAGTTTTTTTTTTTACATCTCTAAAGCTATATATTTATCTCTTTAAATGCACAACTCCCTTTTATAATCATCTACAAATACATCTACTTTTAAAATATCTATGTATATATCCTGTTGATTCTGTTTCCTGGGGGGACACCTGAGTAATACAGATATTTTCTAATTGGCTACAATTATATTTATAACATTTTATTTGTAAATTTAATACAACATCGGAAGGATTATTTCATCTTATTACATACTCTTAATGGGTGTTCTAATGGGCCATAATTAGTTGGGCTCATTAAGAAGAGCAAAGGGAGCCTTCTGCTTTATTCTCTTTGTCTCAGCTATTTTGATGTCATGCTAGAGGATGCTTAAAGCTACCCAGAGTAAAAGAAGCAGAATGAGAAAGTGAGGTAAGATAACAAGAGGCAAATGGAGAGGAGAGGGAAGCAGCGGCGGAGTGGACAGTGGAGACAGGCCAAGGTCTCCAGTGGAGAGCACCTCACAGCACCGAAGGTTTCCCTCTCTGCTGCACAACAGTCCAGCTGAAGGGACCGGCTGCTTCCCACCCCTGAGTCCTGGCCGTACCCAGGTGCTCTCTCTGCTCTCCTCACCGAGTCAGCAGGAAGTGGAGAAAGTCTCAAAGAGTACCTTGGCAGGGCCAGGCAGGCACACTTTGTGTGACCTGAGCAGCTCCACCATTCACTATTCTGCTAAACAGAGGCAGCAGCATGGTGCCCAGGAAGCAGCAAGACACCAGAAAGGTTAAGTGATAGGACCAAGGCCAAGCAAGGGGTCTTTCCATGCAACTAAAACTACATCCAGACCTAATTCCGAAACTGCTGATCAACTTGATAAAGTACTGTGTCCCGATGAACTCTAAACATTTTTAAAATGCACACCTTTAGTCTTGAACTTATAAATATTATTCTTATTGACATGAACAGCTTTGTATCCAAATGCAGGGTTTGTAGAAAACCAGCGTTTTTAAGTAGTATTAGCATGTGTCTGTCTCTCAACTTCTGAAACTAACCAAGTAAGTAATACTGATGTCTTCAGTTTATTTTCATATGATAGGGACAGCTATTGTTTCTCAGATGTTTCTAGAATGCAGAGAAAGAGTGAACTGAAGAAAATACTACTGCTCCACCCAGGTTATCAGTACAATAGTGGTAATATTGCTTTACTGTGTGGCGAAGTGCAATGAAGAATTCTGCCTCTATAAGTACTGAATCCCTAGAGACAAAACAACATGTTCCCGCGGGGGACAATGGTCTGGAATTGAAGTATCCAGTTCACCTTCACGTATTGAAAGATAAAAAGGCTTTGCCTCTGTCCTTCAAGTTTCCAGGACACAGAAACCAAATATAGACATTTCCCAAAGGAGAACTGAAATCTCCCAACTAGGAAACAAGAAAGAGGACCAAGGAAAGGAGCATATAGAACGTTCTTCTTTTAGAGAGACCTAGCCCATAGGCAAACCCTTCCCTTTCGGACATCTAAGGCATGACTGATTAGATTGCATTACAACCTCCGTCACGCCACAAGCTACATTGCTTTTTGGAAGGCTACAAAAGATTAAGGAAATGATATTAAGTAAATGATATGTACATGCCATCCCCCATGGGGAGGACTCAGCACAATAGATCCTCAAAGAAATAATGGCGGCTACTCTTCAACCATCTGCAGGGGAAGGGCACAGAGCATGCGGAGGGGCAGAACAAGAGAACAAGGGGCACAGAACATGGAGAAATGGAGGATCTGTCTTCCGAATGCTGCCCGCTTCCCTCTGACACCACCTCATGATGAGCTCAGAGCTCGCTTTGGTACACAAGGCAGAAGCTGTGTCACCAGGCTTTGAGCATGGAAAACCCTGTTAATGGAAGGGAGGGCCTGCTGAGTACTCACAAGCCTCTCTGAGCATAGCAACAGTTAATTGAACAGACCGCACAGTCATTAAAGAACATGAGGATTTTTTTTTCCTGAAAATTCAGCATTAGCGCTGAAAGCCTTCTCCTGATTATGTTTTATTACCTGGTTTGTTAAGCATCTACTGTAAAGTGCTGTTAAATTATAACGAATTAGACTCCTTCCTCAAAAGTGCCACTGAAAAGTACTTAGCAGGCTCCTCTGTGCCACAAATATGTAAGTATTTATTTTATTAAGTAGCTTTGATGCCTTTACATATCATTATTTTTTCCTAAAATAAAAGAATTAAATGCTTATAAAGCATGGAGGGGGGGTTCTTGGATGTGGTCATATTCTGAAAAAAAAATTCCAAAGTTCTAAACAGTTTCTTGCTCACTTGGATACTACTGATGATTTTTACCTTTGATCTCCAGATCAAAAACCACCATGAGAATTTTGTTAAGGGTATAAAACTCCCTTCTCCCCAAACAATGTAAGCAGAGGATGTTACATAAACCTTTAGAAGTTCCATGGAGCCCTACAAAGTTCCTTTCCTTGGGGGTCCTAGAGAGGAAATGTAGAGTTAAGGAATTTTCAAAAATCTCAATAAATGTAAACAATAATACATTTTCTGATACATTACACTTTTCAAGTTACATTGTATCGAAGGAAGATCCAACTGCCTGTCACTTAATGTCGAAGAATTTCAAGGTCATCTCAGTTTTGATTTTGTTGGTTAGAAACAACGGAACACTGTCCTACCCCCTTGCCTTCTTCTGCCAAACTGAGACACACTGTCTTGTCATTTCTCACGGGAGAATTCTTACATGAGCAGAGAGAAATTAGTCACTGAAGCAATGGCAATAGAAAAACAAATACATCCTGGTCAGCTCCCTGAAAACTTGTTCTGTGCTCGACTTTGTACTGGGCAGTTTTCTTGGCTTTGTTCATTCAGCCCTCCCAGCAGGCACAGGGGAAGCTTCTGTATTTACCCACCAGGGGAAGGAAAGTGGCATCCGAACCTGGTAAATAACCAAGCTGACATTTCTTTTCCTTTTCCGGCTACCAGACCAACATTGCATTTTTCTCTTAGACCTTGGCAGCTGAGCTCAAACTATCAGAACTGAGTATGTTTTATCTCTAAAGTTCTGTGAGAGAGGAGCAGTTTTATTTGATTTTGGAGAAACAAATAACCCAAATCAACTTTCAACCTGCCCTTGATTTTTTTTTTTTTTTGGTGCAAATTTATTATAATGAATTACGGAACGAAGGGTGATGGTTCTCAATTGAGAGAATTTTAAATAGTCTTAAATCAAAGTTGTAACATAGACCCATTTGTCCAGGAGAGAGGAAAAAAAAAACAGTAAATCTTTTGCACAGCAAAATTATCACAAGGGTGTGTGGAGTCTTCCAATCTTAAGGACTTCCCTTCTTTGCGTGGGAACTGCAAATCACTGGGTTATGGCGCAGTGCGAGCGGTGGGTCCATCAATCTCACAGTCATCGTTTGCTACAGACTGATTTGACTTTGTAATCACGTGCTCACACTGTGCCATCAGTGATGTGGAGGTCTCTAGAGAGGGTGGCAGGCAGACTCTGGAAGCATACTGGTGGCTGAGTCTTAACAGAGCCTTAGATGAGGAATAGAGTCAACAGATAAGAAAGGACAATTTTGGGGAAGCACCCACAACATAATAGTGACACCCAGGAGAACCTCCCCAATATAAACCAGCAATAAAACAGAGGAAGTAAATGAGAAGCAAAAACTGCCAGGAGCTCTCATAACCACTTCAGCGCACAGATTTTCTCCCAAGGATACTCGGATCACGGCTGGGCATTTGAATACGGAGCTGAATATGAACATGATAGTTATTCCGGTTGAAATTTAAGAATTCTAAATGTGAGAATCTTCAGTCTAGAGTCACTCAATTACTTGCTAAAAGCTGCTGGTGGTGAATGAGTTCCAAGTTTGTCCACAGGTACTCATTCCTACGGCAGGGCTCGGCAAACTTTCTCTCTCTCTCTCTCTCTCTCTCTCTCTCTCTCTCTCTCCTAAAACATTAAAGAGTAAATATTTTGAATTTTGTGGGACATCCCGTCTCTGTAGAAAATACCAAACTCCACCAATATAGCATGGTGGGAGCACTGTGAGTGGTGATGGATGAACTTGTGTTCGAGACAGTCACCGAGATTAGACAGCTAACTCTAAAGCCGACCTCTCCTCTAGAGTTTAAATCCAACTCTGCTATTTATTGGTGTTAAGTTTTGATTTAATCTCTCTCAACTTTACTTACTTTCCCCAATGAAAAATCCTAGGGTTTTTTTTCCCAACAGTATAGTCAATTTTTCTCAGATAAAGAATATTGAAAATGTTTTTCTGTGGGATATAATTTTGAGAATTTCAATTTTTTAGATCCGTAAAATTATAACAGAATAATTATATTCATGAGTGGTGACAAATCTGTACTGGGAGAGTCAATCTTGGTTGGCAGTTTGACTGGATGGAGAGATGCCTGGGAGAGGAAAGCACAGCTGTAGGTATGCCTGTGATGGCATTTACACGACCGCCATGGGAGAGAAACTGAGGCGGGAAATGGGTGGCAAAGACCCACTATGAGCAAAGGCAGTGACATGCCCTAGGGACTTCTCCTCAGCTGTGGACATAGTACTCTAGCCTTTCAGCACAGACACCTGCCAGCATCCACATCATCGATCCCCTGGTAATGAGCACACCATTGGACCCTTCGTGTCCAACATCCAAGACTGAGTAGCTACCAAGTTCTCTGTATCTGCAGCATAGATGGCTGCTGTTAGGCTATCCAGCTTCCAACTACATAAGTCAACCCGATAAATCTATTTTGATAATTATATATGTGAATTGCATTAGTTCTGTTCTCATCGATAACCCTGCTTAATCTACATGTATGATTTATTGAATATCTGTACTGTGCTGGACACTCAAGTGAGAACTTTATAAACTGTCAAAACTGATCTTCCTGATTACCTGGCAAGGCAGATATTAAGTGGCTCAAAGACATTGGGAAGCTGGTGAAAGTTGCCTAGTGGTCAGGAAATGATCAGTTGCTCATCAGAATCTTTATCTTTGCTTACAACACAAGATGACTTGGCTGGGAGAAAAAGTAGAGAAAGGAAAGGAGAAAAGGGGAAGTGGGGAAAGAGGAGATAAGAAAAGAAGAGAGGAGATGAGAAGAGAGGAGAGGAGAGGCAAGGAGAGGAGAGAAGAGGAGAGGTAAGGAGAGAAGAAAAGAGAGGAAAGGAGAGGAGAGGAGAGGAGAGGAGAGGAGAGGAGAGGAGAGGAGAGGAGAGGAGAGGAGAGGAGAGGAGAGGAGAGGAGAGGGGAGGAGAGGAAAAAGGGAAGGGGAGTGGAGGGGAGGGGAGGGGAGGGAAGGGAAGGGAAGGGAAGGGAAGGGAAGGGAAGGGAAGGGAAGGGAAGGGAAGGGAAGGGAAGGGAAGAGAAATAGCAGCCAAAAGACTCATAGAGGCTAAAGGGACTGGACTGAATAGACTGGACTGCCTATGATTTGGTTATTATACACAGAGGTCAATGCATCTCTCACCCTGCATCTGAGACACTTCTATTTTCAATAGATGGCAATTGTCAGTCAGAGACCCACAACTGGTCAAGGCACAGAGAATAAGAGACCGCAGAATCATTAGCCCTGCAGGGAATATACAGAGCACACTTCTCCTGCCAGGCCTCCCCAGTGAAGAAGAGTGGAAGCAAAGAGAGTAAGCATCAGAGGCAGTGCATGCCTATAAGGAAGCACTCCCTGGATGCAGAAGGGCAGCTGCACATGAACTCACGGGGGAGACAGCACTCACACAAACCTACAAGCTCAAGTCAGACCAAATCCCTGCCTGGAGACAGGAGTTGGGCACACAGTCCCACCCCGCCATGAAGCAATTGCCAATTGTTGGCTGCAGGGAAGGGAGAGATTACTTCCCTCCACGAATGTAGCCCCTGGCACGTCAACCATTTTCCAGAGGAAGACCAAACATCTAAGCATATTTGGGACAGTACAGACTGGTCTTGGAGGGCTTACAAAAAAGAAAAAGGACACAAAGTTGGGTGGGTAGGGAAGGGGGTAGATCTGGGAAGGGCAGAGGGATGACAAATACAATTTTAAGAAACTAAAAACTCACAAAAGAACTAATAAAAACTTTCAAACAAAAATCAAAATGGCATCCTCCCAGCCCAGCTCCATACTAAACAACTCTTCTGTTTGAGTTGGCCCCGTGACTAGGATTATTCTATAGTCACTGGCTTCTGACCCCATGCTATACTGAGCCTCTCCCCTTAAAGTCCCCTATAGCTCCTATGTAGTCAAAACCATCGACCACTTCTCATTTCATTTTTATAATTTCTATTAGTGCATGTGTTCTTGCTTTTCTATATGTGCGCCATACATGCATGGAGCCAGGAGAAGGTGTCAGGTCCCCTAGAACTGGAGTTGCAGTTGGCTGTGAGCCACTGTATGTGGGTGCTAAGCACTGAATCTGGGTCCTCTGCAAGAGCCACAGGTGCTGAGCTCAGGAGCGTTCTACAGCCTCCATTTTTCTTTCTGACCCCCTTGATCTTTCTACGGTGACCCTTCTTAGGAACCCTCTCTTCTCTAGAACATCCCCAAAGTTCCTCTTCCCCTTTACATCATAAATCAAAGCTCAACTGTCTATCCATGTAGACAGATGACAAGCAGTTGTGCCTTCCATTACACTTCTTTCACATATAGATTTTGCACTACAGCTAGCGTGAAGTACCACCTTATCTGCCATAGGGTCACAGATTTGTTCATTCTTGAAACCCGTGGAAACGTGGGATCCTCTTTCATGTCCTTGTTTTGATGGAAACGTGAACACAAGAAACATAGCAGAGTACGCAGGTGATTGAATAGCCCTGGATATTTGATACTAAAACAACAGATTCTGTGTCGCAAAAGACAAGGCTAGAATCAATGCACCCCATCTAGAGAAGCTGGCCAGCTCCCTGCAGGTCCAAATCAGCACTCCTGCCTGCAGGATAGTTCCCTGCTTTGACATCTTTGAAATCAAAGCCAGAATAATCTTCTCAGTGAACCCTTGTCTATCTTGCACCTCCGGTTCCTCCCTGAGCTTTCTTCTCTTTCCAGGGCTCCTCCTCAGCACTCTTCCTTCGCCACCTTTTGCCTGCCAGGAAGCTTTCTAGGTAACTTGGTTTTTACACATCCATCGTATTATTCTCTGCACGATACCCAACTATAAAACCCTCTCATCAGCTTCGTCTGACTATAAGTTTATTATGAGCAGTGACTGATTTTTTTCTTCCCAGCCAGTACACAGACACTTGGGAATTCTGTCATAAATATATTCTGATTCACTAACATTTACTTTCAAAATCTATCTTGGAAAGTACCTTAAATGCTTGCCAGATGGTCCTATGAGTGTGCCCACCTTCCATTCTGCACAGGGATTCAGTTCCTTCCTCCGGTTCCTAGAAAACCTCGACTGTGCCAGAAGTAGGTTCGTTGCCAGGATAGTAGTTCTGCTCAAAGGCAAAAAAACCGAAAAGGTCTCCTGCTCAAACTATCTGGGAACCGCAGCGCACCTTGGTGTTTTTTCCCACAGGCCAATTCCCCAAGACACCTCAGACGAAAGATAGGACCGTCTTCCTGTTGAGATCCCATGGAACTGGAACACAGTCTGATTAAAACAGATTTGCTTTCGAGTTTGTTTGCGCATGGGGCCTTGTACGATCTTTCCCCACTCGTGTTCTTCCTGTCATACCCACAAGCAGAGCTTCCGTTCCGAAGCTCAAGTTCCTAAACACATGCATGCACTCTTCAGCAAATGATCTGTCAGCATCACCGTGGCCTGAACACTAGTCAGCCTTCACTCATGACGTCTGAGAGCTATTCTACCCTTCAGAGATAAATTTTCAAAAGCTCAGCCAAACCCACCCCTGTGCCTAGGACCCTGCACACGCATAGCAGATGTGCAGCTTGGTCTTCATGTGAGTCACCAAACCACTAAAGTGGGGGTTGGGAGGGGTGGGGGTGGGAGGATGGGGGTGGGGTGGAGTAAGGGGGTGGAGAGTGGGGTGGGGGATGGGGGGTGTCCTTGACTCTTGCTTGCCTATGGATCCAGTTTCCCTAACTGGGCTGCCTTGTCTGGCCTAGGTGAGAGAGGATGTGCTTAGTCCTGCAGTGACTTGAGGTGCTAGGGTGGTGTCTTCGTCAGGGTTTCTATTCCTGCACAAACATCATGACCAAGAAGCAGGTTGGGGAGAGAAGGGTTTATTGAGCTTACACTTCCACAGTGCTGTTCATCACCAAAGGAAGTCAGGACTGGAACTCAAGCAGGTCAGGAAGCAGGAGCTGATGCAGAGGCCATGGAGGGATGTTCCTTACTGGCTTGTTTCCCCTGGCTTGCTCAGCCTGCTCTCTTATAGAACCCAAGATGACCAGGCCAGAGATGGTACTACCCACAAGGGGTCCTCCCCTCTTGATCACTAATTGAGAAAATACCCCACAGCTGGATCTCACTTCCCCAACTGAAACTCCTTTCTCTGTGATAACTCTAGCCTGGTCAAGTTGACACACAAAACCAGCCAGTACAGGTGGGTTGTACCCAGGGAGGCCCTCCCCATTCTCAGAGAAGGGGAGGAAGGAGCCCGTGAGGGGCTGGAGCTAGGGGGTAGTGGACTGGAGGAAGGATGTAAAGTGAATGAATGAATGAATGAATGAATGGGAAAGAACACCCCTGTACTCGCTGACAGCTCTACCCTAAGCATCCTAGCAATCTGTTGTGTTTATCCCATCAAACCGCTGGTAAATCTGGAAAGCCCTCCTCCTCCTCCTCCTCCTCCTCTTCCTCCTCCTCCTCAGCCAGCGCCTGCTCCTATCCTGCAGACTGCGACCTCCTTTTCACTCGGGTCTTTCTTCACAGATGTGTGGTGATCCTGGTGATAAATAAATAAATAAAAATGAAATAACTTGATAGCCTAAAAAACCCACATAACTACAGGTTCACATAAGGAATGGAGTGCTAACTTCTGGGTAACCCACGAGTTTTGCACAAACTTTCCAGCAATCCTGTGTACAAAAGAGCTTTATGCCTCCCTGGTAGTGAAAACGGAGATATGAACCTTCAAATCACTACGAGGACAGAAAAGAACCTTCCAGAAGGAAAGGACACATTTTTTTTTTGTTTTTGTTTTTGTTTTTGTTTTTCGAGACAGGGTTTCTCTGTGTGGTCCTGGCTGTCCTGGAACTCACTCTGTAGACCAGGCTGGCCTCGAACTCAGAAATCCGCCTGCCTCTGCCTCCCAAGTGCTGGGATTACAGGGAAGGAACGGGAAGCGTTCTCCAAGGTCTAAGGAAGAAAATGTCTGCCATATCGTTTGCATTGTCGACATGGCAGGAACCATCAACTCTCACACAGGAGAGAATCACAGAGCACAACTCTTACATCAGTTTAAACAACTCCAAAACTGTCTGCAAGAGCTTTCGCAGGTTGAATTTTTCTTCTGCTCTAAGATTCCGGAGCCCTACAGCAGAATGCCCGGGGCGCTGACTGAGAGATGAGAAGGGAAGAGATGACTAGGTACCGGAAGAGAAATCTCTATCGGAGGAGAAATCACGTGGCAGGGAGTGCTGGGGTCACCACGGGAGAGGGATCCACGAAAGCTGCTACCCCTAGAAGGAAGAGCTTTGAAGCCAACCAAACGCTGCGAGTGGAGCCCTGTCTGTCGTTCTTGCCACAGTCCAGTGCTGAAGAAAGACCGGCAACCCCAGAAGGACGCTCTTTACTTCCAAACAAAGCAAAAGCAATGAAGAGAGTCTGGAAATCTATTTTCCCTGCAGTTAGATTTCCTGGCCTATTAATTTTGCAGGAAGGAGAAAAGGAATTTGAACATGAGAAATATTTACTTATTTGGAAATAAATATGCATGAAAATGCTAAGCGAAAGTGTAGAGCCAGTATTTATGCCCATTTGCATGAATTTTAAAGCAATATGAATCAAGAAACGGTAACATCGTCATCCCAACTTCTATAATGGGGCAGGGAATAACGTAACATCTACATTCAAATGTATTCTATGTGTGACTCCAACAACCACATTCTATGGATGAATATCTTTGCGAAATAATTGACTTTTTCTTATAAGCTCCATAAAAACAGTTTCATATCATCGAAATTAAGAGATCCATCTAGCGCACAACAAAGTAAAACATCCTAATCCATATATGTAAATGAGGTAAGCGCAGCACATTCAACATCTGCTAGCTCCAAAATATATAATATTCATTTCATAAGGTTTGAAACAGGCGTGAGTGTGATGAGGGGATATAACTGCCGAGAGAACTCTGCGTGACATTTTTCATCTCATATTTACACGCGGCTCTATGTGTAAATAAACAGCTAGTTTAATATCTGTGCCAAATGAAAAGGAAAATATTGCAGTAGCTGAAGCTTTGACGCACGTGGTTTATATGTATTGCTTAATTTTGAAAAAGAAAATGACGGGAGAGCCTAGCTATTATCAAAGTTATACCTAGAGAAATGAGGAATTATCACCTTAGCCGCCTTTTCGAATGAGAGTCCATCTGGAGCTGCATGTATTTCATATCTAAGAAAATCTCGCCATCGCCCAAGCAAATGACTGCAGCTCAAAAAAATACACATATTCCCTAATTAACACAAAGAAAGCCTTGCCTCTCCAAGACTTGGGGTTCTTTCATAATTTTGTCACAACTGATCTTTATTTAATTGCTCCATTTTAAGGATTATTTATCTTGTTTTCCCTCTCCGATCGCCTCCTTCTAGTGCCTTAGAAACTGGAGCCTCGATTAGCGACATCGCTAATTTCCCTTACAGATCATCTGAGCATTCAAGTCGAAACATTGTAACAGTTTTATTTTTTCATAAAATTAAAATCGTCTTAGATGACTAATTTTTATCATCTTGAATGCAAGCCTCAAAGGCAGCCATTCTTTAAAAAAAAAAAAAATAAGTAATTGCTTGCAACTGAAAATTTTAACCACAATATTTCAAAGGGAAGATAATGCTAAAAAGGGAGTTGGTTATAATCATTAAAGCCTTTTGTTCCATCAAAAATAGACTCTTTAGCTAAAGGCCACTAAACTTCACAGGCATACAACAAATCATATTTCAATTTATTGAACACAAATTTCCCCCCTGTGTTTAGTATTTGTCATTTGGATATATAAATAGAGAATTAGATTTGGAATAAATTAAGCATAGTGATAATTTGTGGCAGGCCTGATAAATCATGTCTTCATGCACTGTGATTACTTGCAATGAGAGGGCCGTCCGCACGAAAGGCTGATAAATCGTTCCAAGCCCAGGAAGGGTTTGATCTGCACACTGGCTCTTGGCTTCTTGTGCAGGCAGAAGTGCATCAACTTGAAAGCCTTTACCTAATACTTCAAATGAAACTTAAAAGACTGCTGGTGCCGCATGATGTTTAGTTATGAGGATTGAGCACAGCAAGAAAATAAATATCATTTAAAAGACAGAACTAAAAACTAAAGGCATACGGCACAGCTTGGTCAGAAGGAGGCTGGCTGGAGTCAGGGGGAATGAGAGATGGTGCCACGAAATGCATTGGAATAGAAAGTTATTGAACATGAACACAGCACAGGGCTTAGGTCCTGCTGTTCATCTACTAGAGTGGGGGAGGGGGTCCCAGTGCATCTTGCCATGGAAGATCCTTAAATCATTATAAAAGAGGGCCATGGGACCTTAAGCATCTCTTTGACTCTCATGTTTGAATCTCTTACACATACACACACACACACACACACACACACACACTTGTGTAGCATCTGGTGCCGTCATCTATCAAAGACCCAAACCAATGGATCCTCACTTGACCTTGGGCTTTGAACTTAATATTGTAAATTTTAAAATTCCTTATTTGCCTTAAAGCAGTCAAATATTTCATTACAGCAGCAAAAGGCCTGGCTAAAATCCCCGTTTGCTGTTCCCTTCTATTATAAACAGCTGGTCTCTGAGGCCATCATTAGCCACGGTTAGGGCCAGGCAGCAGTATGGAGAGACTGCTACAGAGGGGGAATACACATGACATTCTACATTCTGCGTGGAATAGATAGGCTTCATACCTCGTCAGGTTCTGCTGCTAAAAGCAAGCCATGTGGCACTTGCTGGCTTCAAGGAGACAGACACTAGAGCTTAGGAGTACAGTCTTAAACTTTCCTTGTTGACTACTAGACTGAATGGTATGTAGGAATGATTTTAAACCATGTTAAACAAAAACTTTAAAAAAAAATGACTCCCCTTAGACACAAAATAGCATAACCAGGTCGATGTGAAAGGAAATAGGAATCTAGTTAAGGGATAAAGAACCCACCATAGCTACACATAACCAGCTTCCTAAACATCCAATATTCAAAACAGTTTCCTTCATTTAAAAGGCCTTTCTCCAATTTTCTTATGGCAGTTGTGACAAATAACTAACTGTGAACTTAGAGTTTAAAGTGTTAGTAAGGTCAGCTAAAGTTCATCCAGCAGTGTGATATGGAAAAATATATCTGTATCCTCAGCCCTTCACGGGTTGAAATAGGAGAACTGTGTGTCCAAGCCATCCTAGGCTACATAATGAGGCCAGTTTCAGAAACAACTATACATAAACTTTGACCGGCTTCAGGACTAGTCAGTGAAAGATGTTTCCTGAAGGAGGTGATCAGCTCCCGTTACCAGCAGCCACTGTGTACTAGTAAGGGCTACTCCTGGTTGTCAATTTGACTACATCCGGAATGAACTACAATCCAGAATTGGAGGGCTCACCTGTGATCCAGATCTTGAGGCTAGAAAACACAAGTTTCTGACCTGGATCTTGGCA
Organism: Apodemus agrarius; assembly: GCA_964023405.1. Classification (NCBI taxonomy): domain Eukaryota; kingdom Metazoa; phylum Chordata; class Mammalia; order Rodentia; family Muridae; genus Apodemus; species Apodemus agrarius. The sequence continues at coordinate 10,981,772 of OZ030022.1, read as the reverse complement.
TGGAGATCTTGAGGCATAGTGGCCATGAAAAGCTTAGGCCCAGGCTAAGGTAGTACATGCCTTTAATCCCAGGAGACTGAGGCCAGGAGATCTCAAGAGTTCAAGGTCAGCCTGAGACAAAGAGAGTCCCAGATCTAGGCATGGTGGTACACACCTTTACTCTGGGCCACACTTTCTGCTGGAGGCTTACATGAGGACATTGGAAGAAGGCAGATTCTCTCTTCTTCGACTGCTTGTGCTTACTAGCTAGCACATCTGTTTGAATCTACTTCTACAGAAGACCAGCTGAAGCAACTACCCTTGAGGGACTTCTCAATCACAGCTGACCATTCATTGTTGGATTAGTTGGACCACAGACTGTAAGTCATCATAATAAATTCCCTCAATATAGAGAGACATTCCGTAAGTTCTGTGACTCTAGAGAACCCTAAGACTCAGTTGTTGGGAACCACTTTGCCTGCTTCCGTGACAGCCTACCTGACAAACAGAGTCAAATCAGGCCAGGGTCTACCGGCAGGTTTCCTGACCTGCTGACACATGGAACCATAAGAAGGGATACACTTGAAGCTCAAGGCGAGGGGCTGAATGCTCTGTTAATCTTGGAGGCATCTGGATGGGTACAGATGTGGAACATTCATCAGCCATGGTCTCTGCTAGCTTGTGACTTTCCTATCTACCCATGATACTGTAAAGTATATAAAGCCTATGAGAATTAAACTTGAGGCTGCCACAGTACTAACTGGACAGGCCTCCTGATTTCTAACCTTTGTCTCTGAGTCTTCTTTTCTGTCTTTCCCATAATCATCCTCACTCCACCCTTAGAGGACTGCTGAACTTTGAACTACTGGCCAGACTGGTACACTCAATGTGGATATTATTCAAGTGGATGAGAAAGATTTCGACTAAGATGTCATGAAAAATCAGCTAGCAGCTAAGAACATCTGTGTATAGAGAACTACATTGAAAAAATTTTGGAGTTTCCATTGTATCTAGTAATAGTAATAGTAATAGTAATAGTAATAGTAATAGTAATAGTAATAGTAATAGTGGTAGTGGTAGTAGTGGTGATGGTGGTGGTAGTAGTAGTAGTAGTAGTAGTAGTAGTAGTAGTAATAGTAGTAGTAGTAATATATCAGCATTTGTTTATAGAATTCCAACTGAAAGTGCCCATGGAATAAGCAATGGAGTTCCCATTAGCTAGGGCAGAATTTGCTGTGTATATCTGACTCTTCTTCATGTGGAAGAAAATAGAAAGAAAGCCAGGCATGCATACATTAGAAAAGGCAATGAGATTTCTGTGCAAGGAAATAATAAATCCAAGATATCCACTATTCCTTTCTTAAGATCCCAGCAAATTCAAGCACATTTAAGACGAGAAGGAATTTTCCTACAGAGTTTGCCACTAGCCATGTGGCCTTACAAACTAAAACCAGTGAAATACTGTAAGTTCCCAAAACTCTTCTCGAAAATCTTTATGGACCATATTAAAGGCCATTGTCTTCCTTGTTGGTCAAGGGTTCTCCAATTATAGTTTAATGTTAGGCTTTATATGTGAAAGTTATTGTATTGATAGTATTCATTTTTGTTCAAATAGAGAATGTAGACATCTCTAAATAATGAACAGCTAAAGCATATTGAATGCTCATCAGAAAACCAAAGCCAGAGGTGATATGGAGCAAAAATTTCTTAACATTGGTAGATAAACTGTTACATTTCATTTGCTCTTGAAAGTCTTGTCAGTCCTGAATTCAAAAAAATAGTAAATTCCTAAAAAATCCCTTGAATTCTTCATAAACTGTACGGAATAAAGGCAATCAGATTCTGCCCAGGTTTGTTGAATGCCCACAGTGGGAGGTACCTGAGCTTAGGGGATGAGCAGCTATCAGTGGTAACCTCTGTCCTTTTGTATCCAAAAATTGGTTTGTAATTCTTGATATTCATTATCTTATTTTAAACTCACAAAATGCCCAGGAGTTAGTCTGAGGATCCATTGTATCTTGCTGGGCATAAAAATAGTGCACAAACACACACACACACACACACACACACACACACACACACATACACATCTAAATAACCCAAAGCAAGATCTAGACTCTTGGCATTCTACTACTCACTCACATACAATCATCTCTCTAAGTCATAGCCACTGTCTTCTCTTGGCTACGAATAGCTCATATGTAGAAAGTAGCAAGGGTGTACACCAATTCCTCATCACTACAAAAAATAAAATTTTCAACTGAATATTGGTATCTTAATATGATTAGAGTGTGGGGTAGTGGGGTAGAGTGTGTGTGAAGTAGATTCTGAGCTTGGAGATTATAAACATATATTCTTGTGTTGTATACAGAAGACCCTCATAGAGTCTCATTTGTATTTTCATACAACCCAAGTATATTCTATTACTGTTCAGTTCTGAGTCCTAATCTCTCTCTCTCTCTCTCTCTCTCTCTCTCTCTCTCTCTCTCTCTCTCACACACACACACACACACACACACACACACACACACACACACACAACCATTAAAGCCACTCTTCTACCTGTTTATTTCTAACCATTGTTCATATGCCACTGTAGCCCTTTAGCAGATTATGTCCCCTTTGGTAAACATTTTTAATAGCATACACAAACAAAGAAAAATTCATTTAATAACACTGCACTTTCACTATTAGGTGCAAGAACCATTAGGTTTCCGAGAACTTTCATTATTTGATTTTGATGTTTTTACATTAAATCTTCAACTCTCCTAATTAATTGTGAATATGAAAATATTATGATGTTAATAATTCTATGCAAAAAAACAAATACTTTGGAGTGGGTGACAGCTTTAACATTAAGGGGGCATTCATAATCACTTATTTACTGCCCCTTTATACCACAACAGACATAATCTCTACCTCATTTCCTAGTCTATTATTATGCAATATATTTTATACATCAATTATTATATACTAATGGGCTGTGTAATATCCTTTTAGGATTTTATCATAGGTATTTTATTAAAATGAATAGATTCAATTACAGGAAAAAAATTAGCCTTCATCTGGTGCTATTTATTTTAATTGTAAGTAGTTGAAGAGTTTATATTTTGCATTCTTTGATTTGGACCTAAGTTAAATATAGAATCCAATTCCTGCTGGCTGCTTTTTTATGTATAACTTTTGCATTATAAGTAAGCCACATGTGAATTTCTGATGTTATTCTTTACACATTCTATTATTAGCATATTAATCAACAGTTGCCAACTTTAGAGTTTTTAATTAGAGAAAAGTAGCTTCATTCATTCATTCCCCATGCATTTATTACTTGTCTCCTATGTACCAGACATAATCAGTCATCAGTAGATGCTTCCACTGTGTGCCTGGAAATAAAAAACGTGTGTGTGTGTGTGTGTGTGTGTGTGTGTGTGTGTGCGTGTGTGTGTGTGTGTTGACACTCAGTTGACCAAATTTTGAAATTTTAACAAATTTTACCATTCTGAGCTACCATTTCTGAGACCATCCAAGAAAGATGAAGGGGAAAAAAGCCATTATAGTTACCCTATGAACATCAAAGATATAACTTCAAAGGTCAGGAGAAATATACATGTTTGCCATTCCAAGATCAACCAAAAGATAGATAGACCAGAAGTCAAGTAAGCAAAGGTGAGATAAACAAGTTGAGGCAGAATCAATGGTAGAAATTGTACAAGGTTGATTTGTAGCTCTATGGTCTCTCTCTCTCTCTCTCTCTCTCTCTCTCTCTCTCTCTCTCTCTCTCTGTCTTTCTGTGTGTGTATGTACATGACAGAAAGACAATGTATTTGAATTATTATTGAACATAATGGAAGTCTAGTAATGTCTGGCAGATGTCCTTCATGTGCTAATTCAGCGATACAGGTACCTTTGCTTGAGGCTCTACTAATCCAACACTGACCTGACAGTCATTGACAAAGGAAAAGTTCACTGACAACTATTGCTTACACTCACAATCCATGACCATGCACTGGACAGAAGCACAAGGAAAACTAGATTTCATTTTGTACCTGTCTTGCCTATTGCTGGCAGTAAATGTAGACATGGTAAGGTCAGTAGGAGAATTTGTTAGGAGAGGAGATGATGATGTCTGAACTATTATAGCCCAAGTCATATTCTAGCTCTGTTTTAAAAAAGGAAGTAGTTGAAGAGAGGAAACTGAATTAGAAAGAAAGTATGTTACTGAATATGAAAAGTTTTGAAAGTAAGGAATTAAAGAGGAACTTCAAGAGTTTGGTTCTGAAACGCCAAACTACAGCTTCCATGAGGAGATGCAGTGAAATGCAGGCAGTTGAGTATAAGAATCTGAGAAGTGAAGAGAGATTTTTAGGCATCATCAACAGAGGCATAACGCCTATATAAAAAATGAAAGAATTCCAAGGCCTGAAAAGGACAGGCAAGAAAGGACTGAGGAAGAAACAGCTGTGATTTAGGGGAGGACCTAACAGTGCGTAGGGTTGAAAAGCCAAGAACAAATGAGGGTTTAAACTCTCCTTTGAGGAGAAAGTGATCGGCTCTCTGCTCTTCCCTGTTCCAGAGACAGCCACATCTTCTTGTGCTGTGCCAGCCTCATCCTGTAGAGGAAATGGTGAAGGTCAATGTGAACAGATTTGGCCATATTGGGTGCCTGGTTACCAGGTCTGCCTTCTGCTCTGTGTCTGGCAAAATGGAAATTATTGCCATCAATAAGCCCTCCACTGACCTTAGCTACATGGTCTACATGTTCCAGGATGACCCCACCCATGGCAAATTCAATGGCACAGTCAAGGCTGAGAATGGGAAGCTTGTCATCAATGGGAAGTCCATCACCATCTTCCAGGAGTGAGATCCTGCTAACATCAAATGGGGTGATGCTGGTGCTGAGTATGTTGTGGAGTCTACTGTCATCTTCATCACCATGAAGAAGGCTGGGGCCCACTTGAAGGGTGGGGCCAAAAGGGTCATCATCTCTGCCCCTTCTGCTGATGCCCCCATGTTTGTGATGAGTGAAAACCATGAGCAATATGACAGCTCACTCAAGATTGTCAGCAATGCATCCAGTACCACGGACTGCTTAGCCCCCCCTTGCCCCCGCCAAGGTCATCCATGACAACTTTGTCATCGTGGAAGGACTCATGACCATGCTTTATGCCATCATTGCCACTCAGAAGGCTATGGGTGGCCCCTCTGGAAGACTCTGGAGTCTTAATATAAACTCACACCTTCAATTAAACTCATCTTTTCACTATTCCATTAGCAACAAATTACTACACAATGCCATTTAATGAAGATAGATGTAGCAAGACACAGTCCATTGTCTCCCCCCCAAAAATAGCAGTATAGAAAGCTAGTGCAGGATCAACAATTTCCACCGTAGTTAAGTAAGGCCATGTCTCTCATCTGGCTGACATGCACATACCCACTTCCCTTCCTTTCCTCAAAACACACATCAAATAATGCCTTTTCAGACCTTTCAACTTTTTCTGGAAAGTTGTGGTGTGATGGCCATGGGGCTGCCTAGAACATGATCCCTGCATCCATTGGTGCTGCCAAGGCTGTGGGCAAGGTCATCCCAGAGCTGAATGGGAAGCTCACTGGCATGGCCTTCCCTGTTCCTACCCCCAATGTATCCATTGTGGATCTGGCATGCTACCTGGAGAAACCCACCAAGTATGATAACATCAAGAAGGTGGTGAAGCAGGCATTCGAGGGCCCACTGAAGGGCATCCTGGGCTACACTGAGGACCAGGTTGTCTCCTGCGACTTCAATAGCAACTCCCACTTTTCTACCTTTGATGCTGGGGCTGTCATTGCTCTCAATGACAACTTTGTAAAGCTCAATTTCCTGGTATGACAATGAATACAGCTATAGCAACAGGGTGGTGGACCTCGACCTACATGGCCTCCAAGGAGTAAGAAGCCCTGGACCGCCCACCCCGGCAAGAGAGCCTGAGAGAGGACCTTGGTGGCTGAGGAGTCCCCGTCCCAACCTGGCCCCCAACACTGAGCATCTCCCTCACCGTTTCCATCCCAGACCCCCATAATAACAGGAGGGGCCTAGGGAGCCCTCCCTAATCTCTTGAATACCATCAATAAAGTTCAATGCACACCCCTCACCAAAAGAGGAAAGTGATCGGCTTTGTCAGGGCCTCCTGATAGATCAAATTAGACAAAGACAAATCACGTATTGGATTCAGCAGCATGAAGGTTGTTAGCAACAGTGGCAGGAGATGCTTTATAAAATGGTGGAGGTGAACATCCCCTGGAGTTCTTTGGGAACAGAAAACTTGAGGTCAGAGATGGAGTGGAACATAGAGGAAGTTTAGTATGTGTGTATAGTAATAGAGTAATTCAACAAGACAAGGATGGGGAAGGATTCAGAGGAGAGAGAGGAAATGCCTGGTTGTTGTCTTGAGTATGTGAAGGAATATGAGAGCTGATGCACCAGAGACTGGAATCCTCTCTGGATTTCACCCACTGAAATGGGGGAGAAGTTGGAATGTGACAGGCAGATGAGAAGGCTTGGTGGCATTGATCTGTGAGACCCACCTGCCTGTGGCTTCTGATTTTCCAGTGCAGTAGTAATCAATATCATTAGCTGAAATTAGAATGGAGGAAGACGACTGAGTAGTGACCTTGTCATCTACAGATGATACCTAGAGTCTCTGCCACCAGAGAGTGGAGAGATAGGATGTAGATTTCCATTGCCAGACTAAAGAGACACAGCATGTTGGCGGTCATGAGCTTCAGTCAAAGCAGATGGTTTTAGACAGTTCCGAATATCCGTGTAACTAATGTTTGTCCACTTTCACCCCCCCAATCTCCCCTCTCGTTCTCTTCCCTCTCACAGTGAAAAGCTCTCAAGAACCCCTCCCCTCCTACTTTCATGTGTTCGTTTGGTGTTTAGTGTTTATTGAGTTTTATTAGATCATTGTCCAATCAAGAGTGGGAAGAAATTTATAGAGCAAGGGACGCTTTGGAGTGGCTACACCACTGAAGAACGTGACACAGATAGCCCCAACAACCATTAATTGCCACTAGTCCCTCAGGGGGGACTCTGCCTCAGGGACTCCTCTCCCATCCTTGATGACTATGCTATAGCTAATCTGAGTTAGACTTCTGAGTGCCTTTTTCTCTCTAGCCATTACCAACTAGGTAGACAAAAGGGGCTCAATCCTGAGACTTCACATTTTCATCCATCATGGCCTTAACATTAATATCCTTAAATATTAAACATTTCATTAGTCTCTTCCCACTTGTGTTTTTGAAACCAGTGAATCAATATCAATGTTCAGTACTCCAGGAATTCCACTCACACACACATCCCTTTGACTGTATACTTCTTTGATTCCTTTGGTGATAGATTGTTATTTGTAGCTTCTTAGCTCCCTCTTTCTCTCTGCCAAGACTCCTTATCTTTCTAGAATTTGCCCTAGACGGGTGTGATTCCAACTCGCCTGTGCAAGCTTACTATCCAAAGTCCAGTTCCTCACACCCTCCCTCCACTCCCATGGCTTGGAGCTAGAAGCCATCCTGCAGCACCCCCAGACCAAACCAGCATTCTTTCTCAGAGTCCAGAAGACAGACGTGAGCAGAGCCCTGTCATGGAGACTGTGCCCTCTTTAATAATAGACTGAGCACCTTTAGAGCTCTGTCTGACCACTAGGACTCCCATCTGCCTGTCTACTTCATCAATACAAGGACCCAATTTACAGACAATCTGGACGGTGAGTGACATGGTGTGACAGATTGCAATACAGAGTCTGTGCTCCTTGCCTCAAATTGGACCAATTCTTTCACAGTCCATATGGTTAGACGCGGCTCCAGAGATCCTGGTTAATATGTTGAGCTTTCCACCACAAATAACTTGCTCTTGGGGAAATCTGAGAAATCGGTATTGACACAAATGGAAGGTCAGCTTATTTAGTTAAAGAGGAAGAAAAGTTTCTATAGGAATATTTGGGCAGGTTTCAGTTTAAGTAAAAAGCATTTCACTCATCCCATTGGAACAGCCTCTGTTGGATAAGCATGAAAAATGTTTTTCATTAGTTTTTCCATATTATACCTGACAAGCAGGGGTGAAACAAGATTTTTTTTCTGTAGTTAACAAATATTCAGTAGTGAGCTGGAACAGCGGGGGAGAGGCAAAAGGAATGGTAATTTTGCACAATGAAAAGGCTTGGGCTCAAGCAGCTCATTTATTCTCAAGAAGGGGCAGGAATGAGCTAACGGTGATAAAAATAAATGTGAATTTTCTAACGAGAGTTTATGATTAAAAACAATTTATAATCATCTGAAAATGAGGAGAGGTGCTTCATTTTTCTTATTTGCCTCAACCTGGCTTATTTTCTTATACCCCATTTTTTCAACAGGGAACTTCCCTCCCCCCCAATAGTCTTGTTATAGATAGAATTGTTTGTCTCAGACCCTATGAGCTACTGTGTGTTATGATACAAATAACTTATTTCACAAGTTAATTTTATTTCTATGTCTAGGACTTAACACTGACATGATTTTCCCCTTATTTTTAATACTCTGAGAGTCATTGTACATGTAGAATATCAAGTTTTGAAATGTAAATGCCTTTGACATTTTACTTGAATTCCAATTTGGAAGGTAATTTAAGGGTTTAATTAACAATAAAAATGAATCAACCTATAAAATGAATACATAAACAGGGAGCAGCAATTTACAAAATGAAAGAAAAATTTTTTTTTCTAATGCATCCTCTGTTGATTCTTTCTGGAGTGGGAGAGAGCACACGTCCATGTACTTCCTCAAACAATTAAGGCTCGGAATGACAAGATCAGAATGCTGTCCTGCTTAAAGAGCATCTTAGGCCAGTTAATGGCTACAAGTACCACTTATAATAAATAGAGTAGGAGAAAGCAGTAGCATTTTTTTTAAAAGAAAGAACCAGTAAAGCAAATGAGCAATTAATTAAAACTCTAAGAGGAATACTTGCTTCATGTCATGTAAGCAAAAACTGAGTAAGTCATTACAGTGGAAACAGAATTGTATTGGACACTAACTATGAGTAACTTGGAGTCCCAGAATGTGCTAAACACTTGCCCGATTCCCTCCTTCATTCTCTCACTGCTGTATGAGAGATTCATTATCATTCTTTGTCTTTTAGGTGAAGAGATATAAGATAATGTTCGCACTATCTCTTAGCTGACAAGCACATGGGCAAAAGTCACACTCATGCCATTCAGACTCCACACTCATTTTATACATGGGTAATGTCTTACAATCTATTTCTCTTCATGAGTTCTTAAAACTTGTGAGGTAGAGGCTGGAGAGTTGACTTAGTGGTTAAATGCACTTGTTCTTGCAAAGGAGCCTGGTTCAATTCCTAGCACCCACAAAGAGGCTCACCACTTCCTCCCGCTCCACACATGCATGTGGTACACAAACATATATTCTGGCAAAATATTCATATACAATAAATAAGTATATTTATACTTATTTATAAGAATATACTTTTTTTAAAAAGCTGTATAGAGTATAGCAAAACAGACTTCTAAAGTTTTGTAGGATCTCTTAATACACAGAGGAAAAAGATTCTTCTGAATGTACCAAGAATGACAGAAGCTCTGATGATAAATTGCATCCTATTAAAGGTATAAATTGTCATCTAAGGTCAAATACATGTCTATTCATGTGAGAGATTCAAAATACTTTGTATTTCCTCCCATGGATTTCGTGTCACGATAACCTTTCAAAGGAATCCCAAGTTTGCATGGTAGTGTTTTTTTTTTCCTATAAGAGCAGAAAATACAAATGTACTTTCAAAGAAATTTGGGACATAAACAAGGGAAATTAAGTTGTCAATAAATCATAAAGCTTTCATATGCTTGTGACACTCCATGCAATCCCTTCAGATAATTTTATTATTTTGGCCATAATCTTTTCATTGGGCAAACAGAAACTAATATACAGGCTTTAACACAGAGCGTAGAAAGGTTAAGCAGGCCATGATGCCTGTCCTTGTCCCAGAAGACATGGACTTTAAATACTGTTGTTGGGTCCTGCAGAGGCTTTTAGACTATGCCACGATTTAATACAAATGGAATGTTTGTTGTTTGGATCCATCATGTACAAAACAGGAAACCCTCATTTATAAGAGCCCCACTTATCTGTGAGTATAAGGTCAAATATTTATGCATAATCTCTAACAATGTAGTTAGGGGTTATACTGATTTAGTAAAGAGGTGGTTGTAGGTTTGCCTTCAAGACTCATGGCTTCACTATCCTAGATTTTTAGTGTTAGGATTGATTTCCCTCTTGTTGGCTGGCTGTCAAGTTCAGTTTGCTTGGTTGCTGCTGAAATGTGTATGCTATTATTGCACCTTTAGGGTTAACACATAATGCCAGGCATTGCTATGGTTCACAGTCATCACAGCCAGGTGGGACTCTTTGTTGATTCACTCCTTGGGAAGTTTGCATGGTGTCTTCAGATACCCATGAAGGATATTTCTCAAGAAGGAGGCCTTCAGGTGAGTTCTAGCTCAGTGGTCTTTGGGTCCTGTTTCTAAAATACATGGAGTCGTCAGCAATAGTGACTTATCTTCCACGTTCCCTTAGTTAGGGTTTCTATTGCTGGGATGAAATACCAAGACCAAAAGCTAGTTCGGAGGAGAAAGTTTACTTTCCTTATACTACCAGATCATAATGTATCATTGGAGGAAACCAGGACAAGAACTGAAGCAGAGCTGGAACCTGGGAAGAGGAGCTGAAGCAGAGGCACTGGGTGGATGCTGCTTACTGGCTTGCCTTCCATGGCTTGCTCAGCCTGCTTTGTTATGGAACTCAGAACTACCAGGCCAGAGATGGCACCGTGCACCATGGACTGGGCCCTCCCCTATTGATTGCTAATTGAGAAAATGACTTACAGCTGGACCTCATAGAAGCATTTTTCTCAACTGAGATTCCTTCCTCTCTGATTACTCTAACATGTATCAGGTTAGCACACAAAACCAGTCAGTCAGTACACACCTCTTGGAGGGCAACCAAGGGTAATAATTACAGTCTGTAATTTGGGGGAAATCCTTTAGACAACAATGATCAACAATTTAAAAGAGAGATTCTCATGTCTGGTATTGAGGAATGTTTTGTTAGATATTTCTGACTCTTGGAGGGGGCACTGTCTGTCCAAATGTGAAAATGTTATTTAAAACTGTATATGTATATTTATAAACAGACTCACATGCATTATAGATATTTTAGATAGTTAATATTATGATTTTTATGACATTTTCAGAAATCCTTACTGTTATTTTATTATACTTACTCATTACGAATATATCACCCTCCCCTTCCCTAATTAGAGTCTCCATTTCCCATTTTCTGATCAGATCAGTTGAACCTTGTCACTCTTCCTTCTCTAGTGCCCATTTCCGCTCAAGCAAGGGTCTCTTTCTACTTTCCTGATTTTTGTAGTTTTTCCAAATTTGAAACTTTGGATCTGGGAGCCTCTGATGACAATGGGCATTTAATGTTTTGCTTTCTGAGTCTGAGTTATCTCATTCAGTATTATGTTTCCTAGTTCCATCCATTATATGCAACGTTCATAATTCCATTTCTCTTTATACTGTGGAATATCATTCCATCATGTGTATCTACTATGTTTTCATTATGCATTTGTTGTTTGAAGGATATTTGAATTGTTTCCATTTCCTGCCTGTTGTAAATAGAATATAAATTAACATGGATAAACAAGTATCTGCGAAGCATGATGTTAATCATTTTTGGTGCTTGTCAAGGAATATTATATATGGGCCATATGATAGATGTACTTTCAGCTTTTTGAGAATTCCTGAGACCAATTTTAATAATGTCTGTATCAGTTTTCAGTTCGACCAATGCTGAATAAGGGTTCCCTTTCCCTACACCCCTTCCAACATTTCTTCTCAGTTGTTTTGTTCATCTTTGTCTTTCTTACTAGTGTAAGATGAAATCCCCGACTTGTTTTTATTTGCATTTTCCTAATTGCTAAGGATGATGTACATTTTTTGACATATTCCTTAGTCATGTTTTGTTCTTCTTTTGAGATCTGCTCTGATCCCAGGGCCATTTTTTCAAATGGGTCATTCATTGCTTTTTATTTCTTTATACACTCTGGATATTAATCCTCTGTCTGATGTATATCTGGTAAGTACCCTATCCATTCTTCACCTAGTTTATTCTTTCTTTAGTTGTGCAGAAGCATTTTAGTTTTATGAAGTCCCACTTGTCAATTGTTGGTCTTAATTCTCAGGCAAATGGATCCTATTCAGAAAGTCCTTTCCTACTTCTTTATCCTATAAGGCCTTGTCTAGGTTCTCTTCTAGCAGTCTTACTGTATGAAGTTTCATATTTAGATCTTTGATCCATTTGGAGTCAGTTTTCATGCAAGGCAATACATCTGATGAAATCTCTGATTTAATTCTTCTGCAAGTGGACATTTAGCTTTCTCAGCACCATTTGTTAAAAGATGCTCTCTTTTTCTACAGCTTATGTTTTTTAGCATCTCTTTCAAATATTCTGTGGCTGAAGTGTATTCATATTTGTCTCTTCTCCTTTGTTCTATAGATGTGTATGGCTCGTGCACATGCCTGTTGTGTGACAGTACCATGTTGCTTTTGACACTATGGCTATGGGATATATCCTCAGTTCCTTAATGGTAATCCTTCCAGTGTTATTTTTGCTCAGGACTATTTGTCTATCAAGGGTCTTTCATAGTTCCAAGAGAGATTGAGGATACTTTTTTCTATTTCTGCTCATTGGGATTGTGTTCAATCTATAAGTAGTTTCTGGTAGAATGGCCATTTTCACAGTATTAGTTCTACAAGTCAATGAGCATGGGCATTTTTCTCTTTTCTTGTATCTTTCTTTGTCTCTTTCATCAGAATTTTATACCTTCTATTGCAGAGATCCTTCACATCAGTGGTTACATTTATTCCTAGATATTTTTTAAAGCTATTGTGAAGAGGAGTATGTCCATAACCTCTGTCTCCATAGGGTTTTTTGTTAGTATGTAGAAAAGCTATTGACTTGTGCAGGTTGACTCTGTATTCTGCCACATTGCTGAATTTATCATTTCTAGAAGTTTTCTAGTAGAATTTGGGGGAATTGCTAATGAATAGTATTATATCATCTGAATATAGGGCTGGTTGGGCTTCTTTATTTTCTATTTTTATCCCTTTAATTTCCTCTTACCTTACTGCTCCAGCTAGTACTTAGAGAATAATATTAAAAATGAGTAGAGATAATTGACACCTCTATCTTGTCCCAGGATTGTTTCAATCCATTTGCAATTGTTTTCTCTATTTGCAATGATGTTAGCCATGGGTTGATCATATATACCTATTATTATGTCTAACTGTGCCCTCTCTATATCTAAACTCTCTAGAAAATTTATAATAAGGGCATGTTGTATTTTGCTAAAGACTTTTTCTGTGTCTACTGAGGTGTGGTTTTTGTCTTTAAGTCTATATCTGTGGTTTATTATATTTATTGACTTGAATACATTGAACCATCCCTGCATTTTATGTATAATGCCAACCTGGTCCTGCTAAATAATATTTTTGATGCATGTCTGCATTTTGTTTGCAAGTAGTCCCTTAATGAATACCTAATCTCTATGGGTATATGGATCGTGCATCACACCTATTGACGAATAAAAGCTAATATTCACTTATAAGAGAAAAAAAATGAAAGATTTTCTTTTGGATTCTGAGTTGCCTCACTCGGGATGTTTGTTTGCTTGTTTGTTTTTCTGCTCCATTCATTTACCTGAATTTTTCATGAATTCATTTTCACAAAATTTCATTTTATTTAAAAGGATATGTTATCTGCAAATTAACATGTTTGACTTCTTTTTTTCCTATATTTATAGCAGTTGTCTTACTGCTCTTGCTAAGACTTCAAGTATTGTATTGAATAGATATAGAGAGAATGGGCAACCTTGTCTTGATCTGGTTTTAGTGAAAATGCTTTGTGTTTCTCTATATTTAGATAAACGTTGGCCGTGTGCTCACTGCAAATTGCTCTTATTGTGTTGACATGTGTCTCTTGTATCTCTAGTCTCTCAATGACTTTTATCATTAAGGAAGGTCAGATTTGGTCAAAGTCCTTTTCTGCATCTAATGAAATGATCATCTTATGAGTTTATCATTCACTCTTCTTATGTGGTGGATTATATTTATCCATTTAGATGTTGAACCATCCCTGCATCTTTGGAATGAAGCCTATTTATTCACGGTGTATAATCTTTTTGTTGGATTCAGTTTCCAAGCATTTTATTGAAAAATTTTGCATTTATGTTCATAAGAGGTATTGGTCTTTAATTTTCTTTCACTGTTGGGCTTTTGTGTAGTTTAGGTATCAGAGTACCTGTGGCCTCCTAAGATTAGGAAATGTTTCTTCAGTTTCTACATTATGGAACAAGTTGAGTAGTGCTTGCATTAATTCTTTTTTGAAGGTCTGGTGGAATTTTGCACTAAACCCATCTGGACAGAGGCTTTTGGGGGTTGGGAGACATTCAATATTACATTAGTGGAATATTTGTATTCCACTAAGGGTTATTGCTTTGTTTAAATTACCTACATGATCTTGATTTAACTTTGTAAGCTATATATATCAAGAAATCTGTCCAATTTACCTGTTTGAAGAAGACAAACTTTTAGAGAATGTCCCTATAGTTCTCTGCATTTCCTTGCTTGCTGTTGAGATGCCCCCCATTTTTACCTGCAATTTTATTAATTTGGATCTTCTCTTTATTTTTTTAGTTAATTAGCTAATGATTTATCAATTTTATGGATTTATTAAAGGAACCAACTTGTTTCGTTAATTTTTTGTATTGTCTTTTGTTTGTTTCTGTTTTGTTGAATTCATGCCTGAGTTTGATATTTTTCTTGACATCTACTCTTTTGAGATATAATTTATTCCTTTTTGCTCTAGAGATTTCAGATGTGCTGCTAAATTGCTTATATAAGATCTCTCCATTTTTTTAAGAAAAATGTGGACATTTAGTAGTATGAAATTGTTTCTTTGAATTGCCTTCATTGTGTCCTATATATTTGAGTATGTTGTATTTTCATTTTCATTAATTTCTTTCCTAATTTCTGCATTTACTTGTCTTTTTTCATTAATTGGTAATTGACAAGTTTCCATACATTTGTAAACTTTTTTTGTTTTTGTTTTTGTTTTGGTTTTGGTTTTGATTTTGGTTTGGTTTTTTTCGAGACAGGGTTTCTCTGTATAACCCTGGCTGTCCTGGAACTCACTCTGTAAACCAGGCTAGCCTCAAACTCAGAAATCCACCTGCTTCTGCCCCCCAAGTGCTGGGATTAAAGATGTGTACCACCACTGCCCGGCTGTAAACATTTTTTGTTTCTGTTGTTGACCTTCAGATTCCACTAGTGGTTGTCAGATAGGATGCAAGGTGTTATTTCTATTTTCTTATATGTGTTGAGATTTGCTTTTTTGTCTAAGTACAAGTTCAACTTTGGAGAAAGTTGCATGAGTCCCTGAAACTGAAGTATATCCATCTTTTGATGAAATGTTTTGATGAAATGTTCTATAGATGTCTACTAGGTCCATTTGATTTATGATGTTATTTATCTCCAGAATTTCTCTGTTAAGTTTTTGTCTAGATGATTTGCCTATTCATGAGAGTGGTAGATTGAAGTAATCCTTTATCACTGTGTGTAGGGGTCAATATGTGATAGATTTTAGACATAGTAATGTCTCAGTTATGGATGTGGGTGCCCTTGATTTTGATGCATAAATGTTTAGAATTGAAATATATTCTCAGTTGATTCTTTCTTTGATGAGTATATAGTGTACTTCCCTATCTTTTCTGGTTAGTTTTAGCTTGAAGTCTATTTTGTCAGACTTTAAAATGACTACACCTGCTTGCTTCTCGAGTCCATTTGCTTGAAATACCATTTTTCATCCTTTTATCCTGAGGTGATGTGTACATTGATGGTAAGGGATGTTTCTTAGATGCAGCAGACAGATACTGTTTCTAATCCATTCTGTTAGTCTTCATCTTTTTTATTTTGAAATTGATACCATTAATATTGAGAGTTATCAGCAGTAAGTGTTTGTTATTCCTGTTATTTCATTATGATATAGGCTTTTCCCTACTCTTTGACTAGTCATGTGGTATTATTTATTCCTGTGTTTTCTTAAGCATGGTTTACCACTTCAGCCTGCAGATTTCTGTTTAGTGCTTTCTGTTTGGTGCCTTCTGCAGAACTAGATTAGATACTGCTAAAATTTGGTTTTATCAAGCCATGTTTTTCTTTCTTCATTAATTGTGATCAATTATTTTTCTTAGTTGGCACCTGTGGTCTCTCAGACTTTGTAGAACATCTGTCCAAGCCCATCTGGCTTCCAGCGTCTCCATTGAGGAGTTGGATGTTATTCTAATGGGTTTTGCTTTTGTATATTACTTGATCTTTTCTCATTTTAGTTTTCAATATTTTTTCTTTGTTCTGGAAATTTGATGTTTTGATTATTACATGTCAGAGACACCATTGAGAAGTCAGGTTTTATTCTAATGGGTCTGCCTTTTTTGTTACTTGATCTTTTTCTCCTGTGGTTTTTAATATTCTTTCTTTGTTGTAGACATTTAGTGTTTTGATTATTATATGTCATAGGGAATTTCTTTTCTGGTACAATCTATTTGGTGTAATGGTTGGTTCTTGATTGGTGTCTCTTTCTTTAAATTGGGGAAATTTTCATCTATAATATTGTTGAAAACATCTTCTGTGACTTGGACCTGTGTTTCTTCTCCTTCTATTCCTTTATTTTTGTAGTTTTGTCTGCTCATAGTTTCCCAGATATTCTGGATTTTTTTTTAGGTTTAACATTTAGTTTGAGTGAGGTATTAGTCTATTTGTGTTTTTTTAATATTCTCATAGACTTCATTAAGGGTTTATTCAGATCTTCTTAATAATGTTCTTGATTATAGACACAGTTGTTATTTTTGGAGTCTTTGTCCTGTGCTTCAGTTACATTGCATTTCATAGGGCCTACTGTAGTAATAATGTTACTGGGTTCTCTGGTGATGGCAAATTGTATTGGCTGTTAATGTTTTTTTTGCTGGTCTCTGGGCATCTGAGTCATAATAATTGAGGTGGTTCAAGGCACTGTTACCTTATCTTGGGTTTGTTGGGAGTGTATTCCATACCATGGATTTTGTTGCTGTCTTTGGATCTCAAGTAAGTGTTGTGGTTCTGGTTTCCTAGTAGAGAGTGTTTCTGCATGTCAGTGGGTAGCAGAAAGGAATAGAGATGAGCTAGGAGAAAAGGCTAAGAGAGGCTGTAAGAAAGCTAAGGGGACCTGGCCCACACTATGATGTAAGTCCTCAGGGAGTTAGAAGTGGAAAGAGACATTGGTGGAGATTAAGTTGCAGTAAGACCATATATATGAAGATACAGGATGAAACTGCTACGGAACACTGGGTCTGAACCAAGAGTTGGAGTCTCCAGTGAATGGAGATGAGGTAAGAGGAGGGACATCTGAAAGCAGGTTGCTACAGAGCTTAGAATAAGAATGGAGATGTCATTGTGGAGGACAGAAAGGACAGGGACAATCACTTACAGCCCCATGTCCAGTCCCATGTGGCCACAGTGTTTCTGGGTATCAGCAGCTGACAAAAATGAACAGGGGTGAGTTAGATGGGAGAGCCGCAAGGGTCCACCAGGCCCACCAGGAAATGGAAACAATCTCTTTTATAAGTTGTTTTGGTCACAGTGTCTTAGCACAGTAATTGAAAAGTAAATAATGCCAAAGCTAGTATTGAGACTATTGCTGTGATAGTTCTGACCATGTCGTTTGGTTTGTTCACTCGCTCGCTTGCTCGCTTTTGTTGTTATTGTTGTTGCTGCTGCTTTTACGGAACATAGGAAACCTTGAGACTTTGTACTAGAAAAATATTGGAATGCTGTAACAGGGCTTAATGAGCCATCCTAACGGAATCATGGAAGACAAACCTGCTAAGAGCAATGCAGACTGTGGAGGCCTGCTCAAGAAAGCTTAGAGAGAACAGGATTAACAACTGTGCTAGATTCTTGCGATATTTTTGGCAAAGAATGTGTCAGCCTTTTGCCCATGAGTCAGGACTATGCCTGAGGCTAAACTGAAAAGTGTGAACTAATTTCTCTGGCAGAGATTTCAAGACAGCCTAATATTGGTTCCCCCAGCATGCTTATTATTAGCAATCACTCCTACGCAATGAAAATAAACCCATGAGACGAAAGGAAATTCAAAATGTACAGATACTGGCTTGATAAGGAAATCAAAAATCATGTCCAGAAGTTGTATTTTCAGGATTCACATTTTCAGACATTCACTGGGGGAGCAGCTTATAATGTATCATCTTGGATAAGGGGGACTCGTATGTTTATAGCATAGAAACCAGTCAACAAAACAAATCAGGACTTTCTCTCAACACTATGGTTGGTTTTAATGTCAACCTGCCTCTAAGATCTCTTGAGTAGGGATCCTCAGCTGAAGAACCCTTCTTGATTTCCTGACTCCACGAAGGTAGGCTCACCTGTACTACCCTAAGTCTAACAGTATGTAGGAAGAAGATGGCTGGCCTTTTGCCCAGCTGGCCTTCCATCTTACTGTCAAGTTGATTTACTCTATTGGTGAAGCCAGTGAAATCAGAACCTGTTTCCATGACTGAGACTCTGGAGGCACGCACCCTTGTGAACCAAGCAACTACCAGGATGCTATCCTCTCTCCCGCTGAGAGGCAGCTTCTGTGGGATTATTCCAACTGCTGAGGCACCCAACCTCAAATTAAGGACCAAATAATTACTGATTTTTATCCTTTTGATTATGATTCAGACCTTATTCTTTTGGTGTAAACTGAACATAAATTCATTAATATAATTAATCCATCCCATTGGTTCTGCTCCTCTACAGAACCCCAACTAATACGCCCCCATACATCACATATGATAAATTGTACACATTAGGACATCATGACATACTCAGTATGTGACCTACAAAAAGAATAATAGCAATGTCTTCTTTGTTTAGGAAAAAAATACAAATTGGGGGATATATGTCCATTACTGGCAAAAAGTATTCCAGTGCTATTGAAAAGTGTTTCCCACCTCCATTTTGTCAGAGATGGGGAATTCTTCCTTCTCTTCTTGGGAGTAGCTCATTAGGATTCATTATATTGCTATGTTCATCAACAGAATAATAGCCATAGGTTTCCCCACAGGGACCATGAGTTATCTAACCTCAGGATCTTGATTTCATTAACAGTGAGGTATGGATTCCACTTCATGGAGTGGACCTTTAAAGACAGTGAAAAAGTGGTTGGTTGCTCAGTTACAGTTATGTCACCATTGCACTTGTACTGTTGGGGTCATCTATGAGACTGCATTGACTAAAAACTCAAAAAGAGATAAGCTATTCTTGGTAATGTATGGTGTCTAATTGGGGTGTTGCTGTCCCCCATTATACTCTATTTAAACTCTGTTTTAAATATGTGTATATGTTTTAGGAATCTTATATAGTAGTAGGCTTCTACATGGCTTTTTCAAAATGGCTTTAGTTTTACAGTTTTGATTCTGGCACTATGTCATCATGAACTCACGCCCTTAATTTTTTTTTTTTTTTTTTTTTTTTTTTTTTTTTTTTTTACTGACCTGGTGTCTAAGGGGTAAGAACAAATGGGATCATTGGGAAAAAAAACAAAAGTGGTTCCCTGTTTCAAAACTCAAGAGTGAATGGATATCAAGGTTGATCAATAATTTCCAGAATGTAATATTGTATTTTATAACTATTAGAACCAGAGTTACATAGGTATTAAAGCCACTTTTGAGTTTCAGAGGTTGAGTAACTCCCTAAAGGGACATTGCATACCTTTTAAGCATCTGAGATAAAGTTTAGGAAGGAAAACATGACTTAGTAGAGCAGAAGAATTACTGAGTTTCCAGAAGCAAAATCAATCAACATAGTGAAATCACTGTTTTGTTCTGTTCATATTGTATACACAATATGTGATATATTATTTACTATATGTGAACTATCCATGCAAGAGAAGAAACTATATTCACTTGAATGTAGTTATAACAGTCAACACAGACCCAAGCCTGTTTTCTACATTAAAAATAATGAAGGGTAAATAACCATGTTTTAAGAGTTTTAAAAAAGTTCTTGCCAGGGAGGTGGGAGGGGGATGGGTGGAGGAACGCCTTCATAGAAGTAGGGGAAGAGAGGATGGGATAGGGGCTATCTGTGAGTGGGAAAACTGGGAAAGGGGATAACATTTGAAAAGTAAATAGAAAATATATCCAATAAAAAAAAAGAGTGATTCAGTTGAATAAGATCATGAAATTGCAAGCAAAGTCATGGAAGCCAGAGCTATTAATGTCAGAATGTCAGAAATATGCACCAGACTACCTTAATGTTGCCTCAACACCTTTTGTCTTATTCCCATGCATCCTATGTATTGTCAGCTATTTGGTGTTTTTTTTTAATTAATTTTTTTTAATTTTTATTTTCTATATTCTATGTTTACATTCCAAAGGCTTTCCCCTTTCCCAGTTACCCCCCACCATATATCCCATAATTCCTCTCCGCCCCCCCCCCGCTATTTCCCACTCATTCCCCCCCCCCCCACGATTTCTCTGTTCTGGGTCTACAATACTGGATCCAATCTTTACAGGCCCAGGGTCCTCTCCTTTCTTCTTCTTGGGAGTCATTTGACTTGCTAATTGTGCCTTGAGTATTTAGGGCCTCTGGGCTCATTAATATCCACTTATCAGTGATTGCATTTCATGTGTATTCTTTTGTGATTGGTTTAGCTC
Source organism: Apodemus agrarius (assembly GCA_964023405.1). Taxonomy (NCBI): domain Eukaryota; kingdom Metazoa; phylum Chordata; class Mammalia; order Rodentia; family Muridae; genus Apodemus; species Apodemus agrarius. The sequence goes on along the minus strand of OZ030022.1, from coordinate 10,960,951 downwards.
ACTTAGGATGATATTTTCCAGATCTAACCATTTACCTACAAATTGCATGAGTTCATTATTTTTAATTGCTGAGTAGTACTCCATTGTATAAATATACCACATTTTCTGTAACCATTCCTCTTTTGAGGGATATCTGGGCTCCTTCCAATTTCTGGCTATTATAAACAAGGCTGCTATAAACATAGTGGAGCATGTGTCTTTATTGTATGCAGAGGAATCCTCTGGGTATATGCCCAGGAGTGGTATGCCAGGGTCCTCTGGAAGTGACATGCCCAATTTTCTGAGGAACCGCCACACTGATTTCCAGAGCGGTTTTACCATTTTGCAATCCCACCAACAGTGGAGGAGTGTTCCTCTTTCTCCACATCCTCGCCAGCACCTGTTGTCTCTTGAGTTTTTAATCTTAGCCATTCTGACTGGTATGAGGTGGAATCTCAGGGTTGTTTTGATTTGCATTTCCCTGATGACTAATGATGTTGAACATCTCTTAAGGTGTTTCTCGGCCATCCGCATTTCTTCTGGTGAAAATTCTTTGTTTAGCTCTGTACCCCATTTTTTGATAGGGTTATTTGGTTCTTTGGGGTCTAACTTCTTGAGTTCTTTGTATATACTGGATATTAGCCCTCTGTCGGATGTGGGGTTGGTGAAGATCATTTCCCACTTTGTTGGTTGCCATTTTGTCCTTCTGACAGTGTCCTTTGCCTTACAGAAACTTTGTAATTTTATGAGGTCCCATTTGTCAATTCTTGATCTTAGAGCATAAGCTATTGGTGTTCTGTTCAGGAACTTTCCCCTGTGCCCATGTCCTCCAGGGTCTTCCCAAGTTTCTTTTCTAATAGTTTCAGTGTGTCTGGTTTTATGTGGAGGTCCTTGATCCACTTGGAGTTGATCTTAGTACAAGGAGATAAGAGTGGGTCAATTCGCATTCTTCTGCATGTTGACCTCCAGTTGAACCAGCACCATTTGTTGAAAAGGCTATCTTTTTTCCACTGGATGGTTGTGGCTCCTTTATCAAAGATCAAGTGACCATAAGTCTGTGGGTTCATTTCTGGGTCTTCAATCCTATTCCATTGATCTACCTGCCTGTTGCTGTACTAATACCATGCAGTTTTTAACACAATTGCTCTGTAGTACTGCTTGAGGTCAGGGATATTGATTCCCCCAGAAGTCCTCTTATTGTTGAGAATAGTTTTAGCTATCCTGGGTTTTTTGTTGCTCCAGATGAATTTGAGAATTGCTCTTTCTAGATCTATGAAGAATTGATTTGGGATTTTGATGGGGATTGCATTGAATCTGTAGATTGCTTTTGGCAAGATGGCCATTTTTACTATATTGATCCTGCCAATCCAGGAGCAAGAAATATTTTTCCATCTTCTGTATTTGGTGTTTTTAAGTTCACGTAGAACCTGAGAATGTCCAGGATGGGCTTTATAGCCTTGAATAATGCCAATCCCACCACTCCTCCCTTAGTATTGATGGCTGAGTATCTTTAGACACAATGCAACAATGGAACCATGCAGGGACTTAGCAGACCTACCAAACACTACCTCTGGACTACTCTCCCTCCACACAGTTTCTGATGTAAACTTCTCCCACTTTTCCCTTCTTCTAAAGCCCTATACATCTTCACTATCAGCTAAGGGTGCCCTGCCTCCTGTGTATTGAAGAAAAGAAATGCTGCCCATACATGCGCTCTCTCTACCTCCTTCCACTTGTTAGCAACCTGTTTGCACAACACCCCACTCCAAATACCTATCTTTTCCATTGGGGTCTTCTTTCCCTCTCTCCCTCTGCAACCCCACCCACTTACGCAATATAACAACAGAAAGATCTCATTCCGTGCTCCCTGACATTGTCACATGACTGTGGGGTATTCTCAACTAACTCTCTGCACTCGACACCTTTACACTCTTCCAAGTTTCCTCTGCTTGTACAGAAGTCAAGGGAATCTACAATTTATTAAGCAATTGTCTAAGGTGAGCATTCTTTTCCGTGCTTAGCACTAAAACTCATAACCCTCTTCAATGTTCAGACTCCTTCAGACCCTTCGATTTAGTCCAGTGATAATCTTGCTTTGGCTGTCTTACTTAGAAGCTTACTTATGCTCTGAACTGAACTCGCATTTTTCTGCTTCTCCTGCTGACTTGCCAATAAATGTCTTAAATGATAACCTACAGTGGCTAAAACACTCTCCCGAGGCAGGTTCCCATTACTGAGGCAGGACCTATACTGAGTAGGCCCGGCTCTTGAAGGCTACGCCGGCCAGCGGTCACCAAATGTTTCCAGGTGGATGTCTCAGCTAATAGACCTGATGGAGATCAAATCCAGACACAGTGACTCGCAGCAAAGGCAATCTCCCTTTTCTCTCCACAATGGAAAGACGAAGTGCCCAGTGCAGCAGGTAGCATGTTTTTATTCATAAAAAGTATCATTTGTCAAAATCATTTTCTTTGGACACTTTAATGGAAACCTTTGGCAGGCACCCACACACTAATGTTTTCATAATAATTCGGCATTTGGTCGCTCCCTTTCAACCCCAACCCTCTGCACAGCTCAGCTTGTCCTGCTGTTGGGGTCACAAGCCATTTGTCAGGGCCATTTTCCATGGAGAAGACCATCTCTGTTCTGTCTGAAGTGCTCTGAGGTTCTCCCCATTACGATATGTGGAGAGCATTAGGGACAGGCCCATTGACTCTGGTCCGCTGTTTGGTAACTTCTTACAAACCTGAACCACATAGACCCAGAACAGCTGAGCAGAAAAGCCATCAGTGAGGCCCGAGGAAGTGAAAAGCAAGTTTTCAAAGCAGAGAATTTGTTTCCAAATATGCCTTATTAGGAGTAACTTCTGATATTTACAAATGCTGTTAAAATGCTGCCAGATTTTAGTTTCCTTCCTGTATTTCAAAAATAAATCTTGGAGCAGATATTTGTAAAGCCCTTTGTTGATAGTGATGATCTGGCTGCCATGTTTTTAAAAAGAGAACGGGAAAAACAAAACACAACGAAAAAGAGGTGTGTTTCATCAACAACAAAAATGGTCGAAATGTCATTTCTCATGTCAGACACTGTGGGGACAAGGATCAGGGTCCAGTGCTCTGAAGTCTAAGCTACGTTACCGTTCACATTAAAATTCATGTCACATCCAGGTCGGTTTCAGCCGCGCACTGCCCAGCTTGATCTGATAACTTATCAGTCAGATTTCAAGTAGCCCTCCTTTCACATCCAAGAGCCTGATGAGGTGTCCTGCAGAGCCATTGGACTAATTCGGTCGGTCGGTCGGTCGTCGGTCGTTTTGTTTTCTCTTCCCAATCTGCTTTTTGCAGAGGGACGAGGTAGCCATGGGCAAGCCATTGGCTCTCAGGCAAATGCTATGCTGGCTGCCCCGCCCTCATTCCGGCCTCCCTGGCCTCCGGGCCTCCGTTGCCTAAAGTTGGCCATTCAAACTCCGTAGCCACAACACCGTTTACTCCTTTTCTCTCTCTCGGCCCACGAGAAATTCTCAAAGGGGTTTTATTCAGTGCCCCGCGATGCGGGAGTGGGACGGGAGCAGTATGGTAATTGCATGTGAGCTACGGTTCGGGCTTAATGAACATTATGTTTATGAAGAATGTAGCTCTGATTTCTAAAAGCACTTTGGTAAATTATACAAATTAAATATTCATTACTTTGTACTTCATCAGTTCATATTTGGAACACTTTTTCTTCATTACAGTAGGCTGGAGTAAAAGCTTTTAAAAATACCGTTTATTCTGTTTTTGTTTTTTTTTTCCAGAAACTTTTTACTTACATTATTAGGACCAAAGTGCCTCCCCTCCCCCAATACTCAGGGCCTCTGCTAATCATAATTCCTCTTTTAAAAATTAACAAAAAGGAAACCGGATATTTATTTATCACAAAGAAAGTAACTATGTGTCTGTCTCTGATTCTTATTGCAAGTCAACATAAAAATAGGCAAAGCTTTAATTCTAGTTTTTATTCAAGGTGAATTTACCACTCTTATTCCAACAAAAGAAATGTAATGTCATTGGGACTAAACCTCCGAACCAAGCTCAGGCACTGAACAGTTATTAAGGATGTGTGCTCTCCAGGATTGGAATAACTTTGCCAGAATTTTTCAGTCTTCAGGTACCAGGTTAAAAATCCTCTAAGCAAAAGCTGTTTGTCTGAGGTAGGTGATAAATGGAAGCCTTTCTAGTCATGTGACTTTTAATAGAAGGGACTATTATGATGGAGCTTAATCACCCTAGTCAGCTTAAAGTGCATTCTTCCTGGGACAGACTCGGCTCAGCAAGCTGACACTAAGTCCTGGTAAGAGTTGACCACACTGTAAGCCGCTGGCGTGAAAATGGATTGAGGGCATGCCCGTGGGTCCTAGCACAAAGGTGGAGGTCAGAGGACCACTTGAGGGCTCCCAGGAATTGAACTCAGGGTTGCAGGATTGGCAGCAGGTGCTTTTACCCACTGAGCCATCCTGCTATCCTTTATTTATTTTAGTCTTTAGAGCATCCCTTAATCTCGTGAAAGACCAATGCTCTAGAAACTGACAATATCCATCTCTGGCTTGCAGTGCACATATAGTGAGATTGTAAAGTTGATATGGAGAACAAACAATAACGCCCTTGGAAACCAGGGGGTTGGAACAGTGGCTCAGCAGTTAGCCACTGTATGCAACCATAAGTAGCTAAGTTCAGAACCCAGCACCCACACAAGGGGTGGGATCAAAGAAAAAGACGACAAGGATTTCTGGCTGCTAGCTTAGCCAAACGCTCTTAAAGCTCTAGGTGCAGGGAGAGACCTTGTCTGGAAGGTATAAGAAAGAGATGGGGGACATTCAATGCCCTCCTCTGTCCAAAATATATGCATGCACAGGCACACACACACACACACACACACACACACACACACTATACCAGAAACAAACATTTTCTTTTTTTTTAATTTTTATTTTCTATATTCTATGTTTACATTCCAAAGGCTTTCCCCTTTCCCAGTTCCCCCCCACCATACGGCCCCTAATTCCTCTCCCCCCCAACCATTCCCCAATCATCCCCACACACACAATTTCTCTGTTTTGGGTCTACAAAACTGGATCCAGTCTTTTCAGGCCCACATGTCAAATATTCCATAAATTCATGATATTAAAAGCTCAAATCATATTCACACCCTAAAATATCATTAACAAAATATGAGCTCCAACAAACAACACTAAATAGACTCAACAACTTGTATTTATCTGTTTATTCATGTGTGTGTGTGTGTGTGTGTGAGATGATACTAATTAAAGAACAAGAAGCATGAATTTGAGAGGGAGTCAGGGAACATGGGAGAGGATGGAGGAAGGAAAAGGAAGGGGGTGACATATTTTAATTTAAAGTGAAACAAAAAATGAACTCTGATCGAAAGCATAGGAAGAAAGAGACCTTGGCAGCCAGGTGAGCGTCCCTTCTCAGTTCTAAGAATCTTATTTGGCAAGATGGTTTTTACATCATCTAAAAGAGATCTTATTCCCTTTGTTTGTTTGCTTGCTTTAGCCTCTATTTCAACTTCCCTGACATAATCCACTTTTTAAAAAATAGAGTTTAAGAGGAGTCAAACAATGTTCGAGGCGGAGGCAGGAGGACACCTGGTATGGAGGTGGGGAGGAGGCTGGGGTGGGAGGGTACAACGTGAGGCAGGGATGAGGGAGAAGAGAGTAAACAAGACCACCTGTGTTTGAAGATGTCTTAATGAGCCTAACATGAATGGAAGACAAAGGACCAAGAAGCTTATGTAGGAAAATGAGAGAAATGAGCCCTACAGGTGTTAAACCTACTAAGGTCCAGGAAAAGGGAGGAGGAGAGGAAGGAAGAGGGAGAGGAAGGGGGAGGGGGAGGGAGAAGAGAGAACAGAAACAAGGTAATGACACAGAAGGGCTAGGAAAACAGAGCTGGCACGGTATTTGCTTGCATGACACATTAAAAAGGAGCTCGTAGGAGCCACAGAAGGTGAAGCAAGCTCAAAGGGCGGGCGGGCCCCTCTCAGAAGCCAGCTTAGAGACTGGCTGGAACCAGTCTTCTGCATGTCTCCAAGGAAAATGATGGAAGGATACTTAGAGAAGCCAAAACAGCAGCCTATAAATAGAGTCTGCCATTTTGAGGATAGGAAAGGCTAAATCACAGTGTGTTCTTTGTCTTTACTGTCAACACAAAACGTCCATGGCCATTGATAAATGTAGGGCTCTTCCCCACCCCCTCAACCCCCTCTCCAATGAAGAAGGCAACAGACACCAGCTGGGCTCCTCTAGCTCACTTCCAGTTCAGACACTGCTTACTTAGAGCTTGCATCAGGTCCCTCCTGTTGAGGGTTGGGACTCCCCAAACTGCCCTTTCCAAAGTATCCTGGTTGACTTTTGTCAACTTGACACAAACATAATCATATCCAGAAAGAGGGAATCTTAATTTTATAAAAAAAATTGCTATAGGACATATTCTTGATTAAAATTGATGAGGCAGTGCTACCACTGGGCAGGTGGGCCTGGATTTATAAGCAAGCCAGTAAGCAGCAGTACTCCTCCATATCCCCTGCCTCAGTTCCTGCCTCCTGATTTCTGTCTTGAATTCCTGTCTTCACTTCCCTTCATCATGGACTATATGCTAAAAAAAAACCATTTTTTTCCTCTCCAAGTTATTTTTGGTCATGGTGAGTCTCACAACTGTAGGAAAGTCACTAAGACAAAGTCAGTTATCAACCCCAGGTTTCCTCGACCTCCCATTAACTAGCTGCTGTTCCCAACACCCTCCTTCTAAGCTTGCTTAAGGTTTTCTGGAGCAGCCCAGACAACTTGGGAAAAGTATTTTCATATATCCACCTATTAGAAAGGTTGCACTAACAGATGAAAAGGAACATTAACATCATAAAGCGTTGTGGACCACAAGGAAGGCTTCTGGAGTTTCTATCCTCTCTCTGGGGGAGACATCCTCTCGTTCAGCCTCCTGGAGCCTCTCTGCAAAGTCACTCCTTTGGGGATTTATGACTGCTTCCTTCCACAGGTGTAACTGAACAAAATCATCCCAGTTAGCCATCACCTCAACAACCTCAACAACCCAAGTTCCTCTTCTTTCCCTAGAGGTTGGCAGGTGAGATTTTGAAAATCTCAGACCATTAGCTTTTTCTTTGGTGAACCAGCCCACTCTCAGCTACCTAGGAACTCCCTCTACTAGGCATCCCACCAGCACACAAAGGACACTGTATCCCTCCCAAGATTCCAAGGATTTTAGAATGAGGACAAAGACTGGGTGTCTGTTTTACAAAATCATGTTAAAGAGCAACATCTGATAGACTTAGGAAACAGAGGAAGGAGGAAGAGGGTGGCCCCAAGTTTAAGGCAAACCCTGAACTCCTCAGCCTTCAATAGTGGGTTACACTGTGAAACTCAGTCTCAAAAGAGTTGTTTGAAAAGAGGGAAGGAGGAAGAGAGGGAGGGAAGGAGGAAGAGAGGGAGGGAGGCAGGAAGGAAGGGAGGGAGGGAGGGAGGGAAAAGAAAAAGGGAAAAGAAAAGAAGTTGGCATCAGTCAATTCATTTGAAGAATGGTAATGGGGAACAGTCAGATATGGGAAAATTGGAAGTCAGTAAAATAGAACTATAGGTTTCCCCAAAAGATAAGAATGAGAGATCGGATAAATATTAGGACCAAGACAGGTTCAGGAGATAATGTGACCTTGTTCTCTTCTGATCTACATTCAGTGATGACATTAATCCCTGAAAAAAAAATCTCTTTACTTAATGAGCTTTTCAGAAACATCACAGAATCTTAACTCCCAAACTACCCCAAACTGTTTGTCTAGCCATCTACCCTTTCAGTTTCTTCACCAGCATCCTAGCTGGGTATCTGGTGTGGTGTCAACATCCCCAGGATGAGGTACTCACTGCTCACTAAAGTAGTATACACACCACACTCAGCAAACTGCCTCTGAGGAAAGTCTGTATGTTATACTGAAATTGACTTGAAGAGTTTCCTCCCATTGGGCCATTTCTAACTCCTTCAGACTTTCAGGCTAATGCCTACCTGGTCTCCTGAGTTCTGCATCCTCTTACTACTTACATTGAGCAAATGTTTATATGTCCCCGTCCCCTTGTATTTTCAGAGTGGTAACAGGGGTCCCCCACTAAGCTCCAGGGGTTCTGAGAGGAGCACACACTTCGTAGCATGGTTCAGACAGAAAATGCTCCCCAGAGTCTCAGGGGCTAAAGGCTTATGTGTCAATGCAGCTGTGTTCACGGTGTGCTTCCTGGAGGTGTCTGGATCAGAGTCTCATATGTAGATTAATCCATGGGTGGATTCATATGAAGATGGCATTGCTGCATGGTGGTGGAGTCTTTAGACTGGCCTGATGGGAAGAAATGGATCACTGGTATGTTCTCGTTTTCTCTCTCTCTCTCTCTCTCTCTCTCTCTCTCTCTCTCTCTCTTTCTGTGTGTGCGTGTGCGTGTGCGTGTGTGTATGTGTCCATCTATGTGACTGTGTCTCTTACACAATTTTTTTTAACAAAATAATACCTCTTCAAACATCTTTATCAATCCCTTCTCCCCACCGAGCCTCTACCTTACCCTCCTACATTCCTCACCACTTAAACTCACTTAAACATCTCTGGTACCTGGCAGAGTAGAAGTCACAAGTCATCAGAGCATCCTCCCCTATGGGCTCTAATGAAGGGACGAAACTCAATGATAACTAACATGTTTCTGGAAGATCAGTCTGGACAATCTGAGAGTTAAAAATCTCTCAGGGAAACAGTCACAGAGGGGTGCCTTGAGCTCTTTTGAGATTTACTTCTATGAGCTGCACAGGTACTAACAATGAATATCAGACAAGGGCTCGGCTGCTGATCCCACCATGGAAAGGAGGAAATTAAACTATAATTATCATCATCATAATCACGATGATGATAAGTGTGGGGTGTGTGTGTGTGTGTGTGTGTGTGTGTGTGTGTGTTTGCTGTGGGAGCTGGAATACAGGCATATGTGCATCAAGGTCAGAGGACAATCTCAGGTGTTCAGGAATGTCACCAACCTTGAGCTCTCTCATTGGTCTGGAGCTTACGGATTCGTCTGGGGAGCACTGTGGAACCTTTCTCTACCTCAGCGCTGGGAGCTCAGGCACACAGCACCACACTGGGCATTTCCACCTGAGTTCTGGGGAACTTTATTGAATGGGCCATCTCCTCACCTTGTAAATCTACTGCACACCACAGTGCTGTTTGGACCTGGGGAGGGGGTGAGGACCCAATTCCAAATCCTCTAGCCACTGTACCCCATATAAAGGTGAAGGTATCCTTCTGTGCTGAACTAGGAAATGGATAAAGTTCAAGATCTGGTTCCCAGGCCCTGGACAAGACCAAGACCCAACCATAGGACAATAATACCCTTTCCTTCTTCCACAAATTACCCCCACACCGCGGAGGATCTATGTGCTGTGGCTCCTTTTTTTTAACACAATATTTCATGTCCTTTGTTCAACAAGGAAAACCAAAGGGCAGAGGGGAAAAACATTCAAAGAGGATGAACAAGGGAAAGGACTAATCAGACATGGAAGGGACATCAGTAGTGTCAGATGAAAATTTTAAAGCGGTAACGGACACGCTGAGATTCAGTGGAGACACAGAGGACCTGGAAGAACGGATGGGCTGTGTAGGCAGAAACATGTGAATCCTAGGAAAAACCTCAAAACAGAAATGCTTGGTGTGATGGTTTGTATATGATTGGCCCAGGAAGTGAACCTATTAGGAGGTGTGGCCTTGTTGGAGTAGGTGTGTCACTGTGGGTGTGGGCTTAAGACCCTTCCCCTGGCTGCCTGGAAGTCAGTCTTCTACTAGCAGCCTTCTGATGAAGATGTAGAACTCTCAGCTCCTCCTGTACCATGCCTGCCTGGATGCTGCCATGTTTTTGCCTTGATGACAATGACTAAAACTCTGAGCCTATAAGCCAACCCCAATTAAATGGTGTCTTTTGTAAAACTTGCATTGGTCACGGTGTCTGTTCACAGCAGTAAAACCCTAACTAAGACAGAAGTTGGTACCAGGGACTGGGGTATTGCTGTGATAGGCCTGACCATGCTTTTGTTTGGAAGAATGTGGGTTTCCGGACTTTGGATTTGGAAAGCCACGGAATTCTTTAAGTGGGACTTAATGGGCCAGACTAGTAGGAATATGGAAGACAGTGGTGCTGAGGGTCATTTGAACTGTGTAGGCCTGACGGCCCAAGAGATTTCAGTGGAGAAGAACTTTAATATGTGGCTGAGAGACTGTTTTTGTGATGTTTTGGTGAAGAACACAGCTGCTTTTTTGCCATTGTCTGAAGAGACTCCCTAGGGCTAAGGTAAAGAGATTTATATTAATTGCATCTGCAAAGGAAGTCTCAAAAAAGCCCAACAAAGACTGTTCTCTGGTTAAGTCTGATAAGGAGAATTTTGAACAAACATAGCGAGCTGAGAAAGGAAAAGTACAAAATATATAGTTTGTGTATTAAAGGGACTCTAAGACGTGAAATGGAGCTGAATTCAAGGATATTAAACTGAATTAAAGGAGTGGGGCAAGATTCACCCAGTTAACTTTAGGTCCAGGCATGGGCGTACAGGCCTTTAATCCCAGGAGGCAAAGATAAGCAGATCTCTAGTTCAAGGCCAGTCTAGAACAGAGCAAATTCTAGGTGAAGAAAAACTTAAATCCAGGCTTGGTGGACCACACCTTTAATCCCAGTGCTTAGGAGGCAGTTATGCAGATCCCTGAATTCAAAGTCAGTCTATGGAGCAAGATTTAGGACAGCCAACTTAGGCAGTGAAGAAGCTGGGAAAAAGGAAGCCAGTGATAATGTAATAGAACAAGGGGGTCAATGTTCCAGCTCCTGCAAGCAGCAGAACTCAGCAGCTTTGGCCATGTGTCTCTGGCTTTATATTCAAAAGAAAGAAACTACTGGGATGATTGATGCTGGTTAGCTGTAGCTAAGAAATTAATGGTGATTAAGAAAAGACCAGCATCACTGAGGTGAAATATGGGAAGTGTTTTCTGAGAGCACAAAGAAGCTGTATTCCAGAGATAGCCAAGTGTTCCTCATGCTGCAGCTGTACTTAGTAACCTGTAAGAATCATCCCGGTGGTACTGGTTTTGAAGGCATGAAGGCATCATGAAGAACAGCTGAGGCTTGGTACTGTGAGAGGCCATGGAAGGCCATTGGTGAAAGTGTACCCTCAGTTGTAATTGACAGCCCAGGACTGAAGGGGTCATGCAAAGGAGTTGAGGCTTGGTACCATGAAGAGAGCCTATGAGAGGCTTTGGTAAAGCATAGTTGCAGTGGAAGACCCTAGCATATTGGAGATGCCAGTACCATAGGATGACCACCAAGAACAGCAGTGGCAACAGAGTGGATCAACCTGAACTTATAGTGCTACAGAGGGCAGAGCTGGAAAAGTGACACCAGCTCTTTGGAGACACACAGAAGATCATGTGTGGATCTCAGACGTTGGAACAAGAAGCTGTGAAGCTGAAATTGACTTGGGGTACCCACAATGTTAAAGATGCCAGAGCCACAGGATGCCTGTCAAGGAAAGCTGCTAAGAGGGAGTGGAACAAGCCCAGGAGAAAGAACCTTGTTGAAATCAACAAAGATGAAAAAGGATTTGGATATCTGAAGACTGCTCTGCCATCAGACATGGAGATGCAGAATCTGGATTTTGCCCAACTGATTTCCTGTCTTGTTTGGGGGATTACAGTTAAGTGATTGGATGAATCTCAAAAGAGACCTTGAACTTTGGACTTTTAACACTGTTGAGACTGCTATAGACTACAGGGACTTTTGAAGTTGGACTAAATGTATTTTGTATTATGCTATGTTTAAGTATGGCCCCCATAGACTCATGTTTGAAAAAGCCTATGGGGGCCAGGGAGTGGAATGTGATGGTTTGTATATGATTGGCCTAGGAAGTGAACCTATTAGGAGGTGTGGCCTTGTTGTAGTAGGTGTGTCACTGTGGGTGTGGGCTTAAGACCCTCCCCCTGGCTGCCTGGAAGTCAGTCTTCTACTAGCAGCCTTCTGATGAAGATGTAGAACTCTCAGCTCCTCCTGTACCATGCCTGCCTGGATGCTGCCATGTTTCTACCTTGATGACAATGGACTAAAACTCTGAGCCTGTAAGCCAACCCCAATTAAATGTTGTCTTTTGTAAAACTTGCATTGGTCATGGTATCTGTTCACAGCAGTAAAACCCTAACTAAGACACTTGGGATCCCCAACCCATGGCAGAAATAAGAAACACCTTAAAGATGGACTGCCTAACTAAGGAACGACTCTCCGAGCCCAAGGGGATGACAGTGCAAACTTCCAAAATGGACAGGAAGAAAGGGAAGGCACACAGAGACCCCACAGCTGCTAGACCGCTCCAAGCGGGGACCTACACAGGTAACAACAGAGCCAGGAAGGAGAGAGCACTGGAGGGCATAGCAGCCGACTGTCTCCCAAGTTAATGTCAGACAGCCACAGATCCCAGACACTCTGCGAATAGGCACCAAGGCACTACCAAGCCTAGGAGTTTTATATTCAAACTTGAGAAAAAGTAGAAGGATGGTGATGATCAAGACCAGGCGTGTTTATTTCTCTTTTAAAAAGTACAAATTTTGTATACTCTGTGTGTGTGTGTGTGTGTGTGTGTGTGTGTGTGAGAGAGAGAGAGAGAGAGAGAGAGAGAGAGAGAGAGATCTTATTTTGAAACTGTTACATCTTCAAGGCAATGTCTTTGGAATGTCATTTCTTAGTGTTGCAGTTTGGGAAGACTTAGAAAAGGACAAAAATCTCATTTTCTCAGGAATATGGAATAATGAAAATCGTGTTAACAATTAGCTGCGAATACTTCAGACACAGAAGCACAAAAACAACTGCGGGAAGAGGAGTGGGAGAAGGGAGGCGAGGAGGACAAGGGAGAGGGGGAGGGCAAGGGGAGGGAGGCATGCCCCTTGATTTTATCTGTAGATATCATTCTGAATTTCAAGTTCTGACAGTCCCCGTTGAATTTTTCAAATTATGGTCATAATAAGCTATGTTCCCAAATGGCTCCGTTATCAGCTATGTAAAATCAGGGGCATAATTTCAGAAGGGGAGGTGAGAGAGGCGCTTTGTGGCGCTCACCCTGACAGAACAATGCTAGTAGTGCAAAATACAGTCCTCTGCTTGCCTCGTAATTGTGCAAATCAATAATACATGAGCACACGGGGGTTCTTTTAACGATTCGAAATTTATTATAAAACTGTACATTCTTTGAGATTCTTTTTAAATGAGGGTATCTTTTATATGTGAGAATCGGGTCTTTTGGTGCATCAAAAAGTAGTTTTAAAATCTGACTGCTGAGAGCTGGAGAGATGGCTCAGTGGTTAAGAGCACTGACTGCTCTTCCGAAGGTCCTGACTTCAATTCCCAGCAACCACGTGGTGGCTCACAACCATTTGTAAGGAGATCAGATGCCCTCTTCTGGAGTGTCTGAAGACAGCTACAGTGTACTTACGTATAATAAATAAATAGATCTTTAAAATAAAATCTGATTGTTTAAACGGGATTCATTAAAACTGATTTGAGAGTTTTGAAAGCCTTCAACTATTGGATTTCAAAAGTACATGGTAAGTTTGATTAGAGTTCCTCTCTGTCTTACCGGAAATGGGAAGTTGACACTACGCCAGCTCAGTTCCATTACCTCAGAAGCCAGTCAGAGCTCTCAACTCTTTTTTTCTTCAGTAATGGTTATTTTTGCCTCGTATCTGCACCCTACCTAGCGGCAGAAGCTTCATCTTTACGAATGCAGAAGGAAAAGACTTTTCTTAACCAATTTACACTTTTTCCCGAATCGGCTTGTATTTTCTTGGCAGACGCGATCTTATGCACAAAGTTGGAATAGATTTTAACAAAGACTTTTACAAGCTTACCTGGGTCTTCGAATTGTCCTTGCCTGCTACACTAGACAATCTCCAAATAGAATCCAGAAGACCGTCCCGTTTTTCACCTGGTCTCCAGCAACAAATTTTAAGCAAATTTCACGGTTCTTCTAGGTAGCCACATCTTCCCAGATCGCCACTGTGTTCCACTTCGGAGCTTGGGCTTACAGATGGGATCGCAATGGCTGCGATCTTCTCCGAGTGGTTATGGCCTGAGGGTAACCCCCATAACTTTAAGAGTTCTTGATGTAACTTCCTCAGAGGTCAGAACTGTTGACATCTGCTCTCACCACCAGGAAGGGTTCAGGAATGAGCTCAAATTAAGCTTGAAAATGATGGCTGAGAAGTTATAGCCTCGTGTGTGCTATGGGATGTTTTAGTGGACACACTGTGCCTATATACGCACAGGATTCTGGTGCGAGAGTCCAGACTACTGGTTCATTTCCTTCCACCTCAGAAAACAGGCCCTCTGGGTGGTGAGCAGCATCTACAGTTTTTATTTAGGAATGCCCATTGTCCTTCCCATGTAATCTTTATCTCTCTGTAACACAAAGGACAAGCTTCCTTGGCATTAGGTACTTCTACCATGGAGACTGTCTTACAAAACTCTCAGCCATAGATACTGCAGGGTCATGGACTTTGAAATAAAACTCGAGAGGTATTGAGACTCAAAAAGTTCTCTGTGGAACTTTCATCTCTATCGTATATTTAAACTTTTATTAAGTGATTGAAAGACTTAACAGTTAACTTGAGACATTCCAGAAGCATAATTTATATACATTCCCACATTTTAACTTTGAAACACTTTAAGCCAATCTATTTGATTATAAAATAAAATTGTCATTTAATAACAGAAGTTATATAGGTACTTTCTCTGAGCTGTCAATAAATTTAACTTCAGCATAACATTTTGTGTACATGATTGGAGAAACTGGAGTCTTGTCAGATTATTTTGTAGACTATTTTCTGATTTCCCATTAGCATAAGCACTTCAGTAGTAGTTAAAAATTCTTTTTATTCTCATGCAAATGAAATTTTAACCATGGAAATTGGGTTTGTAGCAAGGGCTAAAATATATCTCCTGTATCCCGATTTTAGACAATGTTCTTAGCATTTTCAGATTTTTATATAATTAAACTTTTGCCCTCACTAGTATATAATTTCTGATAATTTTGTTTCCCCTATATTATTATTTCTTAAGAAAATTTATTTCAGTTAATTTTACACAAACTAACTTCCGCGGGGAAAGGCTGAGCTTGCTTTTCTAGATTAACAGACTGCAAGTTAAAATTTTGCCCTATAATATACAAATGTCTTTATTAGTCAGTTTCTAACGTGTTAATCCTAGGCCATCCATTAATAACTCCAGATTTCATGCTTCTCAAAGTGCTCTCCAGTTAAACAAAATCAAAATGAAACAATAAAAAAAACAAAAAGCCAAAACAAAAAACACCCATGAAATGCATAAGTATATTAACAAAACAAATTAAAATAACCTATAGATAATTTCTAGCTCCAAACAATTGATGAGAGTAATGAATAATATGCATTTGTGATTAATGTACCAATATCTAAAAAAATAATAAATGGACCCTGACACTCAGCAAACAACTGTCTAAGTAAAGATACATAAGCATGTACATAGGAGTCCTTTAAAATATGATTTTTCACCTTATTCCAA
This sequence comes from Apodemus agrarius, assembly GCA_964023405.1. NCBI lineage: Eukaryota > Metazoa > Chordata > Mammalia > Rodentia > Muridae > Apodemus > Apodemus agrarius. The sequence continues at coordinate 10,945,320 of OZ030022.1, read as the reverse complement.
TAATAAGGATCTCCAACACATATTATATTCATTCATATTTTCAGTGGAGACAGAAATAAAATCTTTATATTATAAAGCATATAAAAATGAATCTTGGCTATATCAATATGAGTAGCTCTCATCAAGATAATGTTAGGACAAGATCACAAGATGAAACCTCAGATTAATGCAGAGTCTCGTATAAATCAGACGCATTTAAAAGTGCAGAAGTCATAGCAGCCAGATGCTGGCATGCAGAAGACACATGGCCAACAGAACACAACAGAAAATCCAGGAACAGGCCCTTGAAAATACTATCGAATGATTTTTTTTTTATGGAGAATCCAGATCATTTAGTGAGGAAATAACCATCTCTGCAATAGTGGTGCTGGGCAAACAGGATATCCATGCACCACCCTCACCAAAAATGATATTAAAGTAATTCAAAATGGGATAAACATTTGAAGCTATAAAACTCGGGAGAAAATATTAGGTTATTTCTTGCATATAATATCAATGGCACATATAATAAAAAAACAGTAGATGAAGTGGAATCATCAAAATTCAAACCCTTTGAAATGTCAAAGTTTTTTTTTTAAAAAAATATCACAAATTTTCTCAACTGTCAGTCCTCGTAAAATCAGAAACAGATTAAACATTTTCTTGCTCTAAAAGGGAAGAACCAGGAAATAAAAACAATCACACTTAAGCAAAAAGAAAATCCTGCAACATACTGAAATTCTGTAACTCCAACGTCTGGACCTCACCCCTGATCTTCTGAGCTTCATTCAAACTGTTTAGTTTCCCTCTCTGACTCTGCTATCTGCTGTAGTGGGTTTCCAATGCGACTTGTAGTCTAATTTGGGTCCCCCAAACTGCCAGGATTTAGTTTCTGGGAACCTGCCCCTAGTTGGTTCTGATTGGTAAATTAAAATGCCAACAGCCAATAGCTGGGAAGGACAGACAGGCGGGGCGGAGTTTTGGACTGGGGGGCGGGGGTGGTGGTGGTGGGGGACTTGGAACCTGAGAGAGAAGACAGGAAGGAGATCCCCCACGCCTGGAGAGTGACTATTGGTGGTAGATGAATTGACTGCGTAGAGGTTAGGCAGTGGCCCAGCTATTGAGCTGATTAAGGCATATCAAAATATAAAGGCTGTGTCTTTCATTCAGGAACGTAAAGCCTGGAGGCAGATAGTGAACTCTGCGCTGAGATTAATTAAGTAGTTAATTCAACAATCTGCAGCACACATCTTGCTACATAAACTCATGGCGCCTCATTCTACACCCTATGCTACCTTGGTGCTCATCTCGTGGTTCATGCCGCAGTCTCCATGGCAACTGAGACCTTACATAATGCATTATCTTGTCTTCTTCAGAAACTCCTGCCCTGACATACGGTCCTAAGCCTCTCTTTCATGGACCCCTTCAATCCTCCAGTTTCCACTGAAACTGAGACTCCATCCGGACTTTACTCCAAGATACACTAGCCCTGCCACACAAGGCCAAGTCTCAGCTGCTCTTCACAACCCTGTAGTGCCTTCAAAACCAGTACTGTGTGGGAGAATGGTATACATGATTTGCTAAGTTCTGCTGTAAACTTGATGTGCAGTCAGGAAACGCCCCCCACCCCCACCCCACCAGAAAGCAGATTCTGCATGATTGCCTTGAGAAAATGCTGCCCAGAATATTAGATTCAGGTGATGCTGTTCTCTTCTTGATCACAGATAGTTTTTCAGCCATAGCTAAGCAATGTGAATTGTCCCAGTCAAACAAAGGTTTTACCTTTTAAACTGATACTTATTAGTCAAAGCTGATTCTTCAACCCCACATTACCAGAAACCACTGGTTCTTAATGCAAAATAACACATCTAGAGTCTTTTTGAGGGAATCTCAAACCTGTCTCTGACAATGCCCAAGCCAGACCTCCATAGTCTGGTTTTCTCAACATTCCTGTCTTCCAATATCCCACAGAACAGCCCATTAAGCTCTGAGACTGTAATGGCTTCTCCATCCCAAAGCTGCAAAATCCTTCAACGGTCACCAAGACGCCAATATGGTCTGCTCCATCCTCCCACTCTCTAGTACAAATTTTCATATTAGTTCATTTTCTTTAGCTTCAATCAAAGTCTGCGACCGAATGCAATATATGAAAGAGTTTGTTTTGGATTAAAGTTCCAGGAGGAAGTAGATCATCACGTCGGAGAAGCATAACATAGCAGCCAGCAGCAAGCATTGTGGTCGGAGCGGGAAGCTGAGACCTCACATATGCAACCTCAAACACGAAGCAGGGAACGCAGCCTAGTAGCGGGATGAGGCTGTGAATCCTTCACACCTGCTTCCGGTGGCATACTTCCTCTCGTGATGGTGCACCTTCTCCTCAACAGCACCACCGACTGGGAACTGAGTGTTCAGATGACTGAGCCTTGGGGGGGGGGGCGCATTTCTCATTCAAACAACTCACTGAACACAGTGAGTAGGGAGTCTCCAGCTGGTGGTGCTGGCCGAGTAGGTGGTGAGGGACTAATACACTGATCAAAAGGAGGGAGGATTGGGAAGGCATTGTTTAATCAGGGTAGACTTTCTCTTTAGCAACATGTGAGGAGTTCAACATTGTGGATGTATTTAATACTACAAAATTGTACATTTTAAATGATTGAGATGGTTAAGTTTTATATGACATGCATTTTATTAAAACAAACCTATAGAAGTAGCAATTTTGATATGCTAATATTATCTCTCTATACATAATTTTTAAAAATGGATGCCTATAAAGACTTCCCCTAAAACGTAAAGTATTCTTGGTCAAGAGGTTTTTTTTTTGTTGTTTTATAAAAATTAGACAATGATATAATGAATGGTAAACCTATTGGCTTAATATTCTTGTTATGCATAATTGCAAAATTTCTTCAATAAAATACTAGCAAAGCTAATTCAACAGTATATTCAAAGGATCATCCATTTACTATAATCAAGTGGAATTCATGCCAACACGGAAGATGGCTCAATATATATAATTCAATATACATGATATATTCACACTGCCAGAATGAAAGAAAAAAAGCATAGATCATCAGAAACCTATTTGATAAAATAAAAATTCCTCCCAGATGAGACCTCCTCACTTAATAAGTTTAGGGGAAAATGTACCTCAAGATAAAAGGCAGTGTGTGGCATGCTGTAGCTGCTATCATACAGAATGGGGGAAAGACAGCCTTTCTTCTCAGACCTGGAACAAGGCTGGCCCTTTCGTCTGGACAAGGATTTTCTTTGATACCGACCTCCAAAACTGTGCATGCCTGTGATCTCAGTACTTGAGATGGTAAGACAAGAGAAGCACCATGTGTTCAAGACCATTCTGAACTACAAGGTGAGTTTAAGGCTAACCAGGATTACTAAGCACGACCTGCTCTTGACAGACAGCGAAGTCAATAAAGGTGCCTCTAAAAGTACAGTTAGCAAAAAGCAAGAACAAACAGAGGATTACCCCGAACTAAAGAGCTTCTGCTTAGGATAGAAGCAATTAAAACTAAATACATGCCCAAAAGAAATAAAGTCTGTGTTGAAGAGGCATCTGCAAGGTTCCTTGAAGCACTATTCACAATAGCCAAGGTACCGAATTAAACTAAGTAGCCATCCACTTGACAAGAGACAAAGGAAGTGTTTCATGTCGACACAATGAAAATCCCTTGGAAGGGACACTAGAACTAGGTCTTGTTATTTCTGGCAACAAGGATGAACCTGGAGGTCAATTTGTTGGCATAAATAAGTTTCGTGCAAAATGACAAATGACGGCTGCTTCCCTCCTGATGGCTCTCTTACAGGAATGGCGGCTGTGCAGGGAACAGGGATGGGGCTGAGGCACGATCAGCAAAGACAAGTCTAAACAAGTTAACAGGAGAGATAAGCCTGATTGGCCGACTGCACGGAGGAACAGCTACAGTTCACAGTCATGTATTTTGAAATAATTAAGAGTATATTTTGAGTGTTCTTATTAAAAGGGAATGCTAACTGAGGCTATATGCCAAGTACTATTATTTGATTGTTAGCAATGTATGCATAAAAATCACACCATATTCCAAACTATGTGCAAATTTATGTATAGACATAAAAAAAGATTTAAGGAATTTTGATATATATTGTAATCACCCGAAGCTCTACCTAATGCTTGGTAGCACAGACTTGAAACGTGCATTCAAGACACTAATTTCCCGAGGAAGTGTTTGGGTTGCAAAGGACTTGTCTGTAATCTGATACTCATCTTCTCAAGGGAAGAGAGGGCAGGTTTTGATAGATAACTGTTTCCCATACCTTCCCGATAGATACTTTTATCACAAGTGATGGTTTTAAAGGAAACATACCTCGATTACTAGTAAGAATATTTTAAGGCAGGCCCGGTAGCTGCACTTACCTGTTGAAACTGGGATTTGGAGAGCGAAAACAAGAATATAAACTCAGTTATAAGAGTACAAAGCCAGGTATAAAGTCACTTTGGTCTATATGAGAAAACACAAACAAACAAACAAACAAAAAAGAAAGAATGAATGGATGAATAAAATAATTTTAGTGAAATTCTGTGGCAATGCTCTCACTAAATTCTAAATTTCCTGTTACGGTTAGACTCTAGCTATCTCGAGTGTGTCCATGCTGGTTTCTCCTTCCCATTGTAAACAACTCATGTGAAACCTCTGTCTTTCATTTCTGCTATATTTCTACAAGTTCTAAATTCAGGTGTCAGAATCTCTGGCTTTTTATTTATTTATTTTTTATTTATTTTTTTTATCTTTGGCCACTTGATTTTGACTGTCAGGGAGTTGTCCAGTCAGCATGGCACTTGGCAATGAGGGCAGGGCAAAAGGTGGTATGTAGAGATCCTCCTGTGTTTTAAGGCCAGAGATTTATAATCGGCGTTTCCTTTCAATTGAAACAGTGATCCTGGTTTTCCAGGTACTTTCTCCATATTCACTCTTTGTTGGAGCAGCAGCAAGCAGGCCAGCCCCGCCCCCTTTTTTTAAAAAGAGGAACTAATGTCAGCTTTGTGCATCCATACATGCTATGTCAATCCCAGCCACACAGGTATAGGGGAAGAGGCTGCCGTTCCTCGGGTAGCTCGCCTACAGCAAATCAATAGTGGGCCAGGGAACCCGTTCTACTTTGTCTCGGGAGCGCCCGGGATTGATAGGACGTGCGCATCGCCTTTGAGCAATCGCAGATCAAATGGCATGTAATCATGACTCTCCCTCTCTCAAGACAATCCTTTTGAAGCCGGGGCTAGATAGACTTGTGTCTGTGTGACTTTCAAGTTCTATTTCCACAGTCCGCCTTGAAAATCCGGTTGCTATGGTGACATGTACCTTTCCGCAAAGGCTCTCCTTCTCAACCACTGAGTTAACGCCCTATTGAGGAAAAGTGGTGTCTATGGCTTAATGGTTCGGTGAGGGCGACAGATCTGTGCTCTGATTTCCAACTGAGAGGTTTTTAATAAGCACTTTCGGCTCCTGGAATCAGAGAAGGTAGTGTAAGAACAGTTCCAAATTTAGCAGGGTCAATCCGAAAGCCCATTTCCTTTCAGATGAAAAGAGAGCAGGTTTGACGTATGCTGAACTGACATGGCACCATCGGGCTTACTTCTGGGGCACTAGGAAGGAAGAATGACAGTTTCAAAATGAGCAAAATGGGCTATTCTAGTAGCTGACACCCCTCCTCCAGTGCTGTGCTCCACCTGCCTACCCGCTCTTCAACCAGGCCCCACCTACAAGGCTACCTCCCACTTGTGCCTGGAGCCTCCCTACCAGGAGGCAGGGCAGTGGCAGGAGGGCCAGTTCCTGCCTCAGGTGAGGAGTGGTCTTGGTGTCTGAGTGGTCTCTCAATGCCTTCCCCTGCATATAGTCACATTTCGTTGGAGTTTTGGGTTCTGTAACAACGTATGTCACACGCTAGGCAGGATTATGGTTGACTAAGGGCATGAAGACCTCTGTAGTCACCTGACAAATAGTTTTGAAAAATAGGCTTCAAAAGGAACTCTTGAAATACAATTTACCGTATTAGATCACTTCGCAGCTCATTAAAACACAAATACCTCCAAAGACAAACTGCTTTCTTTCTTTTATTTAACACATCTAAAAATTATCATAATCCTCATTAGCATAATGGAAGGCTTGTGGTACTAAATTGTGTTTGGGATGAATATATAGGATGCACAAATAAAAGCTAATGTAAAAGTCCTCTGATATGGGAAATATCTTAAATTATGCAACACATGTTTGACAGATTTCATCTTTAGCTGTTTTCAGGAGAGAATTTTCTAAAGCCTTAAAAAAAATCTACCAGTCAAGCACTCTCATGCAGGTCCTAAGAAAAACCCAAAAGCAAGAAAGATCTGTGCTAATAAAAATGGGCCAATAAAACCTACATTTATGATCACAGACTGCAAATTAAAAGGGTCACAGTCTACAAATAAGAATATCTGATGATATAAGAATTAGCATCTCAAATTAATATCTGCTCTGAGGTAACCAAGCAGCTTGAGGAAAAATGTGGGCTCTGGCATTTCTCCAGAAGTGATAAGGCTGAACCAGCATATGCCTTTATCATTAGATAGATCCTCCACCTTGGAGACCATGGTTTTAATTGTGATCTCCATATAAAATTATATCCATATCCAAACATATGGGTCCAATAATCACCTTTTAATATTATGGCTTGTAGTTTTCATTCTGATTTAAAAAAAAAAAAACTCCTTTGTTGTATCACTATATCTCTGTCTCTGTCTCTTTTTCTGTCTCTCTCTCTCTCTGTGTGTGTGTGTGTGTGTGTGTGTGTGTGTGTGTGTAGGCTGACTGTCATCTGTCTTTGTTTATTTGAAATCCTTCCTCTGTTGCTTAAGTAAAAGCAAACAAACAAACAAAACAAAATACACTCTCCCAAACAAAAGGGAAGACAGGAAGGAAGGAAGGAAGGAAGGAAGGAAGGAAGGAAGGAAGGAGGGAGGGAGGGAGGGAGGGAGGGAGGGAGGGAGGGAGGAAGGGAGGAAGCTAGGAAGCTAGGAAGCTAGCTAGCTCATCATCTAAGTGGACAATTTCCCAGCTCATCTATAGATGATCAGTTTCTTTGGCCTTGGTGGGGAAGGGTGGGGGAGGGGGGTACTTTCTGTACATCAGATCCACTACATCTAGTTCTTCATCCAGACATTTGGAAAAACATATTAAAACAGATTTCTAAAGCACCTTAGTCAGGTGGTCTTCCTTCTCCGTGAGCCCAGTGCTGAGGTTCTTTGTCTGCTCTGTGGACTCAAGCTGCGGACCCTTTCCCTCCCATTTCAGCGTGGGCACTCTTCACCGTGCCGACCAGAGAGCAGCCCCCTCCTCCTCCACTCTGGTGACTGGAGTAGGATGCCCAAGATCTGCCTTCCCAACCCACCTTCTCTTCCAAGCTCTGCAGCTGCCGTTAGTTCAGTAAACAACAGACCTAAACAATAAACAACAAACAAAAGCCCTCCTCCCCGTGGTAATCTCCCGTGGTCTCCTCAGTAGGAATGTCTGTTTTAGGAACTCCGGGCCCAAATCTTGGACTTGATCTCCATCCTCTCATGCTTGTCTCCACATGGCCTTAGTTCTTTCCCGCACAGGGAGTACGCTGTACCCTGTTTTGCATTCCTGGCTCTTCTACTCCCAACAGTCTTCATTCAAATTCCCTCCCCTTCCATGTACACTGGTGGTTCTCAGCCTTCCTAATGCTGTGACCCTCTAATACAGTCTCTCACGTTCCCCGAGCATAAGATTATTTCATTGCTACTTCATAACTACGATTTTGTTGCTGTCATGAATAATGATGTAAATATTTCTGTTTTCTGGTGGTTGTAGGCAACCCCTGTGAAAAAGTCTTTTGATGACCAGCAGGTTGAAAACCATAGACTGAGCGAGACTAGAGGTATTGAACTGGCCACTCCACTCCTTGCTGCAGGTACCCAAACCTGTACTTCCTTTAGTGACTTAGCCACATGATATATGATGTCACGCAGGGGTGACTGTCTAAGTCCTTCCAGGTGTTGCAAATGGTGGGTGCAATATATGTTTGATTGTTGGTCTTTCCATGCCACTTGATCCAACGCTACAACTTACAAAGTGCTGGTGGGAATACACAATGGCACAACCACTGCTTGATGATGTTTTACCAACAAGGCATCTGCCTACACACCGCTGCCCATTCTTCTCCTGGCCACCAGAGAGAAATAATTTAGTCATTGTTGTCACCCTAAAGAAGATTAGCCAATATTTAAAATAGCATTTTCCTATGTATAACAATGGTTTACATCTGGAGTGTCTCGTGGGTTTTCAACCGAGTATTTTCATGCGCTTGAAAGGAGGAGAACTCAGAGGATAGTGTGTTTGGAGAAACAGGCACATCCTCTGTAATTACATTAAAGAAACCTGCAAGACTGGAGTGCTTCCTTCATCACTCTCCCCCACCACACTGAACTTGCCTTTGCTTTTATTGGCAGACATGATGTGTGTTAGGTTTATTCGCTGTCTTGTTGATCCAGCTGTTCCCTTGACAGTAGACAGAGCTAATGAACACAGGGAAGAGGTGACAGCTGTGTAGTCACCAACAGGCCTGTTAGTCATTAAATCTGTACAGACTATGTCAAGTTTCTCCCTCCGAATACCTCAGAGCCTTTACAAATGTCACCTCTTAAGCACTGAAGGCTGGAGAGTGACTACATCACCATCTCCTTTGCAAGGCTGGGAACTCACACAGGCATACGCTCACACAGGCATATGTACACACGAAGGTGCAGGGCAGGGAGCCATCCCTACTCTAAAACACACACACATACACAGGTATGTATATACATGAAGGTTCAGGGCTGGGAACCACTCCTCCCACTACACACAGAGAGAGGCATGTGTGCACATGAAGGTGCAGGGCTTGGAGCCACGCACACTCTTACATAAAGGTCCACATGAAGGTGCAGTGGTGGGACACACATACACAGGTGAGTGTATACATGAAGGAACATAGTTGAGAACTATACACACACACATGTGTGAGCACATACACACATACACAGGCATATATACACAGAGACATGTATGACTGGGACACATACACAGTATATGCACAGAAAGGTGCAGAATTGGGAACTAACCCCTAACCCCCATAGGTAGGTGGTAGGTGTCTACATGAAGTGCAGGACTGGGAAAGACACATACACACACACACACACACACACACACACACACACAAGCATATATACACATGAACATGTATGACTAGGACATATACACAGTATATTAACACAAAGTTATAGAGCTGGGAATTAACCCCCCATAGGTAGGTGTACATGAGGGTGTAGGACTGGGACACACACACACACACACATCACACACACATTTATCACAGGTGTACATGAAGGTGTTCACTTATCAGACAAGCTAGAGCAGCAGCTAAAATCCTTGTTTCAAGTCCTTGGTATCCAGACTTCAGGTGTCAACAAGGTGACCTCAGTGAGGCCAACTGCATAAGGAGACAGCTTCCTACATGCCTAATGTTGCAATGTTACGCTCACCAAACATGTGCTGTCTGTCTTTGTGACTTTGAATGGCACACGGCATGTGGTTTTTCCCTCATCTCCTCTGTATGTTTAGTAACTTTGCTAAATTACATATGCATAGCAAAAGAGGTCACCCATTTAAAATATAAAGAATACATTTTAGTAAGTGCACATAGTAAGTATCAGGACCTTTACGACATTCCAGATTCATGGCACTCGGAGAAAGCCCCAGAGAGCATCAATTCTGCCTGCAGCCAAGTGCTGCTGCCTTACCCGGCAAATGCTGACCTGGTTTCTGTTCTTACAAATTCCACATCAATGGGATGTTACAATGTACATTTTGTGTGTGTCTTTCCTCCACTCAGAGTGCTTGGTTACGCTTCATTCATGTTTCTGTATGCATCCATTTGCACATGTTTACACATGTTTCAGGTGATCACAGTTTCGCTGTGAGTATTCTGTATTTTAATGTTCATTTAACTGTTGATAGAACATTGGATTTTATTTCTCATCTATAATGAATGAAGTTACTAAAACACCTGCTCATGGAAACACACACACACACACACACACACACACACACACACACAATCTACAATAAGTACCCACAAAATGAAATCACTGAATGAATTTGGACGATACCTGTTCAGCCCTTATGAACAGTCCAAACTGTTTTGTAAGGCACCTATGCCATTGCATTCCCATGAGGAGTTTATGAAACTCTCAGGATCTACACATTTCTCCAATACTTAAATAGTCCTTTAAATCTTTTTGTCGCAGCCATTTTAGTATTTGTGTGGTAGTTTTTCACTATGTATATGTTTTATTAATAGCTTTCTGGTAGAATAATTGAGACAAAATAAACTGAATATTTAAAGTATACACTTAAATACACTTTGTCATAAAAATGAACTAAACCACAAAATAGTCACTGCATGTCAGAAGGAGACAGAGACAGAAACAGAGACAGACAGAGAGACAGAAACAGAGACAGTAACAGAGAGAGACACACAAAGATAGAGAAAGAAAGGCATCCGTTCCATGTCACAAAAGGAATGTCCTTTGGATCCTGATCATTTCTTCCTGGAATGTTACCAGAAAGCCAATGAGCTGCCTCTGTTGCTGTGAGGCTTTCCCAAAAGAAAAAACTCATATGATGTGTGTGTGTGTGTGTGTGTGTGTGTGTGTGTTTGCTTATTTCATTAGGCAGAATTATTTTGTGAATCATCGAGAATCACCCAAGTTTATATCCTATTACAGTTAAATATTCTCCAGTGCTGAATATTGTCCAGTGCACTGGGTGGACCACAGTTGGGATGCCCATTCATCTATTGCTGGACAATTACATTTATTTCCTTACTTTTATTTTGACTGTTACAAATAAAGTTTCTATGAACCTTACTGTATACCATTTCATAATGATGTGTACTCTCTCATAAAAAGGAGCCTGGTATGGAATGGAAGATCCATATGACAGATATATTTTTGCTCTAAGGAAGGGCCAAAGTGCTCTCTGAGGTAGTTTTATCATTTGCCACACTCCTATACTAACACTAGATTTCTAGTTGGCAGATTTGGTTAAATCATTCTATTTCTATATAATTTAAACATTCCAGGATGTAAAGGGTTATATGAGAACATTATTTACATCTCCTACTATAGACAGAACTGAAGTCACGAAGATTCATACAGTGAAGCCTCAGTCACTGATATAACTGAGTTTGAAGAAATGGTCTTCAGGAAGTCATTAGGTCAAATAGAGTTTAAAGTCTAGGACCCCGATTAGTAGAATTAGTGTTATTCCATGCAAACTATGCTGGACTTGAGTTTGAGTTCCCAACTGCCCTATCCCAGGAAGGACAAAACATCCATCACCAAGCAAGAAAAAGAAACCATGATGATTTTACAACTTTAAGATCCTTGAATATAGAGGAGAAAACCTTAAGTATTCAATAATAAAATCAAATATACAGGTTCTGATGGATTAGGATGAAGGCAGTGAATGTCAGAGGAGATGAAAAATCATATATATGTATGTGCTGGTGACAGAAGACCTGACCAGAGCACATCTATAGAGTCTTCTTGCTGTGAAAAGTAACATATTTACAGGTTTTGCATTTGATGTGTGAATATTGTAACCTTTAAGATAAGTGACATCCCCAAAATGGTCCAAAATTCTCTGTCATTTATAGTTTAGTTCATTTTGTTTGCTCATTTCTGTTTTGTTTTTTGTTTGTTTGTTTTTCATTTGTCATTCACTGTGTATAATTATAAATATATGAAGATGCTGTATCTTTCTGTTATTGACTTCTAATCAATTTCCTCTTTCTAGAGAACATACTTTGTCTCATTCAAATACTTTAATAGACTTAGAGTTACATTTTATTGGCCGATATTTGTTGAATTTTTGTAGATGTTTTAAATGCACTTTATCCCACTCCTGGTATACTGTCCTATGAACAGCAGCTAAATCCATCTGGCAGAGAGCATCCCTCAAATCTCCAACATCTCTAAGTGACCTTCATTCTACCTGTCAGCTACTCAGTATTGAACTCTATATCTAAAAATATGGACTTGCCCACTTCTTGTATTTAACCACAGTTGCATCACATACTCTGAACATCTCTTCAGCTCATAAGGAATTGGGCTGAAGTACTTTTCTTGCAATGAGCAGAAACATTTATGATCCTTACCAGACTCCTCTGAGCCTCTGCTACGGCTTGGCTTTGATGGTGACAGCCATTTTAACATTGTTCTGACAGACACTGAGGCTGCAGAATGTCCCCGTTCCCTTAATCCACTTCTCCTCTGTCCCTTATCTCATCTGGCATTCCCTTTTCAATGAAGCCCTGTACCATTTGCACTCAATAGTATTGTTATAAATGTGCCATCTTGATATTTATTTTTTATTTGTCACATCCTTTCTTCATTCCCCCTTTCTTCCCTTTGTTTTTAAGGTTTACTTTATTTTGCTGTTAGAGTGTTTGATGGCTTCAGAGCAGAGTCCCCCCACAAGCTCGCTTAGTTGAACTTGTCGTCCCCAGGAGATGGTGGTGTTTGAGGAAACTGTGTAGTCTTTGGGAGCTGATGGGGAAGTATGTAACTAGAGTGGGTTTGGGGAGTTTATAACTTATCTAAGCTCTTCTAGCTCGCCTTCTATTTCCTATAGGTGGTAAAGATGTGATTTCTCAACTTTCTGCTTCAGCTGTCTGGTGCTAGGCATGCCCTGCCATTAAGGACCCTCCCCTGGGCCTATAAATCAAAATAAACTCTTCTATAAGTAACTTTGGATTATGGTGTTTTATCATAGCAACACAAAAATGGATAAAGAGAATTTCACTTAAATGTGTGTGCATGTGTGTACAGTGTGCGTGCAGTTTAAGCAGAAGGTGCTAGATCTTCTGGAAATGGAATTAAGATGCCTGAGAGCTGCCATGTGGGTGATGGTAGTCGAAACTACGTCCTCAGCAAGAGCAGGAAGTGCTCTTAACCACTGAGCCATCTCTCCAAGCCCTTCTTTTCCTTTAGACAGAGATGCCTGCAAATGCCATTTATCTCCCTTGCTTTGTCCGCATCTCTCTTTCATCTCTTCCTGGTACCTCAGACTCATGTGTACGTGGTTACTTGACATTCTCACACAGATCACCAGGAATACGTCCTTCTTGTTCAATCAGCCCCTCTTCTACTTCATTCATTTGTTTTTGTTATTTATTCAAGCTCATGAATTTTTTTTCTTTCTGAGCCTATTGTTTATCTAACCTGGCATTTATTTCAAATCGTGAATGTTTACATTTCTAAAATTTTGATTTAATTTTTCCCTCCCATGTCTCTACTTAATATCTTTAATTGCGACACTGCATTTTCTTCTAGTCTTGAATATGGGGATACATTTAGAGTTCAGGCTTGTGGTTCTGTCTGTATATTTGCTGTGGCTTTCATCTCTGGATCAGTTTTGACTGGTTATTTTCTCCTCATCATGGATCACATGTGTCTATTTCATTAAAGATACATATACGGGCTGGAGAGATGGCTCAGCGGTTAAGAGCACTGACTGCTCTTCCAGAGGTCCTGAGTTCAAATACCAGCAACCACATGGTGGCTCACAAACATCTATAATGAGATCTGATGCCCTCTTCTGGTGTGTATAAAGACAGCTACAGTGTACTTAGATATAACAATAAATAAATAAATCTTTTTAAAAAAAAGATACATATACATTTTAATTGAATACTGGTCATTGAGAATTCTATATTTTAGCATGTCCTATAATTTCTCATTTCCTATCTTTATGCCTTTAGCATATTTGTTGACTCAAAGAAATAGCTAAATTCGGGTGTTTATTGTTCACCTTGGAGATGGAATCATCTTTGTAGCTTTTAGGATAGAAGAGAATCTCTGGTACTTGATACAAAGTATTTCAAATTGAACTGTTGCACTTTGAATGTTTGAGCTTTGGCTTTGAAAGAAGGAGAGAGAGAGAGAGAGAGAGAGAGAGAGAGAGAGAGAGAGAGAGAGAATGAAAGAGAACAGTTGCAGCAGGCAGCAGTGGCACCAATAATGTGAAGTCATTTTCATAATGGGAACAAATCTGTTATCTCTTCCAAACTTTACTATGTTCTTCATTTGTCTTTTGGAAGTACTTCTGAAATTTTCCTTTCACTATAACAAGAGAAACGGCTATACCTATTTTTAAAAAATCATGGTGTTGTAGAAAAGTATCTGGGAAAATCCGGGGAGGAGAAAGAATGTGATCAAAATATAGTGTATGGAATTATCAAAGAACAACTGAAAACGTAAAGAAAGTATCCAGAATATGTACAAGAAAATGGATGCATATTGGAAAGCTACCCTGACCATGGGAAACATGCTTTTCCTCTCGTCGGTAATTTTCAAAAATTCTTGGAGGAGATGAGAATTCCTCAGGGTCCCATGCTTCTGGTGGGTTAAAGGTTCAGGTTAATTTTGTGGCAACCAATAGGATTAAAGACTGAGTTGAAAGAAATCTGGGATGAGCACAGACCTCTCTGCAAGGCCATTTCCATAAGGCAGAAATGTTTAATTGTTCTATCAGCATTAAAATACCATACTCAGTAAATTGCCCTCCCCCAATTCTGCTTCCAGTACTCCGATATGTACGATTTTTGTTTCTCCTCATGCTGTTCTACCGGCAACCGCTCGTCACAAACACGTGTACCCAGCAGATGGTGGGTTTCTCCTCCTCTTTCTGGCTTTCCCTCTCCCTACCCTCTACACTGCCTAAATGTTGAGAGTAATAAACATTTCAGCTGCTCACAAACTGCTTGTAAATTTATGGCAGAGTCAGTTCAATTTGGAAAGGCAGCGCAGATGTATCTGCACAACAGAAATGATATTATAATGAAAATACTCATTATTAACTGGGCTAAAGTTACTAACAGTATTTCATGGTTTTCTTTTCTGCACCAACGCCCGCCTCCCTGTAAGCAGAAAACCCAAGTTGGAAACAATGGGATTGTTCATCATGCTTATTATCATGAGAGACTGGGCCTTGATTAAGCATCAATGACTTCTCCAAATAACAGACATTTAAAAGATGACAGCTCAGTATTTCAGTACAGTGATTAGCAAACATACATGGGCAGTTCTGGGCATGGAGCTGTAGAGGATTTTGTTAGGAAAATCTTCATAGAAGAGGTATTGTATGAATTGTACTGTGAAGCAAGAGTAATAGTTTACCAGACAAAGATGAATAAAGGAATGTTTCAGAAAGAAAAGATGCTACATCTATCATAGACTAAAAGGCAGGAAAGACCTAAGTGTCTGTTGGGTACATTAATAAGATCAAACTTTAAGCGTAAATTTCCCAACTCTAAGACAGAATAGCTTAGACAACTTCTAAGAGGGAATATTCATTGGACTCACAAGCTCAGGGGTTTCTCTCCTTGGTCATTGTCTCCATAGTTTCTGGGCCACTGATGAGGAAGAGTTCACAACAAGGAATGTGTTGTGGAGCAAATATGTTCACATCATTGGGAAAGAGAAAAAAAGACAAGAGAGAAAGGGAGGGTGAAAGAGTCAGGGGAGGGAGGGAGGGAGGGAAAGCTGGAGGGAGGGACAAAGGCAGGGAGGGCAGCGAGGAGAACAGGGCAGAACCTCCCTGAAGGGCATGTCTCTAACCATCTGCTACTAGGACAATGCCTCCTAAAACTGCCACCATCTCTGAGCGGCATTAATAACTGAGGACTGAGCTTTCAAGAGAGAAGGCTTCAGAGACCCAGTCCATGTCCAAGCCATAACACCGGAGGGGAGATTGCAAGGGGAAGTTGTTGAAGGAGCTACCGGAAAGATGAGAGTTTGCCTGTGGCTCAAACGACGATATGATGAAAGTATTAAAACAAACCTAGCACACGTGAATGCTGCAGGATTGTTATATTGTGTGTGATCCAAACTGTGACCTCACTGAGTCCATCCAATCATTGTTTAAGAGCCCAGGGTGTCCAGACTTCGCTCCCTCCTCTTACACAGCCTTTGTGATAACAAGTCACTTCATCTGACAAGTCAGATGGAATGATTTTTTTCCCAGAGCTTCAACATACATTGTGTATGCTGTCTCCTAACTCAAATATACACATTGTATATGCAGTCTACTAAGTCAAATAGACTCATTGTATATGCCATCTACTAACTCAGATAAGTGCATTGTATATGTCAACTACTAAGTCAAATAGACTCATTGTATATTCTATCTATTAACACATATATACACATTGTATATGCAGTCTACTAAGTCAAATAGACTCATTGTATATGCCATCTATTAACTCAGGTAAATGAATTGTGTATGTCAACTACTAAGTCAAATAGAGTCATTGTATATGCTAGCTATTAACACAAATATACACATTGTATATGCCATCTACTAACTCAAATACCTGCATTGTATATACCATCTACTAAGTCAAATAGACACATTGTATATGCCATCTACTAAGTCAAATAGACTCATTGTATATGCCCTCTACTAACTCAAAGAGGTTCATTATATGTGCCCTCTACTTATCTTGACCTCTCAAAACCAGTGTCTATCTTTCACTTCTTCCCGAACCAAACACACACCTGTGCACATACAGGGATGGGAGTGAAACAGAGTCACAGACATGCAGAGAGAGCAAACTGGTGTCTCTTCTGTGCCTCTACTTTCCCTGGCTTTGTTCACCATAGATTAGAATCTTGTCAAAAACAATCAGCAGTTAAAAGTCAAAGGACTGGATCTTGCCTCAGGACACCGCATGCGAACGGCTGGCACAGCAAGCGGCTGGAGTCAGGTGCGTGAACAGAGATATAGCTTAGCTTAACTCTGCAGGAGATCTGGGCACAGACAGCTCAGCTGCAGGTGCAGACCACCACGGCTGGCTCTCCGGGCAGGCTGGCAGCGAGGGGCCATCTTGCCTCGGTACACAGCTCAGAATTCTAGCAGCTGGAGTCAGGGGCTTGGACTAAGAGCTAGCGTAGTCCAGCATAGACAATGCCGCCAGGCTCTGGCCCGCACCCAGAGCCAAAAGGGATCGGCAGATCCGGGTACCAAGAGCTCAGCAACGGTCACTGTCTCCTGGGGACAGGCGCGCTGTGCTTTCAGCGGGGCTGCCATCTACAATAAGACCAACTAACTCCAGAGATAAAGAGATGGCAAAAGGCAAACGTAGGAACATTATTAACAGAAATCAAGGCAATATGGCAGCATCTGAACCCAACTCGCCAACCACAGCAAGTCCTGGATACCCCAGCACATCAGAAAAACAAGAGTTAGATATAAAAGCACAGGTCATGACGCTCCTAGAGGAACACAAAAAAAGACATAAACAAATCTCTTAAAGAAATGCAGGGGAACATCAATAGGGTAGAAGCTCTTACAATCCAAACACAAAAAACACTTAAAGAACTCCAGGAGAATATGGACCAACAGACAGAAACCAATAAAGAGGAAATGAGAAAATCAGTTAAAGAAATGCAGGAGAACTTGAAACAACAGGCAGAAGTCATGAAAGAGGGAGCACAAAAATATATTAAAGAATTACATGAAAACACAAACAAACAAATGAAGGAACTGAGCAAAACCATCCAAGATCTGAACACAGAGGTAGAAACAACTAAGAAATCACAAAAGGAGGCAACTTTGGAGATAGAAAACCTTGGGAAGAAATCAGGGGTCGCAGATGCAAACATCAACAACAGAATACAAGAGATAGAGATAAGAATCTCAGATGCTGAAGATAACATAGTAACCATTGACTCCACAGTCAAAGAAAACGCAAAATCCAAAAGGCTTGTAACCCAAAACATCCAGGAAATCCAGGACACAATGAGAAGACCAAACCTAAGGATTATAGGGATAGATGCGAGTGAAGATCTACAACTTAAAGGGCCAGCAAATATCTTTAACAAAATTATGGAAGAAAACTTCCCTAACTTAAAGAGAGAGATGCCCATGAATATACAAGAAGCCTACAGAACTCCAAACAGACTGGACCAGAACAGAAACACCTCCCGTCACATAATAATCAAAACCCCAAATGTACTAAACAAAGAAAGATTATTAAAGGCAGTAAGAGAAAAAGGCCAAGTAACATATAAAGGAAGACCTATCAGAATCACACCAGACTTCTCTCCAGAAACCATGAAAGCTAGAAGATCCTGGGCAGACCTCATGCAGACCCTAAGAGAACACAAATATCAGCCAAGACTACTATACCCAGCAAAACTCTCAATCAACATAGATGGAGAAAGCAAAATATTCCATGACAGGACCAAATTTACACAATATCTTTCCACTAACCCAGCTCTACAAAGGATAATAGGAGGAAAACTCCAATATAAGGAAGGAAACTGCACCCAAGAAAAAGCAAGACAGTAACCTTCTTCCATCAAACTCAAAGGAAGATAACTACTCAAAAACAAAAATAACATCAAAAATGTCAGGAAGTAATAATCTCTATTCCTTAATATCTCTTAACATCAATGGACTCAATTCCCCAATAAAAAGACATAGACTAACAGACTGGATACAGAAACAGGACCCTACATTTTGCTGCTTACAGGAAACACACCTCAGAGTCAAAGACAAACACTACGTTAGAGTAAAAGGATGGAAGACAATTTTGCAAGCAAATGGTCACAGGAAGCAAGCTGGAATAGCCATTTTAATATCAAATAAAATTGACTTTCAACCCAAAGTCATCAAAAGAGACACAGAAGGTCACTTCTTGCTAGTCAAAGGAAGAATCCACCAAGAAGAACTCACAATTCTAAACATCTACGCTCCAAATGTAAGGGCACCCTCATTTGTAAAAGAAACTTTACTAAAGCTCAAAGCACACATTGCACCTAACACAATGATTGTGGGGGACCTCAATACTCCACTATCCACAGTGGACCGACCAGGAAAACAGAAACTAAACAGGGACACGTAGAAACTCATCGAAACTTTGGACCAATTGGATTTAACAGATATATATAGAACATTTCACCCTAAAGCAAAAGACTATACCATTTTCTCAGCCCCTCATGGTACCTTCTCCAAAATCGACCATATAATTGGACACAAGACAGATCTCAACAAATATAAAAAGATCAAACTAATCCCATGCCTCTTATCAGATCACCATGGAGTAAGAGTGTTCTTCAATAGCAACAAAAACAACAGAAAATCCTCATACACGTGGAGGCTGAACAATATTCTACTCAATGATAACTTAGTCCAGGAAGAAATAAAGAAAGAAATCAAAGATTTCTTAGAATTTAATGAAAATGAAGGCACAACATACCCAAATCTATGGGACACAATGAAAGCAGTGCTTAGAGGAAAACTCATAGCCCTGAGTGTCTCCAAAAAGAAACAGGAGAGAGCATATACTAGCAACTTAATGGCGCACTTGAAAGCTCTGGAACAAAAAGAAGGAATTTCACCCAGGAGGAGTAGAAGACAGGAAATCATCAAACTCAGGGATGAAATCAATTAAGTTGAAACAAAGAGAACCATACAAAGCATCAACAAAACCAGGAGCTTGTTCTTTGAGAAAATCAACAGGATAGATAAACCCCTAGCCAGACTTACCAAAGGGCACAGAGACAGTATTCAAATTAACAAAATTAGAAATGAAAAAGGAGATATAACAACAGAAACTGAGGAAATTCAAAAAATCATCAGATCCTACTACAAAAACCTATACTCAACACAACTGGAGAATCTGGAGGAAATGGACAATTTCCTAGACAGTTACCAAATACCAAAATTAAACCAGGATCAAATAGATCGTCTAAACAGACCCATAACCCCCAAAGAAATAGAAGGGGTCATAGACAGTCTTCCAACCAAAAACAGCACAGGACCAGACGGTTTTAGTGCAGAATTCTATCAGACCTTCAAAGAAGTCCTGATACTGATACTCTTCAAACTATTCCACAAAATAGAAACTGAAGGAACACTACCCAACTCATTCTATGAAGCCACAATTACCCTGATACCAAAACCACACAAAGATCCAACTAAGAAAGAGAACTACAGGCCAATTTCTCTTATGAATATCGATGCAAAAATACTAAACAAAATACTTGCCAACCGAATCCAAGAACACATCAAAACGATCATTCACCATGATCAAGTTGGCTTCATCCCAGGGATGCAAGGATGGTTCAATATACGGAAATAGATCAACATAATCCACTACATAAACAAACTCAAAGAAAAAAACCACATGGTCATCTCATTGGATGCTGAAAAAGCATTTGACAAAATTCAGCATCCTTTCATGCTAAAGGTCTTGGAAAGAGCAGGAATTCAAGGCCCATATCTAAACATAGTAAAAGCAATATACAGCAGACCAGTAGCCAACATCAAGGTAAATGGAGAAAAACTTGAAGCAATCCCACTAAAACCAGGGACTAGACAAGGCTGCCCCCTCTCACCATATCTCTTCAATATAGTACTTGAGGTACTAGCTAGAGCAATTCAACAACAGAGGGAAGTCAAAGGGATACAAATCAGAAAGGAAGAAGTCAAACTATCACTATTTGCAGATGATATGATAGTATACTTAAGTGACCCAAAAACCTCCACCAGAGAACTCCTGCAACTGATAAACAACTTCAGCAAAGTGGCTGGCTATAAAATCAACTCAAGCAAATCAGTAGCCTTCCTATACGCAAAGGATAAGCAGGCCGAGAAAGAAATTAGGGAAATGACACCCTTCACAATAGCCACAAATGATATAAAGTATCTTGGAGTGACGCTAACCAAACATGTGAAAGATTTATATGACAAAAACTTCAGGTCTCTGAAGAAGGAAATTGAAGAAGACATCAGAAAATGGGAAAATCTTCCATGCTCGTGGGTTGGCAGGACTAATATAATCAAAATGGCAATCTTGCCCAAAGCAATATACAGATTCAATGCAATCCCCATTAAAATCCCAACTCAGTTCTTCATATATGGAGTTAGAAAGAGCAATTCTCAAATTCATCTGGAATAACAAAAAACCCAGGATAGCTAAAACTATCATCAACAGCAAAAGAACTTCTGGGGGAATCAATATCCCGGACCTCAAGCAATACTACAGAGCAGTAGTATTAAAAACTGCATGGTATTGTTTCACGGACAGGGAGGCAGATCAATGGAATAGGATCGAAGACCCAGAATTGAACCCGCACATCTATGGCCAATTGATCTTCGACAAAGGAGCTGAAAACATCCAGTGGAAAAAAGATAGCCTTTTCAACAGATGGTGCTGGCTCAACTGGAGGTCAACATGCAGAAGAATGATAATTGCACTTATCTCCTTGCACTAAGCTCAACTCCAAGTGGATCAAGGACCTCCATATAAAACCAGACACACTAAAACTAATAGAAAAGAAACTGGGGAAGACCCTTGAGGACATTGGCTCAGGGGAAAAATTCCTGAACAGAACACCAATTGCTTATGCTCTAAGAGCAAGAATAGACAAATGGGACCTCATAAAATTACAAAGTTTCTGTAAGGCAAAAGACACTGTCAAAAGGATAAATCGGCAACCAACAAATTGGGAAAAGATCTTCACCAACCCCACATCCGATAGAGGGCTAATATCCAATGTATACAAAGAACTCAAGAGGTTAGACCCCAGAAAACCAAATAACCCTATCCAAAAATGGGGTACAGAGCTAAACAGAGACTTTTCACCTGAAGAAATTCGGATGGCTGAGAAACACCTTAAAAAATGTTCAACATCATTAGTCATTAGGGAAATGCAAATCAAAACAACCCTGAGATTTCACCTCACACTGTCCCGCGCTACCGTCTCGCCAGCAAGAACGACGTGGCACACTCAAGATCCTTCTGCAGAAAAGCTTTAATGCTCTTGAGAGGGAGAGCATAAGCCTACAGAGTGGAGACCCAGATACCCAGAAGCCCATCCCTTATATAGGCTGCAACCCCTGCCTCGGACATGTCATCCCCTGATTGGCTGCAGCTCGGGAGAGGCGGAGACCAAGGGATGGTAAACTACCCAGCACCTGTGCACTGACTTGTTTACTTCAAGCCAGCAGGATGTTTTTGACCGGCAGGATGTTTTGGGCCGGCAGGATGTTTTTGGCCGGCAGGATGTTTTAGGCCGGCAGGATGTTTTGGGCCGGCCATAGGCTCCCCACATCACACCAGTCAGAATGGCTAAGATTAAAAACTCAGAAGACATCAGGTGTTGGCGAGGATGTGGAGAAAGAGGAAAACTCCTCCACTGCTGGTGGGAATGCAAGCTGGTACAACCACAGAAATCAGTCTGGCGGTTCCTCAGAAAACTGGACGTGATACTTCCGGAGGACCCAGCCATACCACTCCTGGGAATATACCCAGAAGATTCACCAGCATGCAATAAGGATACATGCTCCACTATGTTCATAGCAGCCTTATATATAATAGCCAGAAGCTGGAAAGAACCCAGATGTCCCTCAACAGAGGAACAGATACAAAAAATGTGGAATATATACACAGTGGAGTACTATTCAGCCATTAGAAACAATGAATTCATTAAATTCTTAGAGAAATGGATGGAGCTGGAGAACGTCATACTAAGTGAGGTGACCCAGTCTCAAAGGAATACCCATGGTATGCAGTCACTGATAAGTGGATATTAGCCTAGAAGCTTGGAACAGCAAAGACATAAATCACATACCAAGTGATGTCCCACAAGAAGAAAGGAGTGGACACTGGTGCTAGAATGGACCAAAACATCATTGTGGGGGAGTACAAGAACAGTGAGGTGGGAAGGGGTGGATGAGGGAGCAGGGGGAGGGAAAAGGGCATGTGGGACCTTTGGGGGTGGGGAACCAGAAAAAGGGAAATGAATTGTAAATATAGAATATATCCAATAAAAAAAAAGAAAAAAGTCAAAGGACTGGACTGGAGAGATGGTTCAGTGGTTAAGAGTGCTGACTGCTCTTCCAGAGGTCCTGAGTTCAAATCCCAGCAACCACATGGTGGCTCACAACCATCTGTAATGAGATCTCATGCCCTCTTCTGGTGTGTCTGAAGACAGCTACAGTGTACCTATAATACATAAATAAATAAATAAATAAATAAATAAATATTAAAAAAAAGAAAAGCTAAAGGATGCTTTCAATTAAAGAAAAGAGTCCTTAACTATATTAATACTAAGTTTCTTGCTATTGAATATATATTCAATATATTATATATATAAATATATATGTATATATTTATATATATGTATATGTATATATATATATATATATATATATATATGAAATGAAGCAGTCATCATTAAAAGACTGGAGTTCTAAGAACTCTAGAGAAGAAACTAGCAAAATTTTTCAAGTAATAACCTGTGAGTGACAGGTTCTTACAAATTAATTAAGAGTATAAAAATACACCCAAACATAATAAGAATAACATACTCTTCAGGGTTTTTTTTTAAATTAAATATTTGTCAACTATCCATCTTATCCTCCTTCTCCCATCCATTTATGTGAATTTCATTAATCAAATTAGCATGTGAAGCAGAGGAAGCGTGGCGGAGAGTGAAGGGTACGCTCTAAGATAACAAATACAAGCTCTCATTTCCAGGCTGCAGTGCAAAATAATATTAAAATCCCAATCTCAACAGCATGAATTTAGGGGAGATTTGCATGGTATCAAGAAGTCATTTATTATTAGTTTTTCTGCACTCACAGATAAATGAAGTCAAGAATATTTCCAGTCCCCAGCTGCACATTTTCTGAGCATGGTAGAATATTAAGCAATTGGGTTGAAGCATTGTCCACATTGGCTGCTAGCTTTGAATATAACATGAGCAATCAACCCGAAATCGTATTCTTAGGACTTTCATTGTAATCAGCATGTTATTGTTACAATATTATGGTATCCAAATAAAGTAGAGTCTCTTCATTCTTAATTTTTGAATGCATTCTAAGAATAAATTACAATAATTTCCAACTGCATGAAGGACAGCTTGGTGAGATTACATCTTTCTTTTAAAAATGATAAGAAATTGACTAATGAGTCCATCATACAGAGTCCATTAAAGGGGACAGGACAAAGACCTCTGGGAGACCTCATCAAGTGGAAACAATACGCAGGATTAATTTGTATCTGTTCAACTTCCCCATGTTTAAATGGGAAATGAGCTTTGAGTGACAACTTTATTTAGTAAGTCAAAGACCGCTTAAAATTTTTATGCAAAGGTGCAACTTACATGCAAAAAAGAAGATTTTTATTAGGAACATTCGGTGTGATACAGAAAAGAAAAAACTCTCATTAGATGGCAGTTAATAAAGGGCATGAAATATAAATCACTTGTAAATTTGAGATGCATGCAGTCATCTGTGTTTGCAATCATAGCCTCATCTCTGTGTTATTAATATCGATCCCATCTATTGCCCTGTCTCCTGTTATATCTAACTCATTTGAAACCATAATAGTTTCCCATAATTTGGTTTTATTTAAGACTATTGTTGATTGTTTAGACGTACATTCTTTTGTTTTGTTTTGTTTTGTTTTGTTTTCTGAGACAGGGTTTCTCTGTATAGCCCTGGCTGTCCTGGAACTCACTCTGTAGACCAGGCTGGCCTCGAACTCAGAAATCCGCCTGCCTCTGCCTCCCAAGTGCTGGGATTACAGGCGTGTGCCACCACCGCCTGGCTAGACGTACATTCTTAGGAATCAATTTGTAACTATGACTCAAGAAGCTCAGATATTTTTTTAGTCAAGAAAAACAACATATATTATGAACACAGATATCATATACAGGAAAATACAAAACAGGGGTTACTGATATTATGCAACTCAGAACATTGAATTTTAGACTTTGAAAGAGTTAGTAAAGAGTCCCAGGTAGATAAATTACTTAGCATCCACTGGTGATAATAATGCACTTAATATAAGTTTTACTATAAAAATGGAAGACCAAATATCCAAATATTATATATATGTTCATTATGCTATATTCAATATATAACACACACATATATGTATATGTATATACATATATGAAAAAGCAAATCTTTAAGCAAGAATATGAAGACAAAGGTAACTTTTATCAAAGGCATTGCTATTGTCCTGACAAGACAGTATTCTCAGAACCACAAAAATGTTTTATATCACTCGGTGTTTTACATTGACCTAGATGTCTTACCAACACACAAATCCCACAGGCCTTTGTGTATGCAAAAGATGTATTGACAAAGGAATTGCCCTTATTTAACCACTTGCAAGTTGCTCATACGTTAACCAAGACGGACTTTAAAAACCAAGATGTGGCTAGCAAAGCCGCAATGAACTAGTTAAATTCATTTTTTTAAATGTGCCTGCTCAATGTTTGGTCCATTGGGAGTGCCTCATTCCCTGTACTATGGATACCCACACTAGCACATAGTTGGAAACAATCCCAAGTCCAAATGACAACATGCACAGAGCAATCCTCCAGCACCGAGGGTATGTCCTGTTGCCCCGCAGAACCAGTAGCATGTTCAGATCAAGCCAGTTATCTGATGAATGAGACCCGTCCCAGTGTTCAGTTGTGCATTCCAATCATCTTTTTGATCCCTTAGCCTCAATGCCTCTTCTAAACAGGCAGTAAAGTCAAACATACCCAGCAGCAGTGTTTCCTGATAGGATGCATTCGTGCCCAAACTCCATCCTATCAGGAGGCCCATGATGTTGGGTTTCTCAGCTGCTGTGAGTTTGGTAACTGAGTTAGACTGGCGGTAGGGATCTCCCTATTATGGAAACTCTTCCCTTTGTGATTGGCAGGGCATCTAGAGGTCGACATTTGATACCTTTGAAATCATTTGCCTGGGAGTTCACCACCCCAGTCCGCATGCTTGCTTGCATCAAATATGTTATGGGAAGAGTTAAACTGATTTTGAATTATTCCAAGTGACACTCATCTGTAAAGTTCCCTCCACACATGGATTTATTTCCTTAGCCTGCATTATATTCCCCCCGAGAAGACAAATGCTTAATCATTTCCATTTAACTACTAACTTTTCAATAAGCTGGTCTGATCATCCTTCCCAACAGTGGCAATCCAAGCTCGCGCTTTCTGTGTGTGGACTTGTCAGCTGCTCTGAGCTCAGCGACCTTCCGTTCACTGCAGGTTGGCCAAGTGACATCCTTTTCAAATTGGTTCACATGTCGCTTTTTGTTAGTTGTGTGTATTTTTTTGTGGCGTGGGGTGGGTGCGTACCTGTCTGAGCACGCAGACCCAAAGATGCCTGAAGAGAACAATGGAGCTCCTTGGAGGTGGTCGAACTTCCGCATCTTTACAGCTCTGTGTGTTTTTATCCTTATAACACACCGGTGAGTATGGCCCTTTTCAAGTCATTTGAGATTGTTCTCTTCCTTCTGCGGGGTTCTGTGGTCATTTGTCCTCCTCTGTCCACATGTGTACCCACCCAGGAGGCTTTTTTGTTCTAGGTAGAGCTACGCCATGCTTGGCGTAGGGATTGTTCTGAGGTTGTTCAGCCACGCAGATTCTGATATCCATCTGCAGTGTGTCCTGCTTTTTATTTTTTGCCACTACACATAATTTGCCTTTTAATTTAAAAAGGCATAATCCTTTCCATTTTATCATTATGAAATAAAAAAACAGAGAACTTGGGAATCCCCACCGCCACCCCCAACACCACATTCCTTGGTCATTTTCTGTTCCCTCTGATTTTTTTTTAGGCATCTTTGAAAAGAGGAAAACAAAAACAAGGAAAGAAAAGCAAACAGGAATGTCATCTTATGTGTGTCTGGATGCAGCTGGGTCTGTGTAGAGGGGCGGGGCGGGAAGTTGTTACCCAACAGGTACAGTTTGAGCTGCGCTCGCTCTGGCCCTGCTAGGAGAGTGAGGCTTCAGGCACAAGGCCTGTATGAGAAAGAGCAATGGATGTCTACTTTGGCAGTGCTTTGCGGAGCTACATGAAAGAACACAGCTTTGCTAATTCAGTCGTACATTCACCCGTGTGCCATCTATCAAATGCTGACTAACTTGATTCTCGGCACAACAGAAAATTATCAACAAATGGAAGCATAGTACATGATTAAAAATTTATTCTTGAGGCTCTAATGAATTCTCATGACCATGGAATATTTTCATAGGAGAGAAATTGGGTGGAACTACAGAATGCCTACTATCATATCACAACTTTTAAAAAACCCAATGAGGGATGACTTGTTTGTCTGTAGGGAACATCTCAGATGGCTGGATGCACACATTCTGAGCTCCTGTTCCCTGATACTCTAGGGGGGACAGGAGAAGGGCAATGAATTGAGACTTTCTCTAAATAGGAGAACAGAAGGCTCCCTTTGGTGTGGATTTATGTTTAATTTTCATCAAGTTTGCTTCTTCCCTGGGAGATGCATATGCTGCCAAGTTTTCACCTCCCTGACCCGTTATGACAAGCTATCTCTTTCCCGTTCATCTAAAGTCGGAATTGGCGGCACTGTCGTTATACTGCGAGCTACTTTTAAATGACATGCAGGAGAAGAAAGACACTGCAGTTAAATATATAAAAATAAATTTTCTTGGCTTACTGGGGTAGCCCACAAATATCTATGAGTAATGCCCCTATATCACGAACTAGCAGGGCACTTAATAAAACCCAAACAACTGTCACACACAGGTTATAAGGTCATTTCTCACACATAAGATAAACTAGAAATCTATCCAAAGGATAGAATCAGGGAGAATGGTATGAAGTTTGTTGGAAAATAGCGAATGAGCCCCATGTGTTATTTCATTTCCCAAGGGCACATTGATAAGCATACACACACAGTGTCGGCGCATCCTGGGACCCGGAGTGCCGGGGCAATGCAGAAAACAAACAAGTTCAAACCCATAAATACCATTTAGTAACAAATTAGATGTTTGCCATGGGAGACAGGAAGACAAATATGTAAAAGAAAGCTGTATATTGTTTTTACCGCTGACGATGCAAAGGATGATGGAAATGTAAAAAAAGAAAATGAAGATAGTGTCCTTCAAGAAGATAAGGATAAAGCTTTTATTCATAGCATTTGCCTCAAAAGAATCAGAGTCTAGTACCCATCAGGGTTTGATGAATGAATTACAGACCTAAGCATCATGGGAAACGTGAGTTTGTGGAGGTTATGGTGGGGGGAAATGGGAATTCACAGATATGCTTTATTTAAAAAGCAACAATCAGATTTCCAAATGTATAGCCCTACAACACCATCTTGTCTCCAGTCGCACAACAGAAAAGTTTTAGCTGGTGGTACTCAGTGCGAGTCAGGCATAGAGTTCAGTTATGGCAGTGTTCTTGTCTGACAGTTGCAAGGCCCTGGGTTCAATCCCTATCATTGAAAATGAATTCAAAACTGGTTGAGAATTAAGATTTGCTGTGGGTGTTTGAAGAATATAAAGAGTTAGATTCCAGCTCAAGACTCCGGGTTTGGTCCTGTCTGACTCTGAGAGGTGGGGTCCATGGGGAGTGATTCTTGTTTTCTAGTACTTATCATCTTTTCCTGTTAGTTCATGCACACTAGTCCAAAACCACGGCCAGATTCAGCCTTCAGAGAGCAGAATAATGTATCTAGGGGTCAGACCTAAATTTTTGAGAATCTAATTTTAAATTAGAATTCTCTCCACAAACGGCAACCCTTACATAGGGAGAGCCAGTGAGCATGGGGTAATGATTATGTGGTAAACAATTTGAGTTCACAGAGTGGGAAGCATGTGGAGAGGAGGGCTGGACTGGGGTTTACATCAGACAGATGACGACAGTATAAAAACACCGAGACGTGTTAACACACCAAACCGACATTCTTTATATTAAAACTTAATTAGAGAACATACTCGCGTTGCCAGATACAAGATCGTGATGATTGGTTGGTTCTGAATTTCAAATACATAACAAATACCTTCCTAAGGTAAACCGAAATTTTAACCAGGTACCTTATACTTGCATTTGTTAAATCGGGAACTTGAAATGTTCGGTATGCAGTTGCCTGACTTTTTCAGGCGGCAGAGGGAAGAATATGAAGCAAGCGCCTTCGAGTGGCACGTGCACACAGCCGAAGCCAGACTCCCACCTGCAGGAGACCCGCAAGGTATTTCTCATGCCCAGGAGCTGCCGTGATATCAAGCAATCAGACATTTCCCCATAGACAGTTTTGTTCAATCAACACAATCCTCTACCGGTGAGAATGTCTTAATATCCCACAGACCAGTTTAATGAAAAACGCACAGAGCCAGTTAATGTGCACAGCCTCACTCGGGGTCATAATCTGTCTGTCTAACCGGAGGTTCTAAAACCCACCCACTTTTGCTCACAGAAAGTACCTCCTGCCTTACATAGTCTTAATTATTTGATGTTCGGGGGTGAAATTTTTTTTTTCTTTTTCTCCTTGTTATCTCTAGTTCCTTACTCTCACTCCTTCACTATTTTATTTGGTTCTTTTCAGCAGTCTGTTAGTTTGTGTATTGTTTTTGGTTGGTTTGTTTTAGTCTCTGTGTGTGTGCGCGCATGCGCGAGCCCTCGCGCAGGGATACACTGTATTTCAGTCTGATCAATATTGACATTCCGGGCTTCTGCTGTTGGACTATCCCGTGTATTTCAGGATCTTTGCAGGATTTTTGGCCCCTAGCTTTCAGATAACAGATGCACGGACTATGACAACTAAAACCATGTGCCGACAAAGCAAAGTCCTGCCCAGACCCCCTTCCTCTAAGATGGCTGCCCAGCCAGGGCTGCTCACAGTGCTACAGCTTGTCTTTTCCTCCTGGAAGGACAAGGTTGTAATCAAGTCTTAATAGATAAATAGGAGGGAAAGAATTGAAGTTTTTAATGTGCACAGTAAGGCCTGGAAGGTAGCCCAGCAAGGAAATCACATGTCTTGCATGCATTAAGGACCTACTTTTGGATCCACAAAACCCACAGAAATGCCAAGTGGTTATAGCAACCTGTCTATAATGCCAGGCTGCTGAGATGGGAAACACTGTAACAAACTGGACAGACAGAGTAGCCAGAATCGTAAGCTCCAGATTCACCATATCTGGTATCCATGTGCACATGTATTCACATCTGCCTGCACACATATATGTTACACACACACACACACACACACACACACACGGACAAACCACACACAGTCACACAGATGCAAACATGCATTTCTACATAAGCACCACAAATTATACCAAAAAAATCTTTTAAAAAATTTAATTATTATATTGCAATTAAATGATAATCTATTTAGAAAAGGTGGCTTCCTAAAGGCTAATTAAAACTCCTTTGAGATTTCCTTTTATCCCAGTCAGAGTTGCCAAGATCAATAAAACAAATGTCAGAAGATACTGTCATGGATGTGGGGAAAGGAGAAAATGTATTCACTGCTGGTTGGAATGCAAACTGGCATATTCATTATAAAAACCAGAATGGGTGTTCCTCAAAATGCTGAAAATTGATCTAGCACAGGCTTCAGCTGTATTACTCTTGGTCACCTGCACAGAGAACTCTATACTGGCTCATTTGTGCTCATTCCTACTTGGTTCAATAGTAGCTCGAACTTTGAAGTAGCTTAGATATCCATTGACTGATGAGTGAATGATAAAAGTCTGGTACATTTACAAATGGAATCTTATTCGACTGTTGAAAAATCTATGAAAATTTCAGGTAAATGACTAAAGCTAGAGACAATGCTCCAAAATGAGGTACCCACACCCCAGAAGACAAGGGCTGCATGTTCTCTCTTACGTGAGGAAGTTAGTTTTCACACCTTACATGAATGTTTCAATCCTCAGTGTTGCAATGACTGCAGAGGTTGGGTAGGTAGTAAGGGACCGGAGGAGGATAGGATCCTCCATGGAAGGGTAAATAGAGTATAGAGTTAGAAACAACAAAAACAAACAAACAAAAAACATGGCGAACATCAGCCAGAAGAGAAGGATTAAAAGGGAATAGAGATGGGAAGTCAGGGAAAAGGAGGTAATATGGGGAGAAAAAAGTAACACCAAGAGCGTTTGGAAAAGCCATATGGAAGAAGCAGCTTTCTAATATTTATTTTATATCTTATATTGTATATCACATATCATGTATCATATATCACACATCACATATCAATATCACATATTATATATCATAGAGAGAAGTATGTGCAAGTGTGCACACGTGTGTGTGCATGCACGTGCGCATGCACACTCACACACACACACACACACACACACACACACATACACACACACATATGTGGAAGTTAAATGAAGCCACTATATAATGAGAGAGACAATGCCCCAACTAGACACCTTATGAACATGTAAAACCTCCAGTGCCAGGAATAGGTTACATCTTATTGAGTTCCCATCAAACTGAGTTTCACTGAAGCTCCTCAAATGCCACAGGCCATTGTCACGGCTGTCAGTTGTTCTCCACAAGCCAATGGTAAGACCCTGTTGCTGAAGACGCAACTTACTCATGTCGCTGAAGATGGAGAAACAAAGCAGGAGTCTAAAAGAAGCTTCACCTCTGCTGACTAGCGCTGATGGTGCTGCCTGGTACAATGCCCGCTTCCAGATGAGAACAGTGATGGTCAATATCCCCCAGGTGCATTCTCTCAAGCCTGCGACAGGGACCTGCCTAAATGATGCCCCGGAACAATGCTGGCACAAATGTCCTGGGAGTGACTAGGCACTGTCTTCCATCAGATTCGAGGCCTGTTTCATGAGATAGAACCCATACCTTACAAAAAACAAACAAATGGAAACTCTGGGACTCAATAAGTCATGGGCCTAAAGCCAAACTTATTACCACTACTACTATTACTTCTACTTCTACTACTACTGTTATTACTATTACTCTACTATTACTATTACTACTACTACTACTACTATTACTACTGTTACTTGTACCACTATTACTACTACTACTACTACTACTACTACTATTACTACCACTACTTTTACCACTAAAATTATTATTAATATTAGTACTACTACCACTACTAAAAGTACTACTATTCTGATAAAAGAACATAGCTGAAATGACTCCTAATATGTTCAACATCATTAGTCATTAGAGAAATGCAAATCAAAACAACCCTGAGATTTCACCTCACACCAGTCAGAATGGCTAAGATTAAAAACTCAGAAGACATCAGGTGTTGGTGAGGATGTGGAGAAAGAGGAACACTCCTCCATTGCTGGTGGGACTGCAAGCTGGTACAACCACTCTGGAAATCAGTCTGGCGGTTCCTCAGAAAACTGGACGTGATACTTCCGGAGGACCTAGCCATACCACTCCTGGGAATATACCCAGAAGATTCCCCAGCATGCAATAAGGACATTTTGCTATACTAATAGACCAATGCCTTGCTCAATCCTCATCAGAAATGCTTCTTACTGCAGTCAATTGTAATCAACAAAAAATATGACTTGAAGGAAACAACATCTTCCAGAAACAGTAAGACTAACACACAGATGAACTCAGAGGCTGTGTCAGGCTGCACAAGGCCTTCACAAATTCAAGGCAGGTGTGATCCCCAGCACTGAGAAAGGAAAGTGCACACAAAGCCCCACTCCTAGCAAGGAGATAGTTGCGGTTGACAAGGGAAAACACGGTTTTCTCAAATGAAGTGTCACTGAGTGTATTAACCACATTGACCCCACACCCAGAACATTGAGTAACACAGATCAAGGGTGTGTCTGTGTGTGCAAATACTTTTTGTTTTGTTTTGCTTTTTTAGATATTTTTGTCTTAATTTTTTTAGTTTGTTTGTTTTGATTTTTTTTGTTACTTCTGTTTTGTTTTGGGTGGTTTGAATGAGAACAGGCTCATAGGCTCATTATTTGAAAACTTGTTCTCCAATGGGAACCATTTGGGAAGAATTAGTAGATGAAATATTCTTAAAGGAACAGTGTCACTGGGGGGATAAACTTTGAGGTTTCAAAATCACATGCGATTCCCAGTTATCTCTTGTCTTAGTAAGGGTTTTGCTGCTATGAACAGATACCATGACCAAGGCAAGTCTTATAAAGGCCAACATTTAATTGGGTTCAGAGGGTCAGTCCATTATCATCAAGGTGGGAACATGGCAGCATCCAGGCAGGCATGGTGGAGGAGGAGCTGAGAGTTCTACGTCTTCATCTGAAGGCTGCTAGCTAAATAGTGACTTCCAAGAAGCTAGGATGAGGGTCTTAACCCCAAGCCCACAGTGACATACCCACTCCAACAGGGTCACTCTCTGGGCCAAGCATATACAAACCATCACAGCTTTCTTTCTGCTTTTGACTTACAGATAAAAATGCAAGCTCTCAGCTTCTGCTCTAGCATCATACCTGTCTGCTGCCATGCTCCCTACTTCGGTGGCCATGGACGCTAACCCTCTGGAATCATGAGCCCCAAATTAAATCTTTTCTTTTTCTTTCTTTTTTTTAAATTCTATATTCTTTGTTTACATTCCAAAGGCTTTCCCCTTTCCCAGTTCCCCCCACCATACATCCCATAAGTCCTCTCCCCCCCCCAACTATTCCCCAATCACGCCCCTA
This sequence comes from Apodemus agrarius, assembly GCA_964023405.1. Classification (NCBI taxonomy): domain Eukaryota; kingdom Metazoa; phylum Chordata; class Mammalia; order Rodentia; family Muridae; genus Apodemus; species Apodemus agrarius. The sequence continues at coordinate 10,911,782 of OZ030022.1, read as the reverse complement.
CCATTTCTCTGTTCTGGTACTCTCCTACAAAACTGGATCCAATCTTTTCAGGCCCAGGGTCCTCTCCTTTATTCTTCTTGGGAATCATTTGACTTGCTAATTGTGCCTTGAGTATTTAGGGCTTCTGGGCTCATTAATATCCACTTATCAGTGATTGCATTTCATGTGTATTCTTTTGTGATTGGGTTAACTCGCTTAGGATGATATTTTCCAGATCTAACCATTTGCCTACAAATTGCATGAATTCATTATACAAATTCCATTGTATATATATATACCACATTTTCTGTATCCATTCCTCCTTTGAGGGATATCTGGGCTCCTTCCAACTTCTGGCTATTTTCACCAGAAGAAATTCGGATGGCCGAGAAACACCTTAAGAGATGTTCAACATCATTAGTCATCAGGGAAATGCAAATCAAAACAACCCTGAGATTCCACCTCACACCAGTCAGAATGGCTAAGATTAAAAACTCAAGAGACAACAGGTGCTGGCGAGGATGTGAAGAAAGAGGAACACTCCTCCACTGTTGGTGGGATTGCAAGTTGGTACAACCACTCTGGAAATCAGTCTGGTGGTTCCTCAGAAAATTGGGCATGTCACTTCCAGATGACCCTGGCATACCACTCCTGGGCATATACCCAGAGGATTCCCCTGCATACATAAAAGACACATGCTCCACTATGTTCATAGCAGCCTTGTTTATAATAGCCAGAAATCTTTTCTTTTATAAGTTACCTTGATCATAGCAATAGAGAAGTAACTAAGACATGGGTTTTTCTCTTTGTTTTTGTTTCTTCATGTTGGAGAACGAGAACGTGAAGTTAGGTGGGGAAGGAGATAGGGAGGATCTGGAAGGAGTTAAGAAGGAGAAAAAATAAGATAAAAATACTACATTAAATGATTTTATTTTTTAAAAAATTAATAACTTCTTAAGTAGTCTATATAACTAACAAAATAATTTATAAACTAAAAGACAGAAAAATTAAACCATAGCTATTAAATATCTATCACTTATAAAGTAGAGTAAAAACAAAGTGTAACTACTGTAAAATGTGTCTCCTTGTTGAATTGAACATACAAGGTAGAATAAAATGTATATAGCTAAGATGGAGAACATTCTAATATTATTCTAATATTATTATTCATAATATTCTGAAAGAAGCTATTGCAACAGGAGTTAGTAAGCTAGTAAAGCAAAACCTCACTTCCAATTATTTTTAAGTACCTTAAACGTTTCAGCTTAACGTACAACATAGAATTTGTGCAGTGCTCTGGAGCCTTTCTGTACATACTCACGGCCTTAGTTATAAACATCAGCTCACGTATAGGAGTTCCACACGCTCTCTCTCACAGAGATGATGCCTGTCATGCATCTACAATGATACTTAGGATTGTTTTTAAATGCAAAAGGAAAATACTATCAATATTGCAATTACCCAGCACACCCTCAATTCAACGGCACACTTCCCGAGGCAATTTAGTCTTTATTCCACTTCTAAAGCCTTCAATTTAGTTTTATAGAAACACCCCTGTTTTCACACTCATAGTTCACTGTTTTAAATAATGTGAAACTGAAAAATAATTACACATTGTGAATCAATATCAGACAGCATAGCAAGGCCTAGCGCTGTGGCGGAGGGTAGAGTGTTTGCCTAGCCTGTTCTCATAGCCAGTGTAGAGCCAGTGTTTCCTGTACAGGAGCACAGATTTTTCTGCATGAACCAAACTTTTACATCACCACTATGAAATGTTTCTAGAACACAAAGCTTTTCTTTTCTATGTGTCAGAGTGGCTTTATACTTGGGTCTGGTATCCGTCTTCAATTCCTTCTAACATAGTTCAAAGTACAGAGTGGATTTAGGCTTGAGCTATCCAAAGAACAGTCTTGAGGCTATGAAAAGACAAAGTAGAGCCGTAGAGAAAAACATCCGCAGACCACATCCAGTAACAAAGTTGTATTCAGCACAATACTCATAATTGCCAGTAACAAAACAGAGAAAATTTTACAGCATACAGAATATTTGAGCACCAAGGGACATATGCAGGAAAAATAATCACATAAACTGTTCTCCCCATCATGAGTCTCCTGGGAACGTCAAATATTAACACTAGACAGAATGACTGCAATGGAAGCAACTGGCCATAGCGGAGACCCACACTGTGAGTACAAAGCATAGCTCTCCAGCCACCCTGGAGACACTTACAAGGCTTCCATGATGTCTCATGGGATTACAGGTACAAGGCAGACATGTGAAGTTAGTCCCTGGTATGCACAGGCATTCTAGACTGTTAGTCTCATGTGCCATGGATGTCAACCGATGTGATATTTTCAGATTACAAAATGGCATAGCAAGAGACTAGCACATTTGTGATAGAGATATTAGCTTTCCTAGAAATCCAGTCTCATTACACACACACACACACACACAGAGAGAGAGAGAGAGAGAGAGAGAGAGAGAGAGAGAGAGAGAAAGAGAGAGAGAGACAGACAGACACACACACACACACACACACACACACACAGAAGTACTCTCAAAGGTAGAAGGTGTTCATTAAGTTCTCACCAACAAGAGGGCTAATATCCAATGTATACAAAGAACTCAAGAAGTTAGACCCCAGAAAACCAAATAACCCTATCAAAAAATGGGGTACAGAGCTAAACAAAGACTTTTCACCTGAAGAAATTTGGATGGCTGAGAAACACCTTAAAAAATGTTCAATATCATTAGTCATTAGAGAAAGGCAAATCAAAACAACCCTGAGATTTCACCTCACACCAGTCAGAATGGCTAAGATTAAAAACTCAGGAGACATCAGGTGTTGGCGAGGATGTGGAGAAAGAGGAGTACTCCTCCACTGCTGGTGGGATTGCAAGCTGGTACAACCACTCTGGAAATCAGTCTGGCAGTTCCTCAGAAGACTGGACACGATACTTCCAGAGGACCCAGCCATACCACTCCTGGGCATATACCCAGAAGATTTCCCAGCATGCAATAAGGATACATGCTCTACTATGTTAATAGCAGCCTTATTTATAATAGCCAGAAGTGGGAAAGAACCCAAATGTCCCTCAACGGAGGAATGGATACAAAAAATGTGATATATATCTATATACAATGGAGTACTATTCAACCATTAGAAACAATGAATTCATGAAATTCTTAGAGAAATGGATGAAGCTGGAGAACATCATACTAAGTGAGGTAGCCCAGTCTCAAAAGAATACCCATGGTATGCACTCACTGATAAGTGGATATTAGCCTAGATTCTTGGGACACCAAAGACACAATCCACATACCAAATGATGTCCAACAAGAAGAAAGGAGTGGACCCTGGTGCTGGAAAGGATCAAAGCATCAGTGTAGGGGAATACCAGAACAGGGAAGTGGGAAGGGGTGGATGGGGGAACAGGGGGAGGGAAAAGGGCATAGGGGACCTTTGGGGGATGGGGAACCAGAAAAAGGGAAATGAAATGTAAATATAGAATATATCCAATAAAAAATTAATAAAAAAAAAGTTCTCACCAACAGAATGTATGCCCAAGAGAGAGGTGCTACTTCTCCATCTAACACCAACAGGATTGGGTGTGAGTCTCTCCTCTGCCATAAAAGCCTGAACACAGAGTAGTCCTTGACTACATATTTGAACCATCCAATGCTCGAGAGATAGGGGAAATCCAAAATGGAATAATTGGATTCTTAGATGACTAATACTCAAGAGATAGAGTAAAATCATGGCGCATGTTTCTGGGAAAGTTACATTAGAGAGATAGTAGTGTGTCTGGGTGTGGTATGAGTAACAAACCAGCCTAACAGAAAAAAAAATGTACGGCAGAAAAAATATGACACTATTGTTTGTCACAAGACAGACAGAAAGACAGAAGACAGATGGACCTACCCATCTCACAAACAGACACACAGACACACAGACACACAGACACAGATACACACACACACACAAACACACACACACACACACACGCACGCATGCGCGCATACACACACACACACACACACACACACACACACATCTTACTTGGCCAAGAAACAAAATGTTGGAGCTTCAAGAAGCCCTTCCCTTCTCCCCATCATGAATTCATCCCACACCCAAGTGGTTGTAACCATGGGGGTTACATGTTCTGGCCTAGTCTTCAGTGGCAAGGCCTCCTGTGACATTCCATAAATAATTAACAGAAATAGAGAGAGAGAGAGAGCACTTTGCCAATGCCTTGTGTCTTCAGGTTCCTTGTATTACAACAGTTTAGCTTTCAGACTGACAAGTAAAGCATGTATAAAAGTGTTTGATATCCCTGGGAAGTCTGTTCTTTTTGGAAGGAAAATGGAGGAGGAGTGGATCTGGAGAAGAGGGGAATTAGGGGAGAGGAATGGGGAGGACTAGAGCGAGGAAACACTGCAGTCAGGATGTAACAAGAGAAAAGGGTAGGTAGGTAGGTAGGTAGGTAGGTAGATAGATAGATAGATAGATAGATAGATAGATAGATAGATGATAGATAGATGACAGAATTTATGAATGAACGAATGAATGCATGAATGAATGAATAAATTTAACCCCGTAAGTATATCATGAAGTAAAAATTACATGTTTTGGGATCTTTACAGTAACATATTCACACAGTAGACCATGTGCTGAGTTCTGAATGTGAAAGGTGTAGTAAGAATGTTCTCAAGACTTAAAAAAATTCAGCAGGCTCTGACTTCCCTCTTTCATGCAAAGAACCTGAATGCCTATTATAAATCCAGGGCTTCCCTTGGAGTGCAAGTCCAGGGTCTCCTCAAGCTTTCTCCATTGTCCCATAGAAAATCTCCACCGAAGACTTGGTTTGTAGTGCCAAAATTAGAGAGAAGAACTTTATACTGACCAAGAATGGGAGTGAAAACTGAAACCACAAGGAAGACTGGATTCCCAGAAGACAGAGGAGACAGGCTGCAGTGAACGGTTGTAGGATGGTGCGAGGATTGGTCCTGATTGGCAGCTTGCCTGGGTTTAGAGTCATCTGCTGTGTGGGCATCCTCAGGAGGATGGCTTCAGGGAGCTATCCCACCATCAGTGTGCATGGCGCCTCGCCGTTCCGGAAGAACACAGCACACACATGGCAGCTTTCCCTTCTTGCCCACATGCATCCCTAGCCGCTGCTGTCATTTCCCCCAGTGTATGCCTCTAGCTTCTTCAGCCTTCCATCATGGACTCAGTTCCAGCAATTCTCTAAGTAAACATCTACGCCTTCCAGGCAACATTGGAACCTCTGAAGAGTCCGCCTTCTTGGATAAAGTAACTACTTGGGTCTTTGTGGTTCCAGTATATAGATGGTTAGTTTTAGACTCCCCAGCACTTACTGTATAAACCAACTTAACAAATATTATGCTATATTATATACATGGTATAAATTCTTATAAATGTTTACCCAATTATCAGCTTTCTTACCTCAAGAAATTAATCCTGTCCTTCTAAAGAACCCTGACTAAGGTAGTTGCAGAAGTTTCAGATGAATGACAGTTGTGTTCCAGATGAACACGCTGTATTTCATCCTCCAGAGGACTCTGTGGTGGAAACAGACAAAAGGTCAGGGATCCACATCAGAACTTCAACCAATGAACAAGGCACCTACCAACAAACATCCCAACTGCCATCTAGAAAAGCCAACCCCAGAAGACAAGAACTAGTCTTTCCCACTGGCTGTAGAAACACAAAATGAGCCAGCACCATCAAGGGTAAGGATTCCTTCCTAGTTTGCTTGGGCTGAGGAAGTCCTGGGTTCCTGGTACAAATGATTAAAGAGAAGCTGCTTCACCTATGACCAGGACTGAATTCCATCAACCTGCATGGGTGGGAGCCCTGGCAGCCCTAGTCTTTATTAGTACAGCCCCTCAGAAATGCGCATGCTAAATTTCATAAAATTAATTTCATAAATTTTATTTACGAAAATAAAGAACCATGTCCTTTCTTTTACGGAAAGTACCATCAAACATTCACGTAAGTTAGAATCACCATAGGAAAACACAGAAAAGAGGCCGTGTCAGAGAACAAGACAAGAAGCAATCATGGCATGTGATACGTGTTGATAGAAATTTTATAAAAAGCTTGTACAGCTGTTTTAAAAACTGTAGCAAAACCAGAAATATTGGGAGTGCTTATGAAATATTTCAATGTAAATACAAAGCAAAACCTTATGTAGTTAGCATGGGCATTTCTGAGGGACTGTACAAATAAAGACTAGAAAGAAGTAGGGAAATAAAGACTTCAAGTCTTGTCCTACATTTTGAGTGGATGCTTTTCTTTCATACCTTTAACTTTTATTATTATTGTATTTCTTATCTGAAAGTTGTGATTTTTTATCTTAATGATCTATAGCCAGTTCACTTGCAAAGATTCAATGCAACTCAGTTCTTCTATGGAGTGACTTATTTACTCAATTATTCAAAAATGTTTATCAAGTACATACAAAGGTCCCAGACGCCATATCAGATGGCACTCCAGGAGCAAATAGACCAAAACACAGATAGATGATTGTAAGCTTAGATTTTTTTCAAAACCTACTTTAATATTGGTTCTTAAATGTTTTAACCTCCTTCCAGACCACTACCCACCAGAAGTAGTGGAAAAGAAAGGTTATTAGAATACAGTGGAAGTGGACCTGTTTAGAAATTGTTCTTTGGAGCAAATCCAATCTGTGTTATCAGGAAATCAGCAGTTCATGGGAATTAACAGAGGCAGCTTGATCCACTCTGAAACACCTCATGAATATATCAGCATTCCAGTTTGTCCAGTGTTGGGATAGCACACACGAATCAGCAGCAGTGGGACAACTTAGCTGAAACAGCCAGGCCTCCATCAAATTAGCACAAGTGAGCAGAATTGGCCAGGACCAACACCAATGCCAGGAGAAGTTCTCTGCTGTGCTTCTCTTAACGAAGCAAAGATCAGCAAAGACCAAGACATGAGATCAGGAAGTGTTGCAAAGCTAGCTATGCAAGCCCCTCTAACATCATTGGATCCTATTTATACTCTCTCCAAACATGTCTTGCCTCACCATGTATGTCTATCTTAGAAAAACTCCACATAAGACTGTATATGCTGACATCACTCTGTCAATCAGCCCAAGTCCAAGGAAGCAGCAAGAAGCCACTGTAGCACCACCACCGGAAGATTTTGGTAGTTTCTCTCCATGGGATCACAACAAATGGAGCTCAAAATGCAATGTAAGGCAAACAAATACATGTGTGTCATTAGTGAAGAATCCTTCATCACGTGCCCTTTCATGTGCTCACTTTAGCGAAACATCCTTTCACCTGTGTCTGCTTAGCCAAACATCGCTGGACATAACTGACTTTGCAAAGAAACCAGGAATTTCCACTTCAGACAACATGTTGGGAGAAGAGCAGTCATCAACAAAACAACAGCATGGGTATGTGCTTAATCCAAAATTTTAACTCATTATTCAAGCCACCTCTTGAAAAGTAAGTAATGCGTAATATCCTGTAGGTAACTTGGGCATTAACATTCATCAAGCTGAGGTGTGAAGAATATAGAGTAGGTTAAAATAAACAGAATTAGTAGAGATATATCAGAAAATATCAAGTCCCACTTTGAGTAAAAAAAAAGGAGCTGACCATACTAAGGGAATGGAAGTCACTTTTAGACAGGGTCTTCATGATGTGCCTTATAGATTTATTTTTTAGTGAGATATTAGTCAAAGTGTAATCTCCATGCCTCTACCAATCAGACAATGCAGCATACAGGGAACTCACAAAGATAATGCAGTGTTGTAGCACAGATGATCATAGAAGCCCCCAAATACTGAATGCTTAAAATGTCACAGAAAGAGTTTGACTGATAGAGACAATATTATGTACAGAGGAACATCAGAAGGGGTCGAGAGAACTTAGGCACAGCCAAGTCATAGCAACACGTAAAGGGAACAATGCTTTTAACCTATCTTTTCTCTCTCTCTCTCTCTCTCTCTCTCTCTCTCTCTCTCCCTCTCCCTCTCCCTCTCCCTCTCCCTCTCCCTCTCCCTCTCCCTCTCCCTCTCCCTCTCCCTCTCCCTCTCCCTCTCCCTCTCCCTCTCCCTCTCCCTCTCCCTCTCCCTCTCTCCTTTCATCTTCAGGTAGTATTGCACATTGGCAAGACCCAAACAAAGGGGCAAGAGAAAATCAGGATGCATGGCACTCCAGCCAGTCCCCTGTGGTGGACAGAGAGAGAGAGAGTGGAGGTAGGATGCTACTGGAAGGTATCCTGCATAGACGTTAATGCATAGACTCAATTTCATTCCATACTCCACTGTCTGATAATGAACCCAAGATCCAAGAGTCACCATCATCGAGCCCATTGCTGGCCACATTCTGTCCAAGAGGGATGCTCCTGAGACATCCTTGCTTTCAAGAGAGAAGCACCAGGAAACACACACAAAATTTAAATAGGAGATGAAAATACATGAGTGTCCTAAACAAACAACAATGGCAGTTAGGTGAGTGTTCATAAATCAATTCAGACGCATACCACTGCTCCTTGGCTACAATGTTTAAAAGACTGATAATGTCAAGTGTTGGCAAGAATGCAGGGCGACATGAACTTGTTCACTCCAGTCTGCTGCAGGAATCACTTTGGGAGACTGGTGCTATTTCAAAGCCTAACTACATCACGTGACTATACTAAAATGTCTATTCCGAGGAAATCAGCACGCACATCACAAAACACATTACAGTATATTCTCAATAGTTCTATCCACAGGGCAACTCCCATAACACACAGTGTACAGTAATGAAAGAGAGAACTGAGATCTCTTGTACTGACATGATAGAAAGCTGTTCAAGAATAAAAGAAAAAAGAGATGCTACATTATAATAAAGTGGGTGACTGTCATGGATACTATAACAGTAAAAGAAAATAGAAATCTCATAGAAGATTCATTGGTATGAAGTCAAAAATCACACAAAACTTTGCTAATAAAAGATGTACTGACTGGGAAAAAATATGAGGTACCTCTGGGAATGCAGAAAAGATCCCCTCTGTCTTCATCAAGGTGATCGCTAGGGTATATACCCCTGCAAGCACCCCTGGGCTGCACTCTGAGCACAAACACACTTTCTGCCCATTGCGTGTGCAGATTGTGTCTAAGCTGAAGAGAGTTAAAAGCGGTCATATTCTGCTCCTCAAACCTCCTGAGTCTGGAAAACCTTATACAGACTTAGCAAAATTAAAATGTACATAGTCTACAGTGAAACTCTGACATGACAGGCCATGGCAGGTTCCGAGAGCAATTGGATTGACTCAGAGCTCTCTCGTAATGAGATTCTGCAAGTTTGGATTTAGCTGAGAGCACAGAAACACTCCAAAGGAGCCATTAAGAACGGTTGAACAAGCCGTTATATTCCTTTTTTGCACATATTTTTTAATGAAAAGGATATTTGAATACCTAACTGTAAATGAAATGGACATTTAAATATACCAGTTATCTAAGTCAATGGAGATTCATTAATGTCTAATAAGCTAAGTCAAGGATTTACAATGGGAAAGGATAAGAACAAAAATGGAAGGTGATTTCTGCTCATTTACAACCAACTCAATAGTTTTCATGCAGAAACCCAAGGGAACTTTTATTGGTTTCAACCCTTGAATTGTTTCTAGCTAACAGGCCCTCTCCCATTTATGGCATCATTTTCCATTAAGGACAACCCCGGAAGGATAAGAATGGAGAGCCTCTGTTTGCCTTGAATTATCAACATTTCCTTGGTTGCCTTTATTGTTCTCTTACATAAGCATGATTTTGTTTTTTAATCAGCAGATTTGAATCCTTCCAGAAACTGAAATTTACATAGATAGATAGATAGATAGATAGATAGATAGATAGATAGATAATAACTATAAAAAAGGTAACCAGCCCAGAAAGAAAGCTATCTATGATCCTGACAGGAGTCTCCTGGAATCAGTGGCTACTTCATGCTGAAAGATGGTTAAGAACAAGACTCAGAGTCAGGCAGTGGTGCTGCACACCTTTAATCCCAGCGCTCAGGAGGCAGAGGAAGGCTGATCTCCGTGAGTTTGAGGCTAGCCTGGTCTGAAGGACAAGTTCCAGGATAGACAGGGCTACCCAGAGAAATCTCTTGGAAAAAAAAAATGAGACTCAGCTACAAGCACTTCTTCAGGACATTACATCTCATTCTGGAGATACTTTGACTTTAAAATGCACCCCAAATATCTCTCACTGAATGTGTCTTTTGAAATATGAAATGGTTTGGAGGTTAAGTGAGAAAAGCAGCTCTGGTCACCTTCTAACTTAGAAAATAACACACACACACACACAGACACACACACACACACACACACAAGCTTTTAAAAATAAATGAGAATTTACACAAGGGCTCATTTCTGCCACAGTGCCCCACCTCACTATCACACCTAAGGGCTGTGTGTACATAAAGCAAGAATGTCTTCCAATCTGGCTTCTTTGAGGGAAGGATTGGGCCTTATTTCACTTTCTTTCTGGGTTTGTACAAGCATAAATTGAAACCAAACCATGGGTTGAATTGACCAAAACAACATGCAAAATGCACAGGAGAACATATACAGGACTTGAAATCTCATTTCGAAAACATCTGATGGTTTTTGACCTTAGTTGGCTATGGCGGTTTGAATAAGAATGGCCCCCACAGGCTCATGTAATTGAATACTTGGCCACCAGGGGGTGCACTACGTGAGAGTGTGGCTACAGGATGGTACAGCCCACATCCAGGATTTGGGAAGATTTCTCTGTTTAGTAATGCCCTCATAGACACACTCTGAGTTGTGTTTTGCACGGAGATTTTACTCCAAATGAATAATTAACAATAACCATTACAAATCATTGTAAGTGTATTTCAGTTGAGGAGTAACATAGAACTTATGGCAAAAGTACTCCATACTTCACGTATGGATGAAACTTATCTCATGCATGTATATTTTTCTCCTTATAGCATATAACAGCTTAAGGATCACTACAGCACATCAGCACTATATTTGGGACTACTTTAAGCAGTGAAATTAACAAAAAGGATACAAATGCTCTTTTCAAATTGATACTGTGAAGATTTGCAGATAGTATAAGAACTAACAGTATGGTGGGACCTCTCTCTCTTTCTCTTGCTTGCTCTCGTTCTCTCTCTCTTGCTCTCTCTCTCTCTCTCTCTCTCTCTCTCTCTCTCACCTGGAAATGGATGCTTCCATGTCCTCCACACCTGTTACAAATAACCATGAGAATATAATAAACAGTAGTTAGAGGATTTTCAGAAATTTGAGAAAGGAGGCGAATTCACAAATATCTACCCTGTGGAAAAGGGGATTGGCTGAGTTTGAGAAACTCATTGCTTTTCCAGTTTACTCAGTGAGAGAATCAGGACCAGAATCCACAACCTCTGCTTCTAGACCTATCCCTACCCAAATCAACTCAGAGTCCTTCCTGCCTGCCTCCCTTTCTCTTTCTTTCTTTCTTTCTTTCTTTCTTTCTTTCTTTCTTTCTTTCTTTCTTTCTTTCTGGCTAATAAAACTTGAAAGCAAGCTTTACTATATTCCTATCTTTTTATTAAAAAATTACCTTTTTATTGATTCTTTGTGAATTTCACATCATGCACCCAAATCCCACTCATCTCCCTATCTCTCCATAGCCACCACCCATCTTTGCAACCTCCCCCAACAAAAGAAAAGAAAAGTAGATAGATTAAAAAAAAAAAAAAACATCAACACATCTTGTGGAAGCTTTAGTGTGTCACATGATGTCATAGAGTACACCCTTTGGTCCACACATCTTTACCTGCAAATATTCATTGCCATAGGCCTCTGGCTTCTGCTATCCCATCAATGCTGGATCCTTACTGCGACTCCTACTGGATACCCTGTTGTTGCCCAGTGTCATGGCGATTCTGCAGCTTTGGATCTGTAACAAATAAATTTATAACACGAAATTTCTTGAGAAAACAAAAGGTCCCTTGGGGTCCACTTGTCAAGAAGCCTGCAGCGAGGAATCAACAATGCTACAAGTTTAATACAGGCTTTTGACTCTTCAATCAATGAGCAACTGGGGAAGATGGAAAGAAGTGGGGGTGAGTTCATGCAGATACTCTGTTGTTCCAGGTCAATAGCTAGCTATCTGTCTCTCCCTGTACCCTTATTCCTATCCCTGTGTCTACAGCTCCATCAGGCCTGCATGGAAACCAAGGTTTTGTATTCTCCCAGTCAGCTACACTCCAGACCCCATAGCCCATGTGTTTACAGATAAATGGTTAATTCAGACCGATCAATACAAGATATCTAAGTAGAAACAGATCCCATGGGAAATGAGAGAATAGAGCAGGAACTTTATCAACTCACCCACAGAGAAGTCTCTGGTACAATCCAGTAACAGAAAAGGGAGGTACCCATTCCCGTTATCCCCTAACCTGGCACATCGATAAACATGGCACAGAAGTTAATACTTGAGATGTGCCACTAGCTAAAAACATGGAAAAGATCATGATGCTCACGGTTTGGCTCCTGTTCTTCAGAATTTCCAGGAGCCGTGGTTAGTGCCATGGGGCTAATTGTGTACCTGAAGTATTGGAAAGAGCAGATTGCAGCCAGCTCCCTGATACTTGGCTAGAAAGAGAATTCTGCCTATTGTGCTGAAGGCAGTTAAATCCTGGGAGATGCTCAGAAATGAATCTGTCTAGCATCAAAATAAAACCCACGTTTATAGCAGCTGATTTATTTGGTTGATACACGGTATTGCTATGGTTTATAATTTTTAAGGCATGTGAACTGGGACATCGTAGATATTACAGGAGGAGCAAGCTGATGATTTACAGAACTTCATATCAGGCCTGTTGACCTTCTCAATAAGAAAGGTTGGTGGTCGTAACAGCACTGAAAAACACAGCCCTCGGGAATCAATTTAATGTAGAATAAACTCTTTAACAACCTGCAAGCCAGCCATATCGGCTGTGCCATCTGCAGATTATGCTGCTCCTGTAAAAAGCACGTTTTTAATAAAAAATTCATAGACTTTATTTTTGAAAGCATATGTTCCCATCAGAAACAATCCAGCAACTTCTCTGATATAAGCATCCTCACTTTATAAAAATATCAAGTTTTAACGAAAAAACAAACAGAAACATGACAGGGCAGGGGTGGGGTGGGGAAAGGCCATCCCTTTACAGTAAAGAATGAATGCTGGTACAATTATCTTAATGTCCTAAAAGTAAATCACTGGTCAGAAAACAATGATATACCTGTGTGCCCTTTGTTCCGCTCTAAATGCATTCATCTGGTCTGCAATGCAAAGCCTGTTGGTTCATGGACAAGCTGATACAATCAATAGATGGATTTAACCACTGGTGGTGCTTGGCCTTAGCGTCCTCGCTCAGAAGCTGATCTTTGGGGGTTTTGTCATCTCAGTTATCAGAGTCAATGTCAAAGAAATGCCCAAAGCATTTAGTCTTACCATATCTCTTAAAAAAAGAAAAGAAACGAAAGAAAGAAAGAAAAGAAAACTGAAAATGTCCATTCTCTCTCGTTAGCACAAACATTCGAGAAATGTGTTCACCCCTCTTCCATTAGAATGTGTTTCTTCTTAAGTAGATTGCAGCTTGATCAATGTTCGGCTCTGGTTTTTGTTTTAAGTGCCAAGTCTCTGTTTAAAAGGTCAAAATGAAGATAAGGTTTTTGCTTATGAAACCTGAACTTCCCCAGACATTGGCCAAGTTGAATCTATATACAAATCTACATACAATAGGTGAAGGAAGTTGGGGTGGACACTCAGTGCACTGAGTGGGGAGTGGGGACAGCCTCCTGCCCGCAGCGAGTTTATGGTCTCCTGACTGCAGCAACTGTTTTGCTATACACTACTTTGAGATTTCTCTTTACTTGGAGAGCCTGCGTGTGTAACTAGCCTGGGATTTGCACTACCGTGACATGTCATCTATCTGGGCCTCTGTTCACCCATTAAATAAACATTCCTTAGTGCTCTATACTTTCTCTAGGCCTACTATACTATCTGGCATATAATATGCCCATAACATAATGATGATTAAATATGCACATAAATTGTCTACTGGAGTCGGGATCTCTGGGACTTGGCAGAAATTTTCTGAAACTCTTCCTAAAGTCATTCAATAAGCCAAAATGTAACCACCATTTATTATAGAACAAATACCCTAAGCCTCTACAGGGAGTCTTGTGAAGTAAAGAAAATCTGAGATGCAGTTTTTGCCCTCAAAAAGTCTTACTAAGAACGATGCCAGAAAGCTTAACTCTAAGAGGCTAAGGAACACAAAGACTTAGGCGGCGTGTGTCATTGATGAGAGATTGGGATGGGAGCGAGGGAGGTAAGAGTGGCTAAGAAGACAAAAGCAGTTCATCAAGCTGAAGATGTATGGGGAGAAGAGGCTCACAGAACAAGCAGGATTTGATGCAGATCATAGAGGGGAAATGCTCTGTGCCTTGCAAAGAAAGGGAAGAATCCAGGAAGGAGGTGCTGCTCATGGGAAGGAATGCTGCATGCCCTTTCCTTTTAAGCTTACCTCCAGCCAGCACTGAAATGAAAATGGAGTCAGAGTGAGGATGTCAAAGCAGTCCACTGGGGAGGAGAGGCACACACAATAATGGACGCAATAGATGCAAAGGTTCTTCCCCAGCGAGCAAGCCCAGACAGCTGCAATTGCTGGAGATGGCCAGGACAGCCGCCTGAGGCACAGCCCCATAGCCCCCAAAGGGTCTGCAAGATGTGATCCTCCTAACATTAATACTCGTTGCAATTAAGCTTTATAAATGAGCTGCTGTGAAACAACCTTCTAAAAGACAAAATAGGCTCTAAAAATGTTAAGTTTGCCAGATCTGATGACATAGGCCTTTAATCCTCAGTTGAGGCAAGAGGACTCAAGATCAAGGCCTGGCTGGGCGACGGGGTGAATTGCAGACGGTTTGGGGCAGTTTAGTGAGACTCTCTCAAACTAAAGAACTAAAATAAAAAATGAAATGAAAGCTGAGATGTAGCTCAGTGTCAGAGCATGTGCCCAACATGGGCAAGGCCATGTGTTCAATTCCCAGCACCATACGTGCACACAAACTTTAGTTTTAGCTTGAAAACATGGAGCTTTGAAAATAGATCCATGATACCTATGTCCTTTAGGAAAATTTCACACAGAAATTTTTGAGTGGGTACAATCTCTCTCTCTCTCTCTCTCTCTCTCTCTCTCTCTCTCTCTCCCCTGTGCCTGTGTACATGTCACAAAAATTCAGATTTTGAATATTCTAGAATAGTCAGTCATTTAAAGATATTCCACAAATACTTATGAATCCTTAGTGAAGTGATAATTTTCAAAGGAAAAGAAAGAGCATTGTCTCCTTTCAGGGTGGTTATACAAAAAGTATTTTAAGCCTTGTACATATGCCCTGCTTAAACATTCTTAATGTGGATATTTTCCAAGACAGTCCTTTTCCCCACAGGACCCTTAGGGCATACATTGCTCAGATGTCATCTACTCCACTCCAAAAGTCCTTTCTCGCATTATTATAATCCCTACCAGCCTATCTCCTATGGTAGTTAATCTTCATTGTCAACTTGCTAGAGTTTAGGATCACTTAGAAGACATGATCTGCCCTTCTCTGGATGTGTCTGTGAGAGCTTTTCAAGAGAAGAACTACAGGACACAGGCTGCCACAGAAAAGCCAAAGGAGAGCCTGCATTGACCTCTGTCTGCCTCTTTACTGTGGAGATACAATGACCTGACCAGCAGCCCTAAACCCTTACAACAACAGTTAGAGGCAATCTCACGGCCGTGCCTTCATTGCCATGATGGGTTGAGCCTCCTGAAACCATGAGCCAAAACGGTCTCATGCTTTCTTAAGGTGTCTCTGCTTGGTATTTTACCACAGCAACAAGAAGAGTATCAATCTCCTCAGTGAAACTCATGAAAAAAATAACCTTTGACAAGTACTCTTAAAGATGTATGATGTGGTTCAGCTTCCTATTCAAGAGTTGGGGGAATCACCCCAGGATTGCTAGGATGCTAAGGCAGAGGAAATAGCACATCACCATGAGATATTATAGCTTTCAAAATTTTTTCTGGTGAGAGTGGACCAGCTGCTATTATGAAATGGCTTAAAGTAAGGAGGTAAGAACATGGCTTTGTCAGTAGTGGGGACACAGAGATGAGCGGCATAGCTCCACTGTCACTCAGAGCAGCCTGGGGAGGTCCCCTAACCTTCTAGCAATCTCTACCTAAGCCAGACTTGGATTCATGGCTTTAATACAGCAAAGTATATCAGGAGTATCCAACATGAATAAAGATAAATAATTCAAATCAGGGTATTTTGATAGAAGCTTAAGGTGAGGATTAAAAGAGCGGTCCTCAGAAGAAAGATAGGCGTGTGCTTCTCTGAGAAAGAGTTGCAGATCTCTATTTTATAACAGCCATGCAGAGGAGAGACTTACAAGCAATGAGTTAACAGGACACCTGCCCCTAAGCAGAGTTGACAGTGGGAATTCGACAGTGGGAATTCTTGGTAAACGTCTAGGGAAATGAATGAGACCCTTCCCAAAATCATATATATATATATATATATATATATATATATATATATATATATATGGGCCTATTTCAAGTTAAATGCTGATATATAAAAGACATATTATCTTTATTTGACAGCATTTATACCTGATGTTCATTGTACTGGGATTCTTGCCTCTCAGTGGGCAGGGGCTTCACCAGACTCCTGAGTGAGGAAATCCTCCCCTTTCCCACATCCCATAATGGTTTCTGCCTTTCTATCTCCTGTCTCAGGCTTGGTTTTATCATGATTAGGAATCACAGTGAGGGTAGAGGTTCCCACCTGAATCCCAGGGCTTGGGCGGACACACTCATTGGCTTAGGAAGAAGGGAAGAGGGCCGAGGGAGGCAGAGCAGACATCAGCCATCAATTACCAACAATGGAGTCATGAGTTTCCATTAAGATCTACTGAGATGTGCCTCTGATGTTTGGGCAGAACGGTGGAAACGTGTCAGGTGTCACCGTTCGTATCAATCATTACAGTGCTCCTGGACACCTGCAGCAGGGCCAGGAAGCATCCAGAACTTCATTTTTACAAGTGAAGAAAGAAGATGGCCTTGTTTATCAGCATCCAAAAGGTTGCTATAACAGGACCACAGATTTAGTGGCTGAAGAAACCCCATGAATTTAATTTTTTTAAACAGTTTTAGATGTCTAAAGCCCAAAATTGGTTTTATTGAGCAAAAAACCAAGATATTATTGTTAGGTCTCAAAGAAACCTGGGACGAGTCTCCCTCTGTACCTGCCGCTCTTCTCGCCCCTCCTGCCCACTACATACTAAATGGCTCCCTATATAGCTGGGCCATTTTGACTATTTGGGTCTCTTAGCCCTTGGCTAGAGGCTCCTCTCTTCCTTTCCCCTTCTCCTCCGATGGTCTGGTTTAGTCTGCCAGTCATATTCAGACTAGGCTCTTCCTTCCTCCGCTTTCTCTCTTGAATCTACAATAAAAATCTTCCCCACATTTTAGGAGCAGCCATGTCCTCCTCCTGTTATGATGTTCTCATTCGATTATCTGGTTTAGTTTCTTTGGAGACCTTGGGGGGCAGGGGGGAATCTATTTCCTTGACTTTTCCAGCTTGTAGGGGCCACTTGATCCTCAGTCTCAAAAGACAGTCACATGAATGTTTCTCGAGTCTGACCTCTACTCCTGTCTTTGCAACTCCTTCTCCCATTCTGTCCCTTCCTGCCTCCCAAGGATAGGAATGATTTAGATTTAGATTATGTTACTTGGATGGTAGAGGGTGGTAGCCCACCTCCTCTGTGCCCTGATGTCTATCACACCAGCATAGATTATTTTTGTTCTATGTAGATTGTAGAGGGTGATCACGCTCCTCTGAGCCCTGATGTTTATCACATCAGCATAGATGGTTTTTGCTCTGTGTATATGGTAGATGGTGATCGCCCATCCCCACGCCCTGATGTCCATCACACCAACACAGATTATATTCCCTCTGTCTGAATGGCAGAGGGCAACTGCCTCCATGCTCCAATGTCCATCACATCTGTATCTTTCATCACACAATCTTTCAGAGGCTCTGGAGAATAGACTCTCTGAAAGGTCATTAGTCTTTCTGTCTTGCTTTGTGTCTATTCATCATTACTAGAAATGCAAAGGAGAGACTGGGTGGCATACTCCAGGATCAGAGTGTTAAAGCATAGCCTGGGCAGAGCATTTAAGAAACCATGACTCAGAAAACAAAACAAACAAAAATCCCAGAAGGCAAAGGAATGAGAAGTATTCTGGTGTGGCTTCATATTATAGATTTAATTCTTGTAAAAACATGTATGACCTGAATTAATATCTTGAGGATCTGTGGTTCAAGAAATTTCCAGACATTTTTATTTTTCACCAGGGAAGAACCTTAGATGAGGAATGTTCACATTGGTCAAACCAAACCATTACCTATGGGTCCTAAAACTCTGAAATCATGTTGGCAGGGTTGATGGTTGGCAAGAACATTCTGTAATGTTAAGAAATTTCTGATAATTCTTCCAAATGAATGAATCTTTGAGTCCTGACTTTGTTCTGACATGTCACTGTTGGGAGCTGGACAATAGCGGGGGTCAGGGTGTTCTAGCATAAATGGTACTGACACTGCCACCAAACAGCAGTGCACATACACTCTGTGTGTGTGTGTGTGTTTGTATGTGTCTATGTGTGTACCTGTGTGTGTGTGTGTTTGTATGTGTCTATGTGTGTACCTGTGTGTGTGTGTCTGTGTCTCTCTCTCTCTCTCTGTGATAGATGTAGAGAGATATGTGTGTATGGGTATGTGCAGAATATGCGTGTGGTATATGTGCACATGGATATGCTGCTCTGTTCATCTTGTTCTCATACTCTGAAGCTCCTGGAGAATGGCAGATGAGATGTTTTGTCACTCCACCCCCTTTTTTTGAGACATAGTGTCTCACTAAACTCACTCTAGCTGGAAGCGAGTAGGTCCCAGCAATCCTGATGTCTCAACCTACTGGCGTTATAGGCACATGTGTGGCTGAGCCTGACTTTCTGCATGTGTATTAGAATCTGAACCCAGGTCCTGATCCATTGCCCAGATCCTCAAAATTCCCTGAATAATCCCAGATCACTTAGCTTGTCATCAGAAACTTTTCAGTCTGAGAATCAGGGCCAGTAAGTGCCTGACTGAAGCACAAAACCAACAGTCACGGGGTAGAACTCTTCCACCACAAGTCGCTGCACTAAAATCCAGACAAAAACTCAAGACTCACAGAGGTGTCCCAGCTGAAACTAAGAGTCCAGTGCCATGTAGCAAGATGCCAACATTATACTCGTGTTCTTAAATGCTAATTACCACAAAGATTCAGCCTATATCAGGGAAATCCAACAGAGATTTGCTGGGAGTTAGCAAATGGAGTATGAAGCCCCAGGGCTCAAAGCAAGTGTCCACTAGTAGGCAGCAGCAGCTCTAAGTGCAGGCCCTCCAGCAGAGAGCAAAGCCTCACAGCAAACAGACAGCAGGAGAAGAGTTAATGTGGAAGTGTTCCGGCTTAGAGTGGTCTACCCTACGCTGAGGAGCTACTCACAGTAATGGTCATTCTGTGGCAGCCCTTTAACGGCAGAATTACTGTATTCTCTCTCTCTCTCTCTCTCTCTCTCTCTCTCTCTCTCTCTCTCTCTCACACACACACACACACACACACACACACACACACAAGCATGCACACACAAACACGTGCACATACACACACACACAAGCATGCATACACACACACACACACACACACACACACACACACTAAATGGAATGAAAATTTTAAAAGAATGTGTGAGTTTTCTTATGCATTTACCCAGATGGGAGTTAGGAAGAGAAGGACTTGAATATAGTCAATTAATAAACATCAAAACTGGACCCAAACTATGTATTAAACATAGTCTAAGAACCTTGACTCTAAATTAAGCACTTGTAAAAAAATCTTCATTTGGTTCATTGAGTGATCATTTTCCTTCCCTGTCTTAAAACAAGACTGACTAAGACATCTATCCTTTGAGTCCCTGAATCACCAGAATTTTTCCTCATGCCAGGAGGGAAGATTTAAACTCTAGATGTACAAGTGATAAATGGTTAGCGAAACACCTTCGGGCTTCAGCATAGTAAAAGGCACGGATTTAAAATCCTAAAAATTGATTTATTCTGTTTTCATGCTAGATGTAGGAACTAGTTTGCAACATTTTTTTCCTCTTGCAGAGAGAGAGAGAGAGAGAGAGAGAGAGAGAGAGAGAGAGAGAGAGAATATGTTCATTTTTATTTTAAGAAAAATAAAAATCATGGGGGAGAAGAGAGAGAAGGGAAGAGGGAGAGAAGGGAAGAGGAGGGACAGAGAAAGGGGAAACAGGAAAACAGAGAAGGAGGGAGAGGAGGAGGGAGGGAGGGAGGGGGAGAGAGAGAGAGAGAGAGAGAGAGAGAGAGAGAGAGAGAGAAGAGAAGAGAAGAGAGCCTAGATCCGTAAATGTAAAATAACTTTGAGAGAAATAAAGAATTTGTTGTCACTGCCCACTTATCCTTCTCTGGGGGGAGAAGTAGCATCTGCATCCTCAGACAGAATCCAGCCTTCAGGGACTGAGCAAAGCGGATGCTTTCTGGCCTAATTGTTTTTTTTTTTTGTGTGTGTGTGTGTCTTCCCAAACAAGTTAAAAAGATTTCTTTGCAATCAATGAACTCAGCTAGCTGGTCAATTCAACTTAGTTATTAAGAAGGAAAACCCAATGAGCTGACTGTGTTCCGATACAGTCATGTCACAGGAGATATTTCACTCTGGAGGAAGTGATTGCATGCGTTCTTTGAGAGGAAATCTGGTGGGGAACGAAATGGCCATGTTTGTTAATACATGTCGCTTTTTTCAAACCAGCTAGTGATTTCTCACTGTCTGGGAACTTTGCGTAACATCAGAAAAGAAAATGCAATAGCCCTTGAAGCTGTGTTAAGGTTTTCTCAAAGTCACTTTTGAAACACCCAATTCCATCTGAAATTAGAAATGTGCTGGTCACCAGCTGAGGGCTTCCAGCAGGGACCCTGCTGTGGCATCTCAAAAGGGGAGGTGCATGCGGGCACTGTTGTCAAGCCTGCCTGGAAATAAGGCCATCTGCCAGGTGGGATCTGGAGGACTTCTGTGAAGTCTTCCCAACAGTAATTAATTCCTGGAGAAGGCACCTCCATCCATTGAGGAAAGGTGGAAACCTGCTCAGTGGACCAGCTCTTCAGAAACCTTTCTTTAACTTTTTTTTCTCATAAATTCTTCTCTAAGCCTAAGTTTAGAAAACCCTGTTCAGTATACATATAAGCAGATATATACTACATATTTTCATAGTTCCATATTTCCAAGTTGTTTTATTGAGAAATGCTGATTTTAGTTTTTTAAGAATGTGGTAGAATTTTGCAATCAATCTGGACCTGGTGTTTGTTTGTTGTTTGCGTGTTTATGTATTTGTTTTGTGTGTGTTGTGGCGATGGTTTCTTTTCTGCTTTGATCTCATTGCTTATTTCAGGTCTTATCTCACTTTGGTTTAACTTTGGTAAGTGGTGTGCCTCTAGAAAGTCATCAATATTCCTTAAATATTTCAAATTGGTAAAATATAGGTTTTTCAATGTACATCATTATTTTCTGAATTTCATGGGTATCTCTTCAAATCTCTTCACTAATCTCTATTATTATAATTATTATTATTATTATTATTATTATTGTTGTTATTATTTTAAAGTTACCATTGTATATGTGTCATATGTGTTTTATAACCTTGGCCATGGTTTTCAAAGGTACATTTTATATTTTGAGTCTACTGTGGATGGGATTGTTTTTCTGGTTTGTTTTGCGCATTTGTTATTGATATACAGAAAAACTAATGAATTTTTATATGTTTACCTTGCATCTTGCCACATTGCTTATAAAGTCATGGAGGTGTTTATGCTCACAGATAAGCACCAAGGGAACCCAGAATATTAAACACACAGGGAAGGGATGCATATACTGTTACCTGCCCAGAAGGCTGGGAACAGACATGTTTAATGGTCCAGTTTTCTTTGCTCTATCCGAGTATCTAAGGACTTTCCTGTCACCAGATCTACCCCCAGAACCTTTTAGTACATTTATTTTTTTTCAGTCAATCTATAAAACCTATCTTTAGGAACTTTGCAATAAGTTATAACATAATAGCATCTGATCTATACTGGGCTTACTTTGTTCCCCAGAGAGATTTATGTGTATTTTCTTGTGAACACTGGATTGAGTTAATTTATGTCCTTCTTGAAGTCCTCTATCAGCATCATGAGATGTGATTTTTAAGTCCAAATCTTGTATTTCCAGTCTGTTAGGGTAACCAGGGCTCACTATTGTGAGAAAACTGGGTTCGGATGATGCCATGTCAACTTGGTTTCTGCTGGTAATGTTCTTGCATTTGCCTTTCTCCATCTGGTTATCTCTGGTGTTAGCTGGTCTTGCTGTCTCTGACTGTGGCTTATCTGTCCTACAAGACCATATATCAGTACTCCTGGGAGACCTGTTCTCTCTGGGAGGAATTTAGGTATTGAGAGCTGTGGTACAGGGTCAGCTTAGGTGGGCAGACGGAAACTGGGAGGATCCTGTCCCCAGCTGATCCTTGGTTCCTGTGTCCTGATGGCTCTGGGCAGGTCCCTTTTAGTGTAGGAATTTGAAGAGTAGTGGTGGTCTTACCTGTGCACACAGGTGTGTAGGCAACTCCTGGGAGACCAGCTCTCTTATAGCAGTATTTGTGTATGTAGCTCTGTGGCCCAGGATCAGCTCTGGGTACAGACAGAAATCTGAAGCCTCCTGTCCCAGGCTGCCCCTGGGTTCTTGTGTCCTCATGGATTCGGGCAGATTCCTCTGAGCAGCAGGCATGGTCCTACCTCCACTCTCAAGCCTGTCAACACTCCTGGGAGGTTAGTTATATCCCTGTGCCACCTGGGTATGGAGCTCTGTAGCAGAGGATGGTCCCCAGCTGGAGACAGAAACCAGAAGGCTCCTGCCTGAGGATTCCGGGCCAGACCCTCTGAGTAAGCAGGGGTGTTCCTACCTACACTCCCAAGCCTGTCCACACTCCTTGGAGGTTAGCTATCTCAGGATTGAGTTAATTATCACCAGAATAAAATTTTACCAAATTATGTTGTGCTTAAAGATATGCCTAATGTTATGCTTAAAGATGAAACATGTTGTACCCGACTACCTTATTGTCCTCTGTGGATTGCCATCGTGGTGGTCACAGAGACCCCTGAAACTGGTGCCAAACATGTGGGGCACAACCCTTGGAGAAGGTAAGAAAAATTCTCCTGAAAACAGAAACAGAGGGTGGTAGGAGTTCAATCCTCTGCCCAGGGAGTCATGACCATAAGAGAGACAGTGAAATAGTAGGGTTCTTCTCAGTCCTCTGAGTCAAAGTGTTTCATACAGTTATTAAGATGTATGTTAAGATCAGGGAAATGAAATATTCAGAGCAACAGCTCTAAAACTTTGTATAAGTGACGACTGTAAAATTCAATCTTTGGCTTCCTGAACAAGGAACCATTGGAAAATTGGAAACACATAGAAGCTAATATAAAAAGAGCCTATAAAAGGGGACATAAAATTCTTGTCCCATGTTTTGCAATCTGGACTGCAGTAATGCTTGGATCCCCTTCAGGAAGGCCATAAGGATCCTCAAAAGACATCTTGGCAAGGGATGAGGCAGTCCAGAGGCTGAACTACTGCTGATCCTTGCCTTTGCCCAGGGAAAACACTGGGCTCAGGAATGGCTCTTTCATGGGAAAAAATTAATCAGGCTTAACTTCTAGTACAGGAACAATTGCAACAAAGACATACAGAACCTTCACTCAGTGCTTAGAATTTTTGTAATTCATAAAAGGGCAAAGACTAAGCTCTGACTGTTACATGGTTTCAGGGGCATAAACACTACCATGAAAACAATGGAAGTCCTCCAGCCAGGGCCAAGGACATTACATTATTATATTTAATTTAAAACACTACTTCTCCTCTATTCCTTACCATCCTCATGATAAGCAACATTTTTGCATTCCCTGTTCCTAATTTAAACAATCTATACTCGATGACCTTATTATCAAGGGAAAGTTTTACCACCTGGGATGAAAAATGACACCATTATATATCAATGTTATATACATAAAGCACTTAAACTGGGGCTAGTTAAATTTCCTGTGGTATTAATCATTCATTATATGGATGATATTCTCTTCTGTTCTCCCAATCAATACTTAAATGACTGCTTAACTTTCATAGTAAATAAAGTTTAAAAAGGCAACATTTAAAAAAATTACTACAGATAAAATACAAAAGCCATCACTGTGTAATTATTTGGGATATCCTCAACAAATTTACTATCATCTTCTTAGCTAAAAACTTTCTAAACACTGTATCCTCAGTGGTGGGGAGTCCTGGCAGGTGTCAGACAGGGAATTGAACTGGGTAAAGAAATAAAAATGGTTCATCATCAACAGATTTAAAACACAGAGCAATTTGAGAAGAAGTTTCCAGGCAACAATCAGTCTAATCAGTCCATTTCCAGGTGCACAATAAAGCTTACATAGAAACTCTTTTACAACATACATTTGACCAAATCTAATGTGGTCTACAGCCAACGGCATAAAGGTAACCAGGCAATAAAGCATATGGGTAATGGTCTAGGAAAGGAAGAGTCCAGGATGATCTTTTTGAGGAAGCTGGGAGATGTCTGCCTCTATAGCAAAAGATGTCTCTACAGATAGAAAAGAGGTCACCAGGTTATTAACAAAATTCATTCTGAGCCTTCTGGATGGGAAATCAGGTAATACATTTCCTCCATTGAGAAGAGGCCCCTGTGTGTTTCACATTTTGGTTTCCTTCTTACTTGTGCCTACTAGAATGTATATATCAACAGGTAATGGTATCATAGAACACCATGAATGTCATAATTCTCCACAATGATCTGTATGCAACACCTTACTTATAAGAAACTAGAGACGTGATTGTGATGAGAAGGCCATGTCCTCAACAGCTTATGGGTAAAAGAGTCGACAGAAATCTGTACTGTGCAATCAAATAAAGTACATGTTGATTACTTGTTCAGTACTGATAATAATTGGCAGGTAGCATTGGCATGTGACAGGGTCTATAGATAATTTTTATATTAAAGATCCCCTTTTAGGATTTTTTCAAAGGTACTCCATAGATATTGACTAAAATTGCATCTAAAACTCCTATCACTGTCATTTTTAACATGTCTACAGATGACTCTTCAGAAGTACAAGGGGCTTGTGTTTTATATACAAATTCCATATCCTCCACAAAGACACTGCCTTCTTGCTTTTCCTGGATCATTGCTTGGCCAGCAGTGGAGGTCACAGAGACCCCTACAACTGCTGAAAGTGTTTATCAGGTCTATGAGTTTTTCTGGATTCTTTATAGAGTCTTTCATATAGAGAGTCATTTCAGCTGCAAATAACACTTTTACTCTTGTTTGTTTGTTGTTGTTGTTGTTGTTGTTGTTGTTTTTGTTTTTTTGGTTTTTTTATACACAGCTCTGCAACCTGGAAGAGACAGAGACCAGCTGAGTCGTGTGAAAGAGGCTCAGACAAACCAAGCTGCCTGGAAGAGCCACAAGAGCCTCTTTAGTCTATCAAGCTGCCTACAAGTCGCTCAGTAAGCTCCGTGGTTTTGTAGGCAGTCTCCTGCTGGCATTAGCTTTGGTGATACATCTGACTCTGAGTCATTTCTGTTCCTGTGAGTAAACCCCTTCCCCATATGACTGTTAGCAACACTGATAAAACTCACTGGTTCCCTAAAGTTGAACTTGGTGCTATCATTACTTTTGTCTGTCATTGGATCCATACTGTGAAACAGTAGGTATTTGTTCATGACTCCTCAAGAATAACGTAACAAAATAAAAATTGGAAACCAAGGCAAGGACCAACAGAACTAAAGAGGAAAGTAACTGTACTGTATTGTATATGACTAGCAAGGCATGCAACTGAGGCTGGACAGCCCAAGTGTGGCGCTCCCAAGAAGTGATCCTGACATGACTACCTTCCCCTCTATGGTATGGGATCATGAGCCTTCTTCAATCAGGCAGGCCCCATGTCCAGGAACAGTTTACTAACACAAAGTGAATTCCATGATTTTGAAAGGAGTGTTTTTTGTTTCACTTTTTTGTCTTTGGTCATTTGCTTATTTATACTGATTTTTGTGATTTTATTTCTATTTTTAAAAGAGAGGAAGAAAGGAAACATAAAGTTGAGCTGGTAGGGAGTTAGGGAGATACTGGGAGAATCTGAGGAGGGGGAAAACATAATCAAAATATATTGTATAATTTAAAAAAAATAATTTGAACTGTTTAAATGTTTTCTTTCTCCTGTCTATTTTTATTAATTTGTTTCTTCTCTATCTTTTGATTATTTTGACTAGGGATTGATTGGTCTTGTTTATATTTTCAAAGAAATAATTCTTTGTCATTGATTTTGGGGGTCGCTTACATTTCATTAATTTCTACAGTGATCTTAGCTGTTTGTTTACATTAACTAACTTTAGGTTTGGCTTGTTCATATTCTTCTAAGGTCCTATAGTATATTGTCAAGATATTTATTTGAAATCATTTGGATTTATCTGAAATCCCCTAGTTTTTTTTTAAATGTAGGCATTAACATTTATCATCTTCTATCTTAGAACCCCACAGGTTTAGGTAGGAAGTGTTTCCATTTTCATGTGATTCTAATGTGTTTTTAATTCCTTATTGATTCCTTTGGTGACATATTCATCATTCAATAGTATGTTGTTCAATCTCTGTGAGTAATTTGTCTTATTATTGACTTTTTGTTTGATTCCATTATGGTCATCTTCGAGAAATTATCTCATGTTCCTACATTTCCTACATTGGTGTCCTATTGTATGATATAGTTTAAAGAACATTCCACGGGCAGCTGAAAAGAACGTGTATTCTTTAGAGTTTGAATGGAATGTTCTGGAGAGGTCTACAGTGTCCATTTGATGCACAGAATCATTTCATTGAGCAATTGCTATTTATCTTTTTAGGAATGACCTGCAGTGAGAAGGGTAGGGAAGTCACCCTCTGTTACTGCATGGAAATTAATCTGTGTCTTTACAACCAGCAGTAGCTGTATTATGATATTTGGTGGGTCCATGCTGAGCGTATGTAAATTTAAAACTGTAATGGCATTTTGATAAATTGTTGGCTCAGTCAGTATGAAGTGGCTTTATATTTACTGATTAATTTGGTCTTGAAACATCCTTTATCAGATAATGACAGAAAACAAAAAATATTTTTAAGAGCTGGAAAAATGGCTCAGCAGTTAAGAATGCATACTATTCTCCTATAGGACCCAAGTTTGGAGAAAGAGATACTGGGAAAAACTCGATTTGGCACTTGAATATAACAGTTTTAAAACATCAGAGAAGTATGAGATTTCATTTTTAAAATCCTGCTGTGTCAGAGGCTGGGGCCCCCAGATCCTCCATGAATCAAACTGTAGGGAAAGTCAGAACAAGGGTCATGGTGCTAGATGATGTAACCAGGCCATCAGAATACCTCCAGACTGCAGGAAAGAGACATTAATACCCTGAAGTACTCAGAATGGTGGAGACTTGATTAGAAACAGAACCTGACCCCTGGAGGAATGCCCAGAGATGTGACCAGCATCTTGGACCTGGCTATGAAGGATTACCACCCATAGGCAAAAGAAATGTCTGTTCATGTCCTTTGCTCACTTTTGAATGGATTATTATGTTGTTTGCTAGGTTTTTGGGGTTTTTTTTAGAGTTTTCTATCCCTTCCAGATGTTAATCTCTTATCAGACATATGATTTTCAAATATTTTCTCACATTCTTTGGCATGTCTTCTTACTCTTATGTATTTTGATATACCAAATTTCAATTTTCATGAAGTATGATCTGTCTGGTTTTGTTTTGTTTCATTCAGTATGGTGCCAATTTAAGAAGTCATTGAAAAATGTAGTATCATGAAGCTTCTTCCGTGTATTTTCTAAGAGTTTTATAGTTTGAGGTCTTATATTTAGATTTGCGGTCCACTTTTAATTTTTCACATTTGGATGTGAATATCCAATGACCCAGAACCACTGATTGAAAAGACTTTCTTCCCACATTGAATCTCTTTGGCACCATTTCCAAGAACCATCTGAGAGAGCTGATTTTTGAAATTTGTTTCATTTTATCATCTTTGTGTGTGCATTTGTCTGCATACAAATACTATACTGTTTGTAGCATTGAAATATGTATCCTCTATCTTTGCTTTTCTGATTAAGCATTGTTTGGACATTTGAGTTAAATATAAATACTGAAATGAGCATCCATGTAAGGTTTTATGTCAATTAGAAGCCCACTGATGAATTAAATGTTCACAATTAAAATATTTCAAGTATCAGGAAGAGATAATGTCTTGGAAGAAAAAAAAGATATTTAGTATTAAGCAGGAAAGGGAGTTGTAAAATCTGAAGAAATGTATTTTGGAAGGAAGACTGAAGTCTGAATACAGAGAAGATGAGAGAAAATGCAAGGCAGACAGAGCCATCTGGGAGAATTTGGAAGACAGAAATTCACTTTCCTCTCTGTTTCCAGGGAAACATCATACAGGAGCCATTTAGGATTTGAAATATGGTAGCATTCTCAAATATGGTGAGAACAAGACAGGGACGCTAGGCAAACTGTGATAGATTGGAACTGATCCGAGGCTGAGAAGTCCGAATATATATCCCATGTGAAGGAGGCTGGATACTATCAGAACATCAGATTGGAGAGAGTTACAGGTCCTTAGACCCTGAAGGGACTCTTCAAATCTGCCTAAGAGCAGAATATATAGTTCTGTTCATTATTTGCTCCATTTTTATTTTCAGAAGAAAAGGTATGTATCCTGTGATATAAGAGACCATGAAGACAACAAATGAGGTCACCTCTGCATGGTTAAACAGAAGTGTTTTCACATTCTTAAAAGTTATTATATATTGTAGACTTTGTATACAGGATCCATTATGCATAACCTAGGCTGGGCTCAAATTTATGATCCCCCTGCATCTGCCTCCCACATACAGGGATTATAGGTGTGCACCAGGAAGCCAGGCTTCTAAATTTTCTACAAAGTGTAACTATTTTTGAGTAAAGAAGAAAAAACAACAAGTTGTTGTGGTCACAGAAATATTTACTACGGGAAGGACCTAGGTGAGTGTGCTAGAAAGGTTAACGAGTCCTGATGGGGCAAGCATATGGAAACAGAAGCATTGGCTCCTGTAAGGCAGGGCCAGGTTACATATTTAAAAGCAAGTAAGAGATCCGTAGACAGTGACATTTCTTTCCATTTCACCCAGCCATTGGCAGCAGCTATATCCCCTCTCCCCTAGTCCAAAACAGACAGAAAAAACTACAAAAAAAAGTCCAAAATCTACAAATAAGTGAAATGTGGCTATCGTGTAGCTTCATTAGTTAATTGGTCTTAACAACTCATGTTCCATTCTACAAGTATTCCTCGAGCAGTACTACGAAAGTCCCGAGTTCTGAGACCCTCTCTTTGGATAGATACAGAGAGATAGTTACAGGAGCTTAGTCTTTTTTTCTGAAGACTCTGAGGGAACATTCAAATCCACCTAAGAGCAGAGTACTCAGTTCTCTGTTCATTATTTGCCCCATTTTTTTTAAGATTTTATTTATTTATTTTATGTATATGAGTACACTGTAGCTGTCTTCAGACACACCAGAAGAGAGCATCGGATCCGATTACAGATGATTGTGAACCACCATGTGATTGCTGGGAATTGAACTTAGGACCTTTTTAAGAGCAGTCAGTGCTCTTAACCACTGAGCCACCTCTCCAGCCCTATATGCCCCATTTTTATTTTCAGAAGGAAAGGTATGTATGCTATAAGTGACCATGGAGACCACAAAGGAGGTCACCTCTGCATGGTTAAGCAGAGTATCATCCTCTATCACATAATGGAGGAAATGAACAGCATAGGAGAAGGAGCCCCTCAAAATTGCCTGGGATGGAATGGTCAGATACATCTATTAAAACCTGGACCCTCAGGACCTTAAGAAATGAATATTCGCATGGGTCACGAGAATATGGAAGCTTTATACAAGCAGACACCAGGAGCTTGCTCTCTGTGATGAAGACAAAGAAGGAAGGTATCTGTCTGTTACAGGGAAGAGAATCCTCACCAGACCCCACTCATGCTGACGCATTGTCTGAAACTTTTAGCATCCAAAACTGTGGGCTGTCTGCAGCTTAGGCTAGCCAGTTTGTGGTACTTGTGATGGGAACCCAAGCCCTCTAAGGAAACTCCCTTCCTCTCAGTGCCTTCTGCTCCCATTGACTGTACCAGTTGGAGCGGGGATTGTGTTCATCTGGATTCTAGATAAGGTTCCACACTCTACATTGCATGGCTATTGTATGCATGCCTGGAAGATAGAAGCCTCTTGTCGGAAAAGTGTTATGAACATATTCATCCCTCAGTGATAAAAAGGAAGCAAGTGTCTACCGTATCCTAACCATGCTACCAGGCCCTCTAGAAAGATGCCAAGCACAAAGTCACAAAGCTCTACAATAGTCAAGGTACAGTATATCAGGATAGACATGTATCCAAACAAACCTAGTAAGACGCACACTACTGTCATGGTGCATGGGGGAAGAAGTGGTTACTGCATCTGGGAAGTACAGATATACTAAGACCCACCCCACCCCCAGGTCCAGGAGCTTGAGAGAAAAACGAGATCTCCACAAACAAGGATCAAGCTTTGATTCTGCAGAGGGGATATTGTGATGCTGATCTCAGTGCATGTCAGGGGAACTCTAAGCATCGTGTCTGTGCATGTGTGTGCATATGTGCATGTATGTACATGTATGCATGCATCTTTCCACATGTGTATATGTGTATACCTATGCGTATCTCTATGTGTATTTGTGTTAGAGGCATTAGAAATTATAAATGTGGCAACAAATGTGTAGACAAGCAGGTTGAGTGTGAGTTAGAAAGGGGAGTGATCCTTGCATAAAGCCTACTGATATTCTATTTCAAATACCAGGTTTTAGGCTATTTTTATTAGCTCTTTGGGGATTTTGTACAATATTTTTTTATCAAATCCATTCTCCTTCCAGAAACTCTTTCTAAATCCAATCCCCTTTCCCTACTCACCCAATTTTTTGTCCTTTTGTTTTGTTGTGGTTAGTTTTATTGTTGTTGTTTTGTTGACACCAAGGACAATTTGTGTTGCCCATATATTCTTAGATGTGTGATTTCCATTGGAGCATGATTTACTGATCAAGGGTTACCCTGTTAGATCAAACTGATCCTCCCTCACTGTGATGGTTTGTATATGATTGGCCCAGGGAGTGACTCTATTAGGAGGTGTGGCCTTGGAGTAGGTGTCTCACTGTGGGTGTGGCCTTAAGACCCTCACCCTAGTTGCCTGGAAGTCAGTCTTCCACTAGCAGCCTTCAGATGAAGGTGTAGCTCTTCCTGCACCATGCCTGCCTGGATGCTGCCATGTTTCTGCCTTGATGGCAATGGACTGAACCTCTGAGCCTGTAAGCCAGCCCCAATTAAATGTTGTCTTTTATAAAACTTGCATTGGTCATGGTGTCTGTTCACAGCAGTAAAACCCTAACTAAGACACTCACCCAGCATCTTAGAGTTGCCAATAGCTTCTCAGCTATAGCTAGACCGTGCCCAACTCCCCTGTTCATGCTGGAATTTGGTTGATTGCACAGGTATTGGGCATGCTGGTCACAGTCACTGAGATTATATGTGCAAAAGTCCTGTTGTGTCCAGACAACAATGTTTCTTTGTATTCATGAATCTCACTCTGGCTCTTCTAATCTTTCTGAGCCTTCTTCCACAATGACTGGGGGAGGGTATAGCATATATGATCTATTTAGGGCCAAGGGTTCAGTAGTTTCATAGTCTCTGCACCTTGGCTAATGCTGGGTCTCCATGTTACTTGCCATCTACTGCAAACGAAGCTTCTCTAATGAGGGTTGCGAGATGCATGATCTATGTGCATAATGGTAAGTCATTAGGAGTTGGCTTAATACTATGTCCATTTAGCAAATTAATAGTAGTGAGTACTCACAGCGATTTTTAAGGAAGGACTTGAATGATCTAACCTTTATTTTGAAAGAAAAAAGTCTCTAGAAAAGAAGGCAGTATCTAATGTGGAGAACCTAGATTAAAGAAAATTAACAAGGAGACTATCCTAAATATATTGGTAATTTATACATTTAGAATTGGGTGGGGTGTTTGTTCACTCACTCTGTATCCCTGAAAAAGGTAAACCAAGCAACAGATAGAAGGTTTACCCCCAATGAGAGTGAGAAGGCAAGTTCTGCTCAAATTCAGTGTCTCTGTTGCTGAGAACGCTGGGAACCCTGGGGACAGGAGGGAGAGGCAATGATGGTCATTAAGGCTAAAAATCTAGTATCCAAAAAAGCAAAGAGAGAAAGAAAAAAAAAGAAAAAGAAGAGAAAAGCAGAAAGGGATTTTATAATTTAGCATTTTAATATTGAAAGCAGTATAAGACAGCGTGAGAATTCACAATCATCACTTGTGATTAAAGTAATTCACAATACACAAAGAAGCGAATATTCTTAGAGGAAATCATGTGAAGGTATTGAGAGACCCAGTATTAGATGGATCATAACGAAGGTTGAAGCCCCCCCAGGATATGGACCTGGACTGAAGAGATGAGGCAGACTCCAGGAAAGTGCTGTCGCCCTCAGAGATATGTGCAAAGAGGTTGCAGGCCCAAAGATAATGGTCCAAATGGATAGGAAGTTCTGATATGAGCCATTTCAGCAGTGCATGCATGGTGCAGAACACATCCTGACAGCAAATGGGGAAAACAGAAAAAGTGCAGGCCCTGTCTCGTGATCTTATCGTGTGTCTGATGCCAAGTCTGGTACCCTCCTGCCAACCCCAGGATTATGACAGCCATGATTCCAGAAGCTCACTCTTTGGTGATCCCAACAATCTCACTCTGCCCTCTGAGGTCAGCATACTTCCCTGCACCCGCATCCCTCTGGGAATGTCCATCCTGCAGTAAAGCTCTTCTCTATCACAAGAAACGCATTTCTGATCTTTGACACCTTCAGAGTCTTCTTCCTGTAAAACTCCTGACTCTTT
The DNA here is from genome assembly GCA_964023405.1 of Apodemus agrarius. Classification (NCBI taxonomy): domain Eukaryota; kingdom Metazoa; phylum Chordata; class Mammalia; order Rodentia; family Muridae; genus Apodemus; species Apodemus agrarius. The sequence goes on along the minus strand of OZ030022.1, from coordinate 10,878,547 downwards.
GTTTGAGGCCTGGATATTTGATACCATCTTTATTACTATCAGTGATCCATCTCTTGGTTACTTCTCCTAACTCCACTGGGCCCCTTGAGTCCCCGTATTCTGTTCCATAATTCCTTTCTCCATCCTCATTAAATTGACCATCCAACACGCAAGCGTGAGCTCCTCACCTGTGTTCCTCAGAACCACCCTCAGTCACGGTCTGCATCCTTCACCTCCAGAAATGGAAGACATCTAGATGGTTTTTCAAATACATTCTGTTATGTGGTTTCTCCCTCTAACTCCTTTCTCAGGCACCTCCAATTTTGCAAGTCAATTAACATTATTCATTAGGACCTGAGCTCCTCTGGTTAACTATGCACAGATGCAGCTTCTTTGTCATGTTGTATAGTTTCCTCAGTTTATCTTTCATTTAATGGGTCCTAAAACATATGTACATCGTGCTCCAGATAAGAAAAGGGTAATGTCTAACTTTTCTTTGTGTTGTTATGATACAACTATGACCAAAAGCAACACAGGAGGGAAAGGATTATTTAAGTTTAAGGTTTATAGTACACCATTGGCAAAACTCAGATTGGGAACCCAAAGAAGAAGCTGAAGGCGAGAACTGAAACGGAAGCCATGGAAGAATGCTGCTTACTATCTTTTTCCCCCGGGACTTGCTTGGATTGCTTTCATACACCATCCAGGACCACCTTCCCAGAACCACAGCAGTGAGGCCACGGCAGTGCCCCAAACACAGCTGCTTTCTGTGCCTTACAAACCAGTGTGCCTCACAGCCGCACATGCACCCTCTAAGGCCACCAGTTGTGTCTAGACCTGCAGGTGTGCCAGGTGACTTATACATAGGTTCCCCAATGCTGTGCAAGAGCTGGGGCCACTCCCCTACACCCTTATAATCAAGTGGCATGATTTTCCCATGTCCCTGGCCAGCCCAGAGGGCCCAGGCAATCCTCAGCTGCCAAGCCTCCTGTGACCTTTGTATTCTATTCTGTGGGGTCACAGACACCTGTGCCTAGCAATATTTCCACTTGACCAAATACCCGAATCTTCTCCATTTATATGCAAGAGATATAGTTTTAAGTAACTTTTCATAGCAATGATACAATCCTCTGTGTGTGTGTGTGTGTGTGTGTGTGTGTGTGTGTACTCTAAGCTTCTGTGTCCCCTGTGCTCCTTCCTTCCAGTGACCAACTTGCAGGTGGGCCCAGGCTAGGGCTGTAGAAAAAGCTCTGAGACTTGTGAGTTTCTATCTTCAAATTTTGAATCAAAGTTTTGTTTTCTGCCTGCCTCTGACTATGCCCAGTTGAGGGGCTGACCTCTAGGCCTTAATGTCCCTCCCAGACCCCCACCTCCATCTTAGCCTGTTTCTATGGGAGGGGTTTCCTGTACCCTGGGACTGTTAAAGGCATGGAAGAGTGTAAATATTTATGATTTTATACTCGTGGAGCTGAGGTGGTGCAGCGGTTTTTTATGGTGAGTTTTGGTAAAGACTACAGGCTCAGTATTGTCCTGGGGCCAACCCCTGGCCACATCTACCCCATCCCACATAGTATTTTGGGAAGTGAGGGACAGACCTTTCCATTAATCAGTTTCATAACCTTATTTTTTAAAAAAAGTCTCATAATTGTGGGCTCCACTAAAATACTTTCTTCCTTCAAGTGGAAAAAATATCAGGGCACAGTCACAACCAAAAGCAGAATCAAACTCCAACTGTCCAATGTCTGGGATCCAACTCATGATCTTCTGGGCTCCTCCAAGGGCTTGGGTCACTTCTCCAGTCCTGCCCTTTAAAGCACACACCTTGTCTTCTAGGCTTTAGCTGCCTATACTCCACTTCTGCTGCCATTCTTGGTGGTCAACTTATGGCACCACATCTCCAAAACACTGCTGCCTTCCTCTGCAACTAGGCTTCACCAATAGTCTCTCATAGACTCTCTTCATGGTGCCAAGCCTCAAATCCTTCACATGATCCTCTCAGTCCTGGACCATCAACTGCAACTGAGGCTGCACCTTTACCAGTGGCCTCTCACAGTGCCTAGCCTCAGCTACTCTTCATGACTCCTTCATGCCTTCAAAACCTGTACTACCCGGGCAACTCTTACTTACACATTACCAAGTCCAAGCACAGCACAAGGTACAGCCTTGGCTATCTCTGGAACATAGCCTCTGTGTGCTCTCAGAAAACACTTCCCAGATTTCACCTCAATGATGCTGGTCTTTTCTTAATCACCACTAATTTCTTAGCTCCAGCTAACCAGCATCAATAGTCCCAGTAATGTAAAGGTTTTGCTTTAGCAGTTCTGGTATCTTGTTAATCACAGCTGATTCTTCAATCCCAGCTAACCAAAACCACAGAATCTTCACAAAGAAAATAGCAACAATGGCCCTGATAAGAATCTGTAATCTTCCCTCTGAAATTTCACAAGCCAGGCCTCCATCTTCTGCACTGTTCTCAACATTATCCTCCAAGCTCCTACAGAATATCCCACAAAGCTCTTAACATCCCAATGGTTCTTCTAGCTCAAAGCTCCAAAGTCCTTCCACAGTCTTCCCCAAAACATGGTCAGGTTGTCATAGAAATACCCTACTATGCTGGTACCAATTAGTTTTAGGATTTCTATTCCTGTACAAACCTCATGGCCAAGAAGCAAGCTGAGGAGGAAAGGGTTTATTCAGCTTACACTTCCACACTGCTGCTCATCACCAAAGGAAGTCAGGACTAGAACCCAAGCAGGTCAGGAAGCAGGAGCTGATGCAGAGGCCATGGAGGGATGTTGCTTACTGGCTTGCTTCCCCTGGCTTGCTCAACCTGCTTTCTTATAGACCCCAAGACTACCAACCCAGGGATGGCACCACCCACAAGGGGCCCTCACCCCTTGATCACTAATTGAGAAAATGCTTTACAGCTGGATCTCATGGAGGCATTTCCTCAACCTAAGTTCTTTTCTCTGATAACTCCAGCCTGTGTCAAGTTAATATCAAACCAGTCATCATAGTACCTGGCTGCTTCTGTCAAGTATGAAACCAGAGGGACTAGAGACTCAAAAAAAAAAAAATCTGTTCATACACTACCTTTGCTTTCCTGTGTCTCTACTGTTGAGGGATGGTCTATGGTTGCTATGGCAACGATATCATGCAACAAAGCTGGGCAGCCTTCCAGGAGCTGAGGTTGAAAGCACTGGTGCTAAAATACATCTGTCAGAGGTAACAAAGAATTCTCTGGGTAAACATTTCTGTAAGATCCATCACCCGCGTGGATCCTAAAGCAACGGGCATGGTTCAGGGCTGAAAAGCTGGGACTGGGGCTGTTGGCCTGAGACTGTCCTGTTGCATATTGCAGTCTCTGTTGCACTGTTGCATGCCTCAGAATGAGGCCAAGACTCCTCCCAAATAGATGATGCTATCTGGATACTAAGCTGAGAGCGGATGCTGGGTCTGACCTAGGGGAGCCTTTGCCTAAGATTCATCTAGGATTTAAAGTCACTTCCTCATAGTTTCCTTCCCTGCCATCTCTAATAAGTAAGTTCCTTGTTCTGAATTCACTGTTTCTGTTAAAGCTATTCCTCTATTATAGTTTATATACGCTTATTACATAATAAGTATTTAATAATGCTTACTTAAATGTGAGTAACTAAGCATTCAACTGGAGCTTCTCATTCCATCTTCAAACTGAGTCAAAACAAAAAACAAAACAAAAAACCCCTATCATATCTGCAGTGATAATTAGGGGTAAAATGTTTGCTACCTAAGCATAAAGGCTTGAGTTTGGATCCCCAGCACCCACATAAAATCAGCGTGTGGTGGTGCATCTATTTGAAACCCCAGCACTTAGATGGGCAGAGGCTGATGTTTCCCCAAAGCTCACTGGCCAGCCATTCCAGCCAATCACAGAGCCCCGGGTTCAATGAGATGCCCTGTCTCCAAGAAATAAACTGGAGAGAGAGAGAGAGGAAGATACTCCAAATTGACCTCTGGCCCCTACACTCACATGTTCACAAGCACATGCACACCTGCCTGTAGGTGTAGACACTACCATTCTCTAGGGTGACAACTCAGAGCACATCGCTGTGCATTTAGACCAGTGGTTCTCAACCTGTGGCTGTGACCTCTTTGGGGATGTCACATATCAGACATCCTACACATCAGATATTTATATTAGTATTCATAACGGTAACCAAATTATAGTTTGGTTGCAAGCTGGTACAACTACTCTGGAAATCAGTCTGGCGGTTCCTCAGAAAACTGGGCATGATACTTCCGGAGGACCCCATTATACCACTCCTGGGCGTATACCCAGAGGATTCCCCAGCATGTAATAAGGATACATGCTCAACTATGTTCATAACAGCCCTATTTATAATAGCCAGAAGCTGGAAAGAACCCAGATGTCCCTCAGCGGAGGAATAGATACAGAAAATGTGGTATATATACACAATGGAGTACTATTCAGCCATTAAAAACAATGAATTCATGAAATTCTTAGACAAATGGATGGAACTGAAGAATATCATCCCATGTGAGGTAACCCAGTCTCAAAAGAGCACTCATGGTATGCACTCACTGATACATGGATATTAGCCTAGAAGTTTGGAATACCCAAGACACAATTCACATATCAAATAAAGCCCAAGAAGGAGGAAGGAGTGGCCCCTGGTCCTGGAAAGGCTCAGTGCAGCAGTGTAGGGGAATACCAGGACAGGGAAGAGGGAAGGGGTGAATTGGGGAACAGGGGGAGGGAAGAGGGCTTATGGGACTTTCAGAGAGGGGGGATCCAGGAAAGGGGAAATCATTTGAAATATAAGTAAAGGATGTATCAAATTTAAATAAGATTAAAAATAATAATAATTTTAGTGTTGTGGGTTGCCACCTTGTGAGGAACTGTGTTATTAAAGGCTCTCGGCATCAGGGCAGTTGAAAACCACTGATTTAGCCCAAAACACTTCTGAAGTAATAATGCTAGTAAGCTGCTGGGATATAGCCTGTGGTAGAGCAAAGCCGTTCACTTCATGGTTTCTAGGAAGCAGGCACCCACACTGCAGAGCAGAGACAAGCCGCATCCTTCGAAGGCAGGCCTCCTCTGAACACTTCTCCCAGAATGCCATTCCACCTGATTTCCATCAGCTCCCATCAATACCACCAAATTGTGTATCCATCATCGTCAGCCATTGATAAGGTTAGACGCCTCGTGATCCAATCATCAGTGGAAATGATCTCACAGAGGAGCACAGTCAAGGTGGTGATCAAAATGGACCCTAACAGAGAGCATTATATAGTTATCAATTCCACAAGCCAAAAATCTCTCAATATCCAGATATCCAGATATGGTGATACATCCTGTGCATGTAGCCTCTTTTCTTCGGCATATCAAGCTCATATCAAGCAAGATATGACATCATGGAAGACCTTAGGAACATGGAATTGTGCTCTCCGACATGCAGGTGTTGCTGCTGAATGTCTATGATGACAAGGGCAGGGAGTTAAAGTTTGCCATAATTATACCACCATTGTCAAGACCACCAGTGACACCTGGCAACCAATTACTTATTATATTGCAACTCTGCATCATTTGGGCAACAATCATTGCATGGCTTCAAATCCAGACCAAACCCCAGACTGCATGACCACGTTGTCCATGCTACAAATTACCCCAAAGTCCGTGTGCAGAAATAAATCTGTTTTGTTCACAATCTCACCCTTGGGTTGCTTTTCTCCAGCTGCTCTGCATTATCACCATGATGGGGTGATGCAAATTCTTTTGTAGTTTACTTTTTTTTTAAAATGCAAACATTCCTTTAATTGTGCAGTAGAAACTTCATAAGAATTCTGCGGGTATCTGGGGGTGGGGGCAGGTCTGGAAAACATTTCATCCTTACCAAATATATTTGCACAAGTGACTGAACCCACATCTAGGAGGGAAGAGCAGCATAATACACAAGCCTTGATATGGAAATTGAGCTATGCTCTGAGCGCATGCTGAACGGCCTGGGTCTCTTGCTTGTTATGTTAGTCAGGGTTCCTACTGCATGGTGAAACACCTTGACCAAGAGCAACTTGGGGAGGTAACAGGTCATCTGACTTAAACTTCCGTATCACTGTTTATTATGAAAAGAAGTCTAGAGGCAGGAGCTGGTGCAGAGGCCATGGAGGAGTGCTGCTCACTAGCTTGCTCCACATGACTTCACTAATCTGCTTTCCTATAGAACACAGGAGCACCAATCAGAGGTGGCACCACCCACAATGGGCTGGGCCCTCCCCCATCAATCACTAGTTAAGAAAATGACCTATAGGCTTGCCTACAGCTGTACCTTTTGGAAGCATTTTCTTAACTTTCTCTTCAGCCTTCTCGAACTTCCTAATTTTTTGTGCAATCTCCCCTCTCAGGTGACTTAGCCTGTGTCAAGTTGACATAGAACTATCCAACACACTTATGTCTGTCAACTTTGTTTTATTTCTGAATTATGTGAAGAAAACATAGCTAAGATCAAAACCCCACATCTTTATATCACTGAACCTTGGGTCACAGGTCCCACAGGCACAAGACTCCTCTAGATAGACACAAGGACAAGTGTCTCTCTCACAACAGAATCGCTGTGGCACCTGGGGGAAATTGAAGGGGTTTAACATCCAGTTAAAAGAGGCTGAATAGGAAACCCAAAACAAGCATTTGAGAGAAGAGAAGTGACTTTTCTCTAGAAACATCAGTATCACAGTGTCACTCTTGCAGAAGAGGAAAGAGTACCCACTCTGAGAGAGGCATCACACAGGCCCAGAAGTGGTGTCCGCAGAGAGTTCCGGGTGTAATGGCAAACCTGGCAGGCAAGGCAATGCTCATTCAGGAAACAGTAGCAGGGGAGGCAAACCACAAACCACGTGGGAGACATGGGACATTCTTTTGAAACTTCCCCCACAAAAAAAATTAGGACGGTTTCAGAAGGCCAAAGAGAAAGTTAAATAAATCATTGAACACAAAGGAAGCTGGGTTCATGGTATCCCACCCAAGGTAAGCAGTTCACGTTCTTCTAGACGTGCATTTAAATGCTACTAGCCCAGGGATTAAATATGTCATCCAATGAAAGTCTCACAACTCTATGCACACGTTCTCTGAAAACATGCTGCACACCACTCAAGGTGATACCTGCCTGGTGGCCTTTGTCTGCTATAGAAAGAGGCTTGCCCAGCCCTCTAGAGGAACTTATCACATCACATTTTATGAATTCTGGGGGTCTAGCTGAAGGCGTCTCAGGAAGAGAGTGGCATCTGTGAGAGGGGTTCCAGTATGAAGCCAGAAAAAAGTGGGTTTTCTCAAATCAAATCAATGTTCTATGACAATATAGATAACTCGTTCTTCAGTCTCCTCTCCAAAACACCTTGTGCCTCTCTTCTTCAGGAAAGATTGCTTTCTAATCTTATCAACAATAGGTTTTTAGGCTACCCTTCAATTATTCTCCTCCTTCTCCTCCTCACACAGATGCAGTGGAAAGTAAAAGCCTTGGTCTACAGCTCTCCTCTTCCGTGGCCAACAACTGGTAACATTTTAAGAGCAAATCTGGAAGTCAATGAAGGCACTGGACACTTGAATTAAAAGAATAAATGGAATATAAATGATGTAAGGGCAAACATGAAACTCCAGGCCATAAAGCAGATATCAGAAATGATGCATAATAGTGCTGCTCTCAGCTACTGTGCTGGGGAGCTCAAGGGTAAAACATTTTGATTTGGGCTTGTGGTTTCCCAAGTGTCCACGCTGAGAGGCAGTGGAGCGGCTCACATCCCAGCAGCCAGGAAGCAGAGTGAGGAAGGCTGGAGGGGGCTGAGGGCTGAGTGAGTGCTGGAAGGTGCTCTCTTCCTTTTACTTCAGCCACTCCCAGGCCCAGGCTGCGGGAAGACACTACCATATTCAAGGTGAATCAAAATCAACTTAAAGTGATTCTCACCAACCTCCCAAGTACTTCTCCAATCAAGAATAGCCACCATGGGAATAACAATACAGTAAGATATAAGTGTAATCCATTCCCCTGGGAATAACAATACAGTAAGATATATAAGTGTTATCCATTCCCATACCTGATAAGTATGAAATAGAGGCCCAAGTATTAATTCAACGTGTCATCAGAACTGCCAGAAACCAACAACAAAACCAACGCTGACAACAACCTTACCTCTGAGGAGAGAGACGGGGAGGGGCGGGGAGGAGTCTTGGGAATACATGATTTGGCTTCTACTTATTCTGTTTGTATGGTCTGCATTGCTTACCACTGAGTACCTAAGCTCTGGCTTCTGCAAAAGTGTGGAAAAGAAATCATGCTCTATGAGAAGCAAATGTTTAGTGCTGAGTCTCTCTCTCTCTCTCTCTCTCTCTCTCTCTCTCTCTCTCTCTCTCTCTCGTGTGTGTGTGTGTGTGTGTGTGTGTGTGTATGTGTGTTAGTTGACAAATTAAAAATAAAAAGTTCCTCACTTTAAACATGTCTCTGTTTTAGAACAAGTTTTCAGAACAAGGCCTAAGAATCTTTCTATCTATTTACAGGTTCCCCATTCCTGCAACCCCACCTGTCCCTGGAGCACGGGATTTAGGCAAGGAAGTCACCGAATGAAATGATCGGCTATCTGGAAAGACGAGATCAAGTGGAAACCCAACTGTTTGTTGAAAAGGACTGAAGGATTCAGCACAAACTGGCCTGTATGAGTAGCTGCTGAGTCCCACCGTGCCCAGCGGTGCCTGGAATTTGGGGGGGGGAGGGACTAACCTGAAGGTAAAACAGAGTGATGGTCTTGAGAACACACCATTTGTGACCAAAGGGCTGCTATAGAATCTTCTGGAAAGGAGGAAAGAGACAAAGAAGCGGCTCCTTCCAAAGCTGCTTCTGGTCAGCCCCGGCTGCAAACCAAGAAGAGGCCATACACCCTTGCCTGGCTTCAGCACCACATTTTAGATCATCTAATGAAAAATGCCGTCGACTGTGCCCCTCAGATCTCAAACACAAAGCTGTCTCCAATCATCCTCAGAAATGAGGGCAAAATAATCAGGCTATTTATGCGGCGTGGGATCCATGGAGACCGGAGGCAGGTGTGTTTTATAAATATCAAAGCTGACCTAAAAATGTGTTTAATAGTGAATCTTTTATAAGAGCCAGGGCTATCAGACGTACCTTATGAAAAACCAAAACAGTACTCACCCAGTATCAGGTAATTGCTATAAAGGCCTTGAAGAGTTTCTCTGACCTGCTGTTTTGTTGATTTTTAGGGATAATTCAATAAGGTCATTTGCAGAGAGTTCTTTTTTAGTTTACAAGGTGTAGTTTAAAACTCATTTCTGCTCTGTAACCAACAGTACTTTAGTGACTACAAACAGCGAGGGCCACCCAAGGCCAGCACTGAACACAAAATGAGAGCATGGCTAACACCGGGCAGGCGTGTCCACATAAATAACAGGGGTTCTTGAGTGAGAAACCCTACTAATGGATGGAGTAAATTCCCACCGGCTGTCTTTTACCTAATCATCATCAGAAGAAAAAAATCGCACATTGAAATATTCCTTTTTGATCTGTAGACGAGGAAATAATGAAACCTACTACGGAACTCGAACAAAAGAGACTTTTCCCAGAGCGTCCAGCAAGGTGACCGCACAGGTGGGGGTGGGAGGGTCACATGTCCCTGGGACTCTCTGTCTCCAGGCCTGGGGAGATGGTTCAGTCGGTCCAGCATTGCGCTACATAAGTTCCAGGGCTGGGCAAGGACGGCACCTGCCTGTAAGCTAAACCTCAGGAAGTAGAGCGGGAAGTAGATCCTGGGCTTGATGGTAAGTTAGACTAGCAGAACCCCAGAGTTTGGGGTTTAAGTGGAGACCAAAGAAACTGAGGAAAATATGTGACCTCAGCCTCTGGCTTTCATACGCATGTATACATATGCACACATGCACCCACATACACATATGCCCCCCCATACACACACACACACAACATGAACACCAAACACATACACATGAAAACACCAACAAAATTGCCCTTTCTCTCTGTCCAGCTGTTGCCGGCCTCTCGGGACAGGTCCACCCTTCTCAGTTGCCTCTGGGATGCAAGATATATCTGCTTTCTTCTCCCAGTGGACCAAGAAAAGTTACCTCCAGGTCAGATTATCTGGAGACATTCTTAATACAAACCTCTAAGAGACTAGACTCTCTGCCTGACTGAATCAGTATGGCAGGCTCCCTCTCTGCTTATGTTTTCTTTGTTGTCATTTTGAAGGTAATTGGGATGTTTGGGCAGCATGTCTTCCTTATTATAAAATGGCATGGCCTTAAGACGTGCCGCTCCTAGATTCATATCCACCCAGGCATCTCTGCCTATCTCCCTGGTCAGTATTCCCTATACTACAGTCTGAAATTTCCTATCAACTCTATAACCCACCACTTTCTGAAGCCAGCGTCTCACGGGAAGACAAGAGCTCTGCTGATTGCACATCCAGAGTGTTCATTAAACCACTCTGAAGCAGGGCAGGCACCTCTCTGCCCAGTAAGACAAGGCAGTGTGCATACACATGCTTATGGGTGGCGGCATGGGTGGCGGTGTGCCTGAGTCGCCAACTTCTAGTTCTCATTATTGTCCTGCTTGTCCTAATTCAGTGATGGATCATCTTCTTGCACGTGTCTAAGTCAGTTCAGGAGCAGATAAATCAGAGCTTTTCTCGCCCTTGTCTTTCCACGCTGTTCCAATCATTCATCTGACCGGCAACTACTGTCTGCTGGCTTGGAGGACTAAAAAGACCACGTTGCCTTCATAGCAGAATCTCTGAGTCAGTGTGGATGTGTGTGCATATGTGTGTGCATGTGATTGTGTGTGTGTGTGTGTGTGTGTGAGAGAGAGAGAGAGAGAGAGAGAGAGAGAGAGTATATGAGAATGTGTAAGAGAAAGTGTGTGTGTGTGACAGAAAGTGTGTGTGTGTATGTGTGTATGTATGAAATGTGAATGTATGTGAGAATATGGGTGCATGAGAGAAAGTATGTGTGTCTCTGTGTGTGAGAGAGTGTGTATGAGAGAAAGTGTGTGTGCATGTCTGTATGTGTGTATGAGTATTTATGAAAAAAGTGTGTGTGTGTCTATGTATGTCTATGTATGTGTGTATATGTGTGAAGAAAGTGTGTGTGCATAAGTTTATATGAGAGTGTGAGTGTATGTGAGAGAGTGTGAGTTTGTGTGACTGTGAGTGTGTATGTGAGTCTATGAAGCACACTGACACCATATACCATGAGCCAGACTTTGAAAGCAACAGGATCAAAGCAGCAAGCGTTGCTATTTTTCTCTTTATTCTGTAGAGAACATAAAAGCTGGTTTCAATTCTTTTCTTATAAGGAGAGATTATATGTCAAAATTTCAAAAGTTTAAGATCCTATTGTTATATCTTCCTGAACTAGAAGAGTAGAAAATTAATTAATTCTTTAAGTGGCGAGACCTCTGTCAGACAATAGTCCCCACTTTTCGAAGACTTGATGCGTTGTCTTTCCATGGTTCAATGCAGGAAGGACAGCAGACCAGGAAGCCCTCACAGAGGTGAACCCGAAGATCACAGTGCTGGGGTTTCTCTCTTTAATTGCCTTTCCTCAACTCACCTGGAATATTTAATATTTTACTTCACCCTTTGAAGATTCTAACCTTGTCATCTAAGAAACATGTATGGAAAATAAAGTGTTGGGGTTTTTTGTTTGTTTGTTTGTTTGTTTGTTTTTTAAATACAAGGGCTGTGTGTGTGACCAAAAGTGCAAAGGGTGCTTAAGGTTTCCACCAGGACCCCTGACTGCCCAAGAGAAATAACACCAAGATGCACAAGCTTCTGCCTACTCTCAACAGTTCCTAGGCCTCTCACTCTGTGAAGAGTTAGCCTTGGGGACCCAATAGCACCTGCTGGTATGACTCTCGTATTCTACAGAGAACCATGAAAACTCTATTTCCCACCAGAATAAAGTAAATGAATGGGGGCCTTCAGGATTCCAGCTTTACTGTGTGGCAAGGGTTGAAGCTCAGTTGAAATCTGTAAAATTTCATTCCTTTCCACATGAGTATGTTCTCTTGGTGTAGAGCAAATATATGTGTTAAGGGTATGGTGGGTTCATGGACTCTACTACCAGTGTCTCCAATGTTATTACAAACCATTGAAGCAGTTATTTATAATATTTAGTCATTGCTCACTGAATCTAAAATGAACACTCACTGAGGAATATTCTGTATAGTCAAACATGAGAGAAAGACACAAAGCTATCATGGATTCCCCTTTAAATAATAGGCCACTATTAAAAATAGCGGCTAGTGGTATCAAACATATGCACTCAAAAATAACAGTGTAAGCTTTAAAAAAAAAGTTTAAATAAAGATATCAGCAACTCACCAAATACTTCATATACTAAGGGGAACTTAAGGGATGGAATTGCATATTCTTTACACATTTGAATGAAATCTTTCAGCAGCATCTGTTCCACACAATTTAGCTAGAGATCTCAGAGGATTCCAGAACATAATCACGGTAAGAGTGCAGCACCAGAATAAAGTCTGAGCAAGCAATGAAAGGAAAATAAATGGAGTACAGCAAGCATACTAAAAGGGAAAACTAACGTTAGACAAATTCCCCCCAAGAAACTAGTGATAAGGAATAGATTGTCCTGTGTTTGCCTAGGCTGCTTTGTCTTTTATTTGCAAATAACATGTTCAGCTCAAAGGAAAAGATAAAATCAAATAGAATTATTTGCCAGGTTTTTTTTTCTAGGGCACCATAGTACTTTCAGATAACAATAACAAACAATAACATATTTCCAGGGCTTAAAGTTGATTTACAAATGCACTTGTATGCAGAAAGGAGAGTCTGGAGGAATGGCCACAGCTCCCCAATCAAGTAAGTAGCTGTAAGTGGGTCTGCCTAGCAGCAGTTCCTAAGGGGCAGCAAATTCATTAACATATAAGCAATACACAGAGGTGGCCCTTATCTAGCACTAGCTGAGTTCAAATTTTAGGAACGTTTTAACTTTGGAGAAACACTTTGAGAAAAGGGACCAAGTGTGTGTCTCTCTGCTCTCTAGCAGTAGCACAACTGCCTGCACCCTGGGAAGAAAACCGAGTGAACAACCTCCGTGTTTCTCAAGGTTGAACACCATTTGGAAGCTGCTAATGACAGGATCAGCTACGATGTGCAGAAACAAATGGTGGGCAGAAGCTGATCCTGCCATTGATGGCTTCCAAGTGGTGTTGCCGCCTCCAGGAGAGCCGCAGAAATGGAGCGTGGAAGGAGGCCTGGCTTGTATTTACTTTGAGAGACAGTTTGGGAGGACAGGTTTACCAGCTCAAAGCTCCATACACACATACACCATTTTAGCTCTGTCTCTTGTAGCCAACATGAGGGTCCTCCAGGCTTCTGCCATACGTTCAATCAGATGGTAGAAGTAAGCAGAGAGGGAAAGGATGGTGTAAAGGGTGGAAAGCAGCTCTAGCCTTCCCTAGACAGGCTCCAGCAGAGCCTTGCTTCAATTATTCTGCCAAATGGGCAAAATATTAACCTGACTTCTAATGTGAGTTCTCGATACATGCACAGATTCATGCACCTCTCAGCTTGCATCAGAGGAAGTTCCATTTGCAGTAGCTGGAGATTGACACAGAGACCCACTACTGGCCAAGGTACAGAAGAGACTGAAGATGGCTGAACCATCAATGGGGCAACCGTATCAGATCCCCTCCTCCCAAGGCTCAATAATCGTTGGAGACAAGGGGGCAGAAAGACTGTAAGCACCAGAGGTGTGGGGTAAATACAGAAACCAAAATCACAATGGGGTAGCTACCTATATGAATCCAGTCATTGTCACAGCATTTACAAGGCCTGCGCAAGACCAAGCCATATCAAATCCCTATACAGAGAGGAGAGATAGCCAAAGAGCTATTGGCAATTGATAGTTACTGGGAGAAGGAGAGTGTGTTTTCTCTAAGAGTGTAGGCCAGTGTTTCTCACAACTCCATGCAGGTCCAATTACCCTTTCACAGGAGTTAACTAAGTCCATGAAAGAATACAATACTTACACGGCAATTAGTAACAGTAGAAAAATTAGTTATGCAAAAGCAATGAAAATAATCGTATGATTAGGGGGGATCATGACAGCATGAGGAACTGGATTAAAAAGTCACAGCATTAGAACAGCTGAGAACCACGGATGTAGGCCCTGGTAAGTTGACCACTATGGCCCAGTAGAAGGACATACATCTATGAACATATATATCACCAGCACATATTCTACTAGAGGGGAAAAGAAAGATAAATATTGGTTGGGTGTGGAAGGTGTGATGGTTTGTATATACTTGTCCCAGGGAGTGGCACTATTAAAAGCTGTGGCCTTGTTGGAGTAGGTGTGTCACTGTGGGTATAGGCTTTAAGACCCTCATCCTAGCTGCCTGGAAGTATTCTGCCAGTATTCTGTTAGCAGCCTTCAGATGAAGATGTAGAACTCTCAGCTCCTCCAACACCATGCCTGCCTGGATGTCACCTTGTTTCTGCCTTGATGATGATGGACTGAACTTCTGAACCTGTAAGCCAGCCCTAATTAAATATTGTCCTTTGTAAGAGTTGTCTTGGTCATGGTGCCTGATCACAGCAGTAAAACCCTAACTAAGAAGAGAATGTGGAACTGGAAGGAGTTGGTAGAGTAAATTTAATTGAAACACATTGTGTGACATTCTCAACAAACAAGTAAAAAAGAATGTCTAACAAAAAATAGCATTAGCTTTATCACACTTCTATATCACAGAATACTGTGCAGTAGAAAATAGGTTGCTTGTCCTCCTAAAAGTGTCATGTAGTCACTAGAAGTCTTATGTGATGTGACTGTATCTCACCCGATGACTCATTGGGTGTAGAAACAGAACCTTGAAAGAAGGACCTCTGTCTACAGCTGATCCATTGGAACCCCACCAGGTAGCTGTCCCTTCAGGTAGTGTGATGGCATATGCCACTTGTACAACATTGTCCATCCTCGGTAGATGTTAAGTAAATGAATCCATCTTCAGAAGTGGAACCAGGGAACCAGGTTCATCTGCGTGCCACTGCCACACAATACAGAAAATTACATAAACCACCATTGTGACCACCAGAACAACTGAGAACCTACCTGCCCAAGATCCGTCATCATTCCTCATGGTTCACACTGCACACCAGGCACAGTACCACGGGCACCATCCTGGCCTTGTTCTAAGCTCCCTCATATTCACACTGCACAGCAGGAAGGATGCTGGGGCACCAACCTGGCCTTGCTCTGAGTATCACTCACACACACTCCTTCTCAAGAGAACAGCATGTACAGATCTTCACAGTCCCTCTTCAAAACTGCCTCTCTGGGGGTTGGAGAGATGGCTCAATGGTTAAGAGCACTGACTGCTCTTCCAGAGGTCCTGGGTTCAATTCTTAGCAACCACACAGTAGCTCACAACCACCTGTAATGGGATCAGATGGCCTCTTCTGGTGTATCTGAAAACAGCAGCAGTGTATTAACATAAAATAAATAAAGAAATCTTTTTTAAAAACACACATACTTATTTAAAAAAAAAACTGCTGTTTTAGAAATTAGCTGTTTAGAAATGGGGTTTAAACAAAATCAAAACTTACTTCCAAGAAAGGAAGGAAGGAAGGAAGGAAGGAAGGAAGGAAGGAAGGAAGGAAGGAAGGAAGGACCAGGGATGAAAATTCCTGAATTCTTGAGTAGTATTCCATCTTTCAGATTCAAATTACTTACAATTCCATAATGAATTACTTTTTACCTCGTCATGATTTCTTTCATTGCATTTTCTTTCCAGGGAGGAGAATCCACTCAGGTGTCATGTACTGTGGTACACACGGGGGAGGTCAGAGAATCTCTCGTAGGAGTCAGTTCTACTATGTGGGTCCCTGGAAACAAATTCAGATCATCCAGCACGCTCCTTTACCAACAGACCCTTGGGCCCCCTCTCCTCCTCTAGAGAGTAACCTTGGCTCTGTGGAGCTGCTGCAAGAATCCTGCTCAAAGACCTCAGCAGAACTCTCCTGCGTCTGATGCATGACCAAACCCTTCAGGCCCACTGACAACACCTCATGACACAACCCTTCTTCAACAAGGGCCCTGTCACATCAGTTTAGCCACAGTCTTCCTTCCGCCCCGATGTTTCCACCCAGTAAACCCGGCCCTCTCCCTCTTGACTACAAGACCTTCCTTCTTCTTGCTGAACTCTGGGTGGTTCTGAGCTCCCTCCCATTGCAAAGCCTACATTGCAGCATTAAACTCTGGGTTGATCGGCGTCTCCACACGAGGCAGAGCCCGAACTGCAGCATCTGTCTACCAACCCACTCTTAACAAACGGTGATTCATTTTTCTCTTTGACATTAGGACTCTTCAAAACCACACAGAAATGTCACAGGGTGCTCAGAGAGAGAGAAATCAGGAGCAATCCTTATATATGTGACAGATAGATGCAAATAAAGTTCAATGGATTCAGTCTCTGAATTGGCAAAAAGTGAATGCCATCGTTAATAAAAGTGACTCCCTGGTGTATGTCACTGTGCGGTTTGAGTGAGAAATGTCCCTCAAAAGCTTGTATATCTAAACACTTGGATCCTATTTGGTGGCCCTGTTTGGGAAGGTTATAGGGGTGGGCCTTTTGGGACTGGACATTTATCCTGCCTCCCACTATCTTTCTCTGCATCCTGTGTGTGGTTGAAAATGTGACCAACCAGTTTTCTGCCTCTGCTCCTACTCCTGCTCCTGTTCCTTCCCTTTCCCCTTCTCCTGTCCCTGCCTCTGACCCTGTCCCTGACCCTGCCTCTGTTCCTGACCCTGACCCTGATCCTGCATTCCTAGACTCTAACCTTCCAGAACCATAAATTAAATAAACTTTCTTCTGTAAGTTACCTTGAGACATGGTATCAATCACATAAGCAGAGAAGTGACAGATACAACCAGGACCAGCAAGTATGGCAGACGGCTAGGGCACAGATGCTATGGAGTTTTCCTTTAGTTTTATTTGGCTGTTACAGGGCTCTGAGCCCGGCCATGGGTAACTCTCTGGAAATATTCCATACACAATGTCCTCCAGAAAACCTCTCATCTATAGCTATCATTCTATCAACTCTTTAAACCACCAACCATAGAAACACTTGTCTACTGATTTTCCCTCTTTCCAAATTCCAAATCTAAAAATCTTTCCTCAAAAGTGATCGTGGGTGGGCAGATATACATCCGTCTGTGTTTTAATCAGTATCACTGTGCTTCAGAGTCGGTAGGAGCACAGCCGGCTCTGAAAGCCATTTGGACATGTTTTTTTATAAAGTTCCAAAGAGACCAATCATTTAATTCAGCAGTGCTATCTGCTCAATGGTTAAGAACACTGTCTGCTCTTCCAGAGGTCCTGAGTTCAATTCCCAGCAACTAAATGGTGGCCCACAACCATCTATAATGGGATCTGATGCCCTCTTCTGGTGCAGTGTACTCATATACATAAAAATAAATGAATAAATCATTTAAAACAAAACTATTTGACATATAAGAGAGAATGAGTAACTCTTGTGTTAATTTGAAGTCATTAAACTAATTTACAGGACTGGAAAAGGGGGGCCTATAATTTGACTATTTATTGGTTTTCAAGAGGGAATTCTTTTCCCTGAGGGGGAGATTTGGCACTGCCTCAGTGCTTACTAACTGTTGAGGTGCTCAGGGTGAGTGGCTGAGTGCAGACATGCTGGGATACTTCCTACAAAGCTCAGAACACTACTCGGAATCTTCAACCTGCTGGGTTTGAGAAAATCTGACTTAGAGAAACAACAAAATGTACTAAGGTAGTTGCAAAGTAGAAAAATCTCTTGAGGGAGGTATCTTTTCTTTTCTGGACACATTACTAATAGGTCTTTGAGCCTTCTGGTCAACCAGCACACTGTATCTAGTGACCACAGCTGAAAGGGTTGTGAAAAGACTGGAGTCCTAATGAATATTTACACCAGAAACAAAGAAGGCTATCTTCTAGGCTGCGGGTGCCACCCAGACAACATCCTTAAATATTGAAGCATAGGTCAAGAGTGTGTCTTGGATACAATGTTTCTCCTACAATTAAATAAGGAGGAGAAAAGGAAGAAAGAATCTTGGTTGCCTTAGGACTCTGTCTTAGTTAGGGTTTTACTCCTGTGGACAGACACCATGACCAAGACAACTCTTATAAGGACAACATTTAATTGGGGCTGGTTTACAGGTTCAGAGGTTCAGTCCATTTTCATCAAGGCAGGAAGATGGCAACATCCAGGCAGGCACTGTGCAGGAGGAGCTAAGAGTTCTACATCTTCATCTTAATGCTGCTAGCAGAATACTTACGTCCAGGAATTTACGATGAGAGTCTTATAACCCACACCCATAGTGACATACCTACTCCAACAGGGCCACACCTCCTAATAGTGCCACTCCCTGGGCCAAGCCAATACAATCCATCATACTTGCCAAACATTTGTTGTTTGCCGCCAGTAGCCTTTTGTTTGGAAGATAGCAAAGTATGTGTGCATGCTGATGTCATCCTTACCAAAGGGCCTAAGGACTGGTATGCTTATGTCCATCGGTGGCAGGGACTTCTAAACACGTCACACTGCCTCTGACTGTCTCAAAGAATTATAGTGGCAGAGGCTTGTACTGTAACAGCCGCTGGTAACATGTTTGTGATATTTTATCCAAATGCACAGCCCTGGAGGGGAGAGAAGAGAAGTAATAAAACATCTGCCGGGGGCTTGCTTGAAGGAAGGGATTCTGTGACTTAGAGGGTTTCAAACTAAAGAGTAAAAGCTGGGGTGTCAAATATTACAGGAGGTGCATTCATTGGTTCCCTCTAGTCTATGTCTCCACATCCACAGGGGGAAATTCTAACCTACTTATGTTGCTTTCTTTGACAAATAATCATAACCAACGTCAGGAATTACAAAGAGCCTAATTTTGTTTATCTACCTTCCTATGCTGAGGTGGGGTGGGCCACACTAGACACAGGTACAAAAGAATGACTCCCTTTAGTGAGTTTTACTCTGTGTAGATTCTTGCAGTAGCTTGATTTTTTTTGTCGTTGTTTTGCAGCAAGAAGAGGGGGTGGCTGGGGAATTGGCTGTGTTCCTTTTTAATGAAAAACCCAGTGTCAAAACGATCATCAGGATTTCCTTTTCTTCCCCTCCAGCCTATCACAGTCAAGTGTTCACCACAGGCTCAGGAGCAGTGAGCCCCATCTTTGCGAAGCCCAAGTCTAATAAACACAACAAACCGTGTCGTTTCACACTGATTCAAAGACTCTCTGCAACTGCTGTGAGCTGAGGACCCCAAGAACTGAACTGTAACCCAAACATAAACACATCACACTGCCAGGAAATGGCTACTGGGACCTCCCAAAAAGGATCCCTCTAATGGTTTAAGCATTGATGAGTGCATCTTTTTGTTGTTGTTGTTGTTTTGTTTTGTTTTGTTTTGTTTTGTTTTGTTTTGTTTTGTTTTTTGGAAAGAGTTCAAACATAGGCAGCGTTAAGTCTACCAATGTAGCTTTCTCACAAAAAATAATCCCACTTGCCTTTGCCGTGGATGAGGGAACAGAGCGTTTGAGAGGAGGCCAGCCTGGCCCTTCGGCGTGACCTGATCATGCGTAGTGTTGCCCTTGTTGCTGGGACCTCAGCGGTGTCTCTAGCTCCATGTCTTTCCCTCTTGGAAAAGAGCCCAGCTACTCTAGAGTCTTATACATCCAAGAGGGAAATACCCTGAAAACCTCTTTAGAGTCCCTGTTAACATAAGTGGCAGACACTTAAACTTCATTTCCAGAGGAAAATGATGATGCCTTCCCCTCAAAAGAAATTTTTGACGATGGGTAAAGGCCCCTCTGTGCCCCATTTGTAGGAAAGTAAAATCCACAAAGGCTCTGAGCATAAAACAGCACCTCACTCCATCAGTAAACATCCTGCTGCCTTCGAAGTAGGACTGGGCGTTCAAGGTCAGCCATAGAAAAGCATTGCTTTTTGGACGCCCGTGTTTAACAATTCTCCAGCAAGCCCAAAGCCACCCCACGTGGCATTTCAAACTGAACTGAACCCAGGACTTAGTTAGTCCTAGACGTTTGAAGCTGTTCTCTCGCCTCTTGTGAACACAAACAGGTTTATTCCCAAAGCTCCCCAAGTGAGCCCCACATGGCTGGTGGGAAAACCAGAGTCAAGGCCCTTGGAACTAAGACGAGTGCTTAGGTAAGCTAAGGTTGTTGGTGAAGTGAGGAAGGACGGTGTTTTCACTCGAATCTGCTGACTGCTTACCTGTTTCCTCTCGGCTCCGTACCAATCTGTCCCTGCTTTGGAAGCCCAGTCTTATGCACTGAAGATATGTTCTTTTAAAGTCCAATCAGTTCAAGACACTACCAAACGCTCGGTGAGAGGAGGATAAAGGGATTTCTTCTCTACTTGTCCAGTCATGTCTGTCACCTGAGCATCTGTGGACCTGGGTACCAGCATGAGGCTTCCTGGGGGGGGGGCAGTTTACAGGGATGTTTATAATCCCAACAACTTGAATAGGCTCCTAGCAGCTAATTCCAGATGATTCTCTGTCGCTCCATTGCTATCCCCTAATACCAAGAGCAATAGCTGTTATGTTTTAATTAGAAATGTTCCCACAGGATTGTGTCCTGTAACTTCTGGTGGAGGTGACTCAGGCAGGCTGTTCTGGGATGTTTAGAAGTGGGGACTTAGTTAGAGGGAGGAGTGAAAATCCCAGAGGGTATCTGTCCCTCACCTCTGCCTGCCACTTCTCTGTGTCTCATACGCTAAGAAAAAATAAACTTCACTTTCCTGCTGCCCAAGCACCTGGGCCAAACGATGAACAGGAACACAGGAGACTGCAAGCCAAAGCAGGTGAGGCTTCCTGGACGTTCTTTGGGTCAAGCGTTTGGTCACAGAAGCTATAAGAGTAATACAAAACTGTTGGGTTTTATAAAAAATATAAGGAGAGAAGGAATATGTTTGGTGGATGTACAGTCAGGTGTGGGGGAAGGGGGTGCTTCCACTGGCCCATGTTGAGGCATCCCTT
Source organism: Apodemus agrarius (assembly GCA_964023405.1). NCBI lineage: Eukaryota > Metazoa > Chordata > Mammalia > Rodentia > Muridae > Apodemus > Apodemus agrarius. The sequence continues at coordinate 10,857,486 of OZ030022.1, read as the reverse complement.
CCCCCTGAGGGGCCAGCCACACAGTGGTATAATACAGAATAGAGTTTATTCAGGGCACGGGGAGGGGAGTTGAGAGGGAAGAGACAGAGAAAGGCAGAGAGAGAGAAGAGGAGTAGAGGCTGGCCATGAGCATGTGGAGAAAGAGGGGGTCTTAGGGGCAAGAGGATAGACAAGAGCAAGAAGTCAAGAGAGAGGGGCCAGCAGCCCCTTTTATAGTGAGTCAGGCACACCTGGCTGTTGCCAGGTAACTGTGGGGCGGAGCCTAGACGAAATGCCAACAATAACTATCTTACTATTGCTTCAGAGTTCCCTTTTCTCTTTTGCAACCTATCAACACCCACGTAGTGGCTACTCACTGTTAACCCCAAATCTTAGCCATTCATTGTACCAGATCGAGCCTGCCTGTTCTGCCTCCCAAGGCAAAGCTTGACAGAAGGTGGGCGTTTGGAAGCTGAGAGGAAACAAACCCAACACTTTCATCACACTTTCTAGTGAGGTCTGGGACCCTTGGGAAGGGGTTACTGTGAGCCTGGCTCTAGACACACGGTGACCCATGGATAGCCTTTAAAACAGGGCTACGATGGGTGAGGGGCTCAACGTGAATTCTGTTTTCACACTCAGCCTAGTAGTTGACAAACTTCCATATTTTGGAACAACTTAGGTAGCCAAATCCAATTTTTATTATATTCATTTTATCTGTGGACATGTGTGGACATGCGTGTACCAGGGCATGTGTCTGGAGGTCAAAGGGCAGCTTTCAGGAGTCACTCCTTTCCTCCCACCAGGTGAGTCTCCCAGACCAGACTCAGGTGGCTAGGCTTGGTAGTAGGAGCCATTGTCTGCTGAGCCTCTGGACAGCTGGGTTCACTGTTGTAAGTTTTATGAATCCAAATATAGATGAATTCTCTCTGATGAGACATTTCCAGATGCTAATCAAGATAATAATTCAAACTGCAATGTCTTCATTGTAACTTCTACATAGAACTATGCTAGTGAGTACACCCTGCATCCAACTGCTTATATTCCTACATTTTCCTTTTCATAGCTTACTAAAAATTTTAAAATGGCGCATGAGGTTCGTACTTCTACTGATGCACCGCCCAAGGCTTCCCATTCTCTACATCCAGGCTCCTTACTCCAACACTGTCTGAGTTTATTTGGTAGCATGGACAAATCAAGTCCCAACAGTCTCAAGAAAACAAACTGCGTAATACACAGGGATATCAAAAGGAAACAGAGACTGAAAGCAAAGACTGTAACATGAAAAGTCCTGAAGAAGTTGGGCATTGTGGTTTACTTGTGATGCCATGCAAGTCTGGGGCAGGAGGATTGATGTGAATTCAAGGCCAGCTGATACTGCATAATAAGTTTCAGGTCAGAGTGAGCCTCTGCCATAGGAACAAATAAATAAATCTAAAGATCCTGACTCCAGCCTCACTTTGGCCCGAAAGGATACAACCTCTGTATGGGAGCTGCCTACCCTCACAGCATGTTATGGTTTGGCCAGATGGCCAGCTGATAACAAAAGCCCATAAACAGCAACAGCCAGATAAAAGAATATCCTTCTAATTCAATCCAACAGTTGCACATAATTAGCTTATGATGTTGCAGCTATTCGGAATGCTTTCAAACGTCACAACAAAACCATGCAAACAATTATAACTCATTCTGGCACACGGCAAAGCTTCCCTTGTGACAGCGGGCAGGCTGGATGCGAGGTAGTCAGGAAAGAAGCGTAGCGAGATAGCATCAGCAATTACACCGTCCTCTAAAATTGCACATCTCTCTGTATGTCCATAAGGAAGTCTCACTATTAGCGTAGCCCTTTTCTAATAACAAGAAAATGACTTTGTGCATAAGAATCCTCTGTGTTTCAGGCAGGGCGTCTGCATGACAATTCTGCAACAACATTCAGATGAATCAAGCAATGGGAAAACACCACTAAACAAAGCCTTGGGTGGGTAGATCTAGGTGCTAAGGATGCAGCCTCTTGGCCAATACATTGCAAACAAGAGATAGAAGACCGTTTAGAACGACATCAGAGTGGACCCGAGAAGTCACCAACACCAGCTGTTGACTTGTTTCCTGTTCTGTGTTGCTTTGAGTCTTAGAAAGATTTTTATGTTGTGTCAAAAAAAAAAAAAATGCACCCTTACGGAAAAGACAGGGACCAGAGGGAAAGATGGAGGAATGAAAGGGAAACCAGGAGAGCAGGGAGGGGTGACCACTGTTGATGGACATGCACTGGTGTGAACAAAGTGGGAGCTGTTGTCGTGTAGACACGCACTGACAGGAGGGGAAAACACACCCCTGCAATCCTTTTCCCTGACCCCCTTTGCATCTTTCTCTACAAATAGTGGCTCTTCCCAGATTTCACATTCCCTGTCGGATCCTTTCTCACCCTTCCACTGACACTGTCCTACTGTTGCTTCATGTGTGGAGAGCGAGCGACGTAGGGTCCCCACTGTGAAAGACCCCGAGGCCGCCTGGCACACTGTGCCGGAGAAGGAGTCCGTGGGGGCACGTGACTGCATACCTTGTGCACTTGAGAGACAGAAGCAGGATTGTGAGTTGGAGGCCAACCCGGCCCTGCCTGAGAGAAACAAATATAACTAAACGAAAGACGACACAGCAGATTCTAATCCAGTCTTGAAGGTTCAGTTTTACGAAATGATGGCTCTGTGAGAAAGTCTGCCCTGTTGACCACAGACACGGGATGTCTCCGTTTCGCCCCGCTAACCTCACGCAGATGGGAATTCCACTGGAAAGGGGGCCTGTTGTGCTCATATCTTGTACCAGGTATTAGAAACACTCATTGGATAAGGCAGAAGTAGTTTTTGATATCTCAAAGCTAAAAGCCTAGTATCAAATGTGGAAGAGTTAAAGGAGAAAAAACAATAACAGAGTTGTGAGAACACAGTTTGGGTGTGGTGCGCTTTGGGCTGTATGGTCTACACTCTTTCTAACAGTGATCCATAGACCTTGGTTCCCAGGATTTTTTTTTTCTTGTCCCTTTTCACACAATCCAGAAAGACCCTAAAACAAAATGTGAGGTCTTAGGAACAAGCTGACCAGCTTAACTTCAGGCCACACAATACCTTTCTTTGTTTTAGATGAATGTCCCTTAATACAGGCCACAACCCAGATACACAACACTAATCCAAAAAAAAAAAAAAAATTCATACAAGTTTATCACATTCAAATAAGAGCTGTTCCAGGATAGTCTCTTACAGTAATTCCTATTGAAATAAAAGGCCAAAGAAAGCGCTCCTCCGGGCTGGCGGAATACATCAGACTGCCAGAAGCTTGTGAGCAGAGAGTGATGTCCGACGTCAGCTCACTCACAGAAACCCAGACTGAGTGAGACCTGGGAAAATCCAAACTCAACCAGGGCTCCTTGAAGCTGCTTGCAAACACTGTGAATGGAGGAAGGACTCTGAAGGAGATTTGTGGCAACCGCAAAGGAGTGTGGGCAGCCAGTCCTAAGACTTAAATCCAAAATGGCACCGTCTTAGAGGATCAAAGAATCTGCTTTCTCTTATCTAATGGAAGCTTCTGGCAGAGTACAAACTCAAGCCCCCATCCTGGCAGGCGAGGAGTTGGGGTTAGAAACTGGAGGAACGCTACATTTCAGGGAACAGAGACAGTTGGTGAGCAGCTCCATGGGTCAGGGGCTCAGAGGGCTCCTTCTCTTGATAGCGGTCTGTGCGGTACTTCTAAATTCATCGGAGAGCTTTCAGAGGAAAAAAAAATACAAAATTGTGTCCGTTCTGCCCCTCTTTCATCCCTGATTAAACGGTAGAGGATATTTAAAGCACCGTGTTGGATGTATATTTTATGATTACTGTCAGCATTCCTCCGTGCCTCCCGTCTCTCATTAGCATGGTTAATTGAGAGCTATAGTACACTGCATTTGAATCTGTAACATTTTAACCCTTGGTAGCCTGGCTGCGCTGCTGCTTCCCGACTCCCGGCCGTCTGACACCGCACCTAAGGACTCTGAAGGGCAGGGCTGCCCCGATGTCATAATTGGACACAATTTATCGGTCACACATGAGAGACGCCGCTCTGTTTACTTTTAATTTGAGTTCCAGAAATGGTTCTATTCATCATCCCTCAATGGCAAACTCGCAAGGGCAAAGCGGAAAGCTATTGGGCAAACACCCTTACAAAAGGACCGTTCTGAATCTTCAGTACGCAGAGATGCCACTGGAAGTTGGCGCTTCTGATGGCACCTGCGCTCTTGTAGTCTACTTGTGTGACCTCCTGGCTTATTCACACTTCCCAAGTGGAGTGTGCCAATAACCTAAGTTAGCCGTGAGAGAGACCAGAAGCAAGCAGGTCCACTTTATTCTCTCCATCACTCTTACCTGCTAGACAGAAATAGGAAGGGAAGAAGGAGGGAAGGAAGGAGGAGCACGGACAGGAGGTGATGGAACCGAGAGAGGGGGAGAAAGTGGTCACAAGCACCAAAGAGTGTTTCCTATGTTGAAGGGGGAAGAGGACATCACTTCAGATGTCATTAAATCAAAGGCCGGAGATGTGCTGCCCTGGGCCACCCTAAGTGCTATGACATATGTTCTTAGAGGAGAGACACTTGCTGTCTCAGTCAGGGCTTGTATTCCTGCACAAAACGTCATGACCAAGAAGCAAGTCGGGGAGGAAAGGGTTTATTCGGCTTACACTTCCACATTGCTGTCCATCACCAAAGGAAACCAGGACTGGAACTCACACAGGGTAGGAACTTGGAGGCAGAAGCTGATGCAGAGGCCGTGGGGGGGTGGGGGGGTGCTGCCTACCGCATGCTTCCCCTGGCTTGCTCAGCCTGCTTTCTTACAGAATCCAGGACTACCAGCCCAGGGATGGCACTGCCCACAATGAGCTGGGCCCTCCGCCCTTGATCGCTAACTGAGCAAATGGCTTATAGCTGCGTCTCATTGGAGGCCTTTCCTCAAGGGAGGCTCCTTTTCTCTGTGACAACTCCAGCCTGTGTCAAGCTGGCACACGAAAACAGCCAGTACACTTGCCTACAAATAAAAGGGAAAGGGTATGGTGATGCCTCCAGCAGCTAGAAATCAGACACAGTGTCTCCCTGACAGCTTCAAAGGTCTCATGACCCTCTTGACTTCAGCCCAGTGAAGATGATTTGGATACCTGGCCTCTTCACCTGTATAAAAATAAATCTGTGATTTTTTGAGTCACTGAGTTTATGGTGATTTATCACAGCAAATACCATCCACTCACATTAAAAGAAGAAAGAGCAGCTCAGCCAGTAGCTTTGGAAGCAATCTCCAGTGAAGGATCCCTTAGTTAAGCTGACCCTCTACACAGCTCCAGGCGCAGATCCCTCCAGCCCAGTGCTTAAGACTCCAAGAAAGACTATTTCCCCCCAGAAGAGAGAGCGCCGAACACCAACCATCGGCACAAACTGAAGGTATTGTAGAGGCTCTTTAGGAGCTAGCCAGGAAAGGTAAGATAACACAAAATGTCAGGAAACACTGGCACTTCAAGAAAACACTGGCGATTGAAGGAAACGCCTTAGAAACGGAACCGGTGAAAGCACGCAGCTGGGGGAAAGAAAAGGATTGCTCCTCCGGGAAGGTGCAGATCTGGAATTCTAGCGCTCCTGAGGGGTTAATAAGGTTAATCCGATCGTCTTTTTATCTCCCTCCCCCACAGTGCCTCTGAGGTAGCTGATTAAAATGCAGCGCTGCACAGCCAAAGCCAGAACTGTCAGGGAACTGAAGCCGCCTGGCCCTGAAACAAATCCCGTTATGGGAAAGCAAGTCTGTTTCCTACAGGAAACCCCACTGCTGCCAGTGCCTGTGCGCACCCCGCACCCCGGAAACTGATCATACAGCCAGCAAACTAGGCCCATTGGACTTTCACAGCTCTCCCCTGGTGCAGAGGTTTCTGAACCTTGTGGACCTGGCTGCGTGCCCAATACAGATGGGTCACTTTGGGTTCCGGTTTGGGTTTTGGTTTGGTTGGTTGGTTGGTTGGTTGGTTGGTTGTTGCTGCCACACTTTGACACTTCCGCCACACTTTGACACTTCCGGTGCAGGAGTGCGTGAGCTCACAGGTACAAGATACCTGAAAACTACATTGTCGAGGTTGAAAACAGAGAGCCTTATAATTCCTGATCAGAAAGCGCAATTCCCCGCCCCGCGCCCCGCGCCCCGCGCCCCGCGCCCCGCGCCCCGCGCCCCGCGCCCCGCGCCCCGCGCCCCGCGCCCCGCGCCCCGCGCCCCGCGCCCCGCCCCCGCGCCCTACAAGCAAAAGCAGGTTCACAACTACCTGGAACTCTAGTTCCAAAGGACCTGATACTTTCTTCTGGGTTCCAGGGCTTCTGCATCCATTCAGTCTACGTGAAGTTATGCAGGCACACACACATACCATAAAAATAATTTTTAAAAAAAAGAATATATATATATATATATATACACACAGTGGCTTCTGTAATTGACAGAGAGTTGATGGTGGTTGGGGAAGGGGGGAGAGTTTTCTTTAATGGTATGGCCCCTGCTAGGTCAACTGTGCTCCAGAAACTGGCTCCAGACCCACGAGTATATGGTAAACACAGACTGGACTAACTTGACATGAAATTCGGGGAGAATACATCCAAGAGAAGTTAGAGGGTAAGGATGAATATGATCAAAATACATCATATACATGTGTAAAATGATCAAAGAATTCATTAAAGTATTGCTTTTTTCAAATGTAGACCAAAAAGATGGCTCCACCGGCCAAGAATCCTGGCACCACATCTGATCCGCAGGACTCAAGATAGAGGAAAGAACTGGCATACAAACTGTCTATAGAGTCACTGTCACATGCGCATGCACATAATACCCAAATAAATAAATAAGCCTAATAATTTAATGAAAAATAGCTTCCACATCAATCCTCAGACTATTTAGAGATTTTTTTAAATTCTTATTTTTAAACAGTTATTTATTTATTGTATGCATATGTGTACACTGTAGCTGTCTTCAGACACGCCAGAAGAAATCATCAGATCCCATTACAGATGGTTGTGAGCTACCATGTGGGTGCTGGGAATTGAACTCAGGACCTCTGGAAGAGCAGTCAGTGCTCTTAACTGCTGAGCCATCTCTCCATCCCTTAAATTCTTATTTTACTTTACATTTGTTAACTTTTTGCCTGCCTATATTAGGTGGGCATCACATTGTGCAGTACCGCTGGAGACCAGAAGGTGGTGCTAGATAACCTAGAGCTGGAACGGAATGTAGGCTACAGTGTGCTGGGAACTGAACCCAGCCAGGTCCCCTGCCAAAGCATCAGTACCCTTAACTGCTGAGCTGTCTCTCTAGCCTAAAGCTTTACTTTTTTTTTTAAGAGGGGGGAGGAAGGAAGGAAGGAAGGAAGGAAGGAAGGAAGGAAGGAAGGAAGGAAGGAAGGAAGGAAGGAAGGAAGGAAGGAAGGGAGGGCCCACAATTACAGAAGCTGTGAACCACCTGACTTGGGTGCTGGGAACTGAATTTGGGTCTTCTGGAAGAGCAGTAAGTGTTCTTTGCTTCTGAGCCTTCTCTCCAGACCCCATTTGGAGGTCTTGTTCACCTAAATATCTCCATCAATCACACTGTTGTTACTGATGTATATTTAAGTCATCCTATTGGGGGCTGGGGGGGGGGATGTTTGCTGCTGTTTGTAAATCTTCCATTCTAACTCTGAGTAGAGAAGAAGAAGATTGGGTAATGGAATCTGAACCACCCGCTTTGGTTCTTCCTTCCCTTCTGACGCCATCTAAGGATGGTGAAGGGGGAAAAAAAATATTACTTTGTTGAAATTCTTGGAAATTTCCAATTTCAAAGTCTACAACAAACAGCATAGACCTTTCCTGTGCTAACAGCTGGCGGGGTACAGTTCTCCCACCCATGTGCAGGTAATCAGAGAATCATCTCTATTCAGGGCTCTGCGTGGACTTCCTTCAGCTGCTAATCTGTTTAGCACATAATTAGAAGAGCTTTAAAAAAATCATCAGTCATCTTGCTTAGGGTAAGTAATAATTTATGCCAAGGGAGTGGAAAAGAATGCTGATTTCATTTATTTTATCTCCTTGGAGGGAAGGTGAACTGATAAAGCCCTGTGCAAGACAGTGCATTTTAAGACTTATTCAGAAGGCTAAATTAAAACAGCCGACATATTGATGACTTGTGGATATCTTTAATCTCTCTGTATCCTCTTTTTTTTTCCCCCAGAAAAAAAAAATAAGTTTTGCATAAATATAACAATCCTTCCTGATTCTTCCTCATTTGTGATGATGGTTGACTTTAAAAAAAAAAAAAAGTTTTTTTTTAAAAGCCAGCATCCACTTCATTTTTTTTATTAGCGAATAAATAATATATGTAAAAGAGATATTTAAAATTTAGATACATTCACATTGGTAAGTGCTGGTTCACCACATATTTTCTTCCTGAAAAACAGCATTACCACCCCACTTGGGAGAAATGAGCTTTCTTTGTAGTTAATCATCTGCGCAAGTGCAGGGCGGGGAGCTGGGAGATAGGAGGCTGGTGTTCTGGGAATGGCGGGTAGAGAAGGCGCGGGTACTGCAGGAGATTTGCATTGAGTACACAGAGTAAACAGCCTGGCCCAGCCCGATTAAACCATCTCACTGAGATGGGTGAAGAATCCGCCTAGCTTGGCATTAAAATTAGCTTAACCTACCCTTCGAAGGAGCACCCTGAGATCATTTTCTGCGGTGTTAGGAATATAATCTTGTCAATTGTAGAATCATATTTGGTACTTCCTTAAGAGAGCCAAAATAGAATATTTAAATGAAGTCTCAAATGCATTCGTTTTTAAAATGTAGTGTGTGTGTGTGTGTGTGTGTGTGTGTGCGCGTGCGCGCGCGCAGGAGTTAATTCTCTCCTTCCACTTGTCTGTGGGTTTCGGGACTGTAACTCAGGTCACCAGGCGTCACGGCAAGGACTATCTCTGCAGCCGTACATTTGTGTCATTACAGAAGCTGAGCCACAGAGAGCAAGGAATGTGCTATGAAGTATTTTAAAATGTCAGAAGGGCAGGACCCTCCAGTGTGGGTCTTTGCATATTTCATTCTTACTGGAAACAAAATGGCCGGAGATTAAGAGAACATGCACGCTTTAGACAGAATTCCAATTCAGCCCCTAAGAGAAAAGGAAATCCATGCCTGAGAAGTCTGGGCTGCATTCTGGCAGGGTTTTTTCCCCTCCGACTTGAACCCCATATCAACAAAATACACCATCTCTGCACTGGCTCGTTATCATGTCCTTGAGAGACCCTGGCCTGGCTCACGTGTCCTTGGTGCTCACAGTTTCATCCGTAAGAGCACCTGCCTAATCCCTACATGCCTTTCTCTGAAAGGATGACGTGCTGGGGGCAAGGCTAGGGAACGTCTACGCATGCGCAAAGCCACTGGTAACAACAGCTCTTCTGAAGAGAGTGGGTTCCTCGCACACAGAAATAAAAAAACAGAAGGCTGTTATTAAACAAACAAAAAAATCCCTGGAGACCTGTCGACTTATCCCAGTGAGAAGTTCAGACTAGAACAATCCGAATGGTCCTTTGCAGTGCTGATCCTAAGATTCTTTAAAAACTCCTATGTTGAAGTGTCACGCTGACTCACTTCTGAATGTGATGGAAGAAACAGGGCCTAAGAGAACAAAGGTTGAGCAGGGTCCTATGAGTGGGTCTGTGTCCTGATTCTGGTAGACAGAAAATGAGAATGGACCTACAACACACACACACACACACACACACACACACATACACACACACGGATGCATGCATACACTACAGAAAAGGGACTGTGTGAGACACAAAGAGAAGGTGGCTGTCTATGAGACGACAGAAGAGAGCCTCAGAGACCACCGAACCAAGCAGAACCGTAACGAGCTTCAGTCTTCCAGACCCATTGAAATCAATTTCTGCTGCTTAGGAACCCTTAAGAAACCCAAGTCTGAATCTGGAATGGCAGCCCTGACAATATAATACACCTTCTGAGCAAGACATGACTTTTTCCTGACAAGTCCTTATGGGTATTCAGAGAAATGTGTGGAGAACCCGGCCCTTCCTCAATCAACCTACACCCTGAATGTACACGCCAACGATGTCATGTGAGTGATATAACCAGTCAAGAACGAGAAGACACTGCCCCTATTTCCAGATGCTTCCAGTTGGAGCTAAGGGGAAGGGGAAGGTTAGTACCCACAACCTTCTGTGTTCAGGCTCCCATAGCGGGTTGCCAAGCAATCCTCAGCTGGGACTTACGCTTGGGAGATGGTCCAGCGGAGATGCTCACAGTTCTTCTTTGGCTCTTAGAATTGGTGCCAAGATGTTCTCCATCTCATACACACCAAACTCAGAGGACATGCATCTGCTTTATATCAGGTGGTCTAGAATTTGCATACATCCTGCAAATATCCCTTTTAGTGAAAATAATCTCTAGATTTCTTATAATTAAATGCTTGGTATAATGTAAATGCCGTGCAAACCGAGGTTATAGTGTACTCTTTCAGAATAATGAAAAGAAAGAAGTCAACATATGCAAATTAAAAAAGAACATTTTCCCACCCACGGTTGGTTGAACTCACAGATGTGGAAGGCCAGCAGCATTTGCCTTCCCTGCCTCCCTCCGACATCCTCCCCCAGCCTTCTGGGATGGGCCACACTGCTCCAAGCCCTTTTAACAACACTATTCTCTTCTCAAAATCAGAGTCCCTCTGTACTTTTTTTTAAAAAGATTTATTTATTATATGTAAGTACACTGTAGCTGTCTCCAGACACACCAGAGGAAGGTGTCAGATTTCATTACAGATGGTTGTGAGCCACCATGCGGTTGCTGAGATTTGAACTCAGAACCTCCGGAAGAACAGTCGGTGCTCTTACCCGCTGAGCCATCTCACCAGCCCCCCTCTGTACTTAAAATCAAAATCCAGATGGTATAGTAGGACACACCTTTGGACCCAGAACTCCGGAGGCAGAGCCAGGCAGATCTCTGTGAGTTTGAGGCCAGGCTGGTCTGCAGAGAGTTCCAGGACAGACAAGGCTACAAAGAGAAACCCGATTTTTTAAAAAAACAAAATCAAAAACCCTAGCTGTCTTAGTTAGTGTTTTACTGTTGGGAACAGACATCATGACCAAGGTGACTCTTATAAGGACAACATTTAATTAGGGCTGGCTTACATGTTCAGAGGTTCAGTCCATTATCATCAAGGCAGGAACATGCCCGTGTCCAGGCAGGCATAGTACAGGAGGAGCTGAGAGTTCTACATCTTCATCTGAAGGATGCTAGCAGAATACTGACTTCCACGAAGACCCATGAGGGTCTTAAAAAAGCCCATGCCCACAGTGACACACCTACTCCAACAAGGCCACACCTCCAAATAGTGCCACTCCCTGGGCCAAGTATATAGAAACTATCACGCTGATTGATGATATGTCTACTTAAGTGAGCTATTTGCTAATTTCCAACTGTCTAGAACACTTCTTATCCACTGTACCTTACTTGCACAAGACTATAAGGCTGTCTACGCTCAGGAGGACTACCTACATCAATACATATTTCCAATGTATTCATTTGAAGAAAAGCATGTTCCAAGTGTGGAACTTAGTTGCACATCTTTGAACTATGAAGGTGCAGATATTCGAAACCACACTGTCTTGAAGAACAAGGTGACCTAACTGGGTTCTAGAGAGAGAAGAATGAGTCTCAGCCAGTATTTTCCCGTCCATGATCATGACAGCCTTCTGAGCTTAGTCTGTGAATACCTCCAAGGTACCAATGCTTCCCTCAAAGAGATTTGTACACACACCCAAGTAATATGAGTTTGCGCAATGTACCAGGCTCCAGGTGTTGCTCAAGTTGACCGATCAGAAGTGGAAAGGTGGGGTCCCAGGAGCCATTACAGGAGAGCAAGCATTTCATCTTCCTGGGGTGGAGTCCACAGACAGCAAGGAAAGCTACAGATGGAGAGTAGGCAGATACTGTTAGCAGATGGAGAGACTCAGGAAAAGCCAAACCACTGCGTTTCCTTACCGGGTTAATAGGCTCTGCCTCGTCTGTACCAACGTTCTTTTTCTCTGTAACCCTTTAAGCTTTCTGATCTCTTTTCATTGCTTATCTTCAATGTTACAGTAAGCCATTTATAGGCACCTATCTTGCCTGTGTGGGTCACCATGTTCCCCTAACGGAAACTGCTGAGCAGGCTGTGGGTACTAAATAAATAACTCATGAGGGAGGGGGGAAATGGGGGGTTAGCAAAATCATTGCATCTCTTTTAATGTCATTCTGAGCAATCCGTACGCTTTTTACCATAAATGTATCATATTTTCTAATGGGAAAATTATAAATGATTCCCTAGCAATGTCGTGTGTGGGGGCAGGCTTGATAGTGGGGTGTTTGACCACCAGTGAACACACCCACAAAGTTAGAAGACTTCAGAATTCACAACGGGCAGGGGAGGAGTGACGCCGAGTTTGTTATTAAAATTCTTTTAATATTTGTTCCACTTTGTGACTTCTTGTGATTAGCAAAGATGGTGCCCAGTCTTTGCCGAGCACTTTGTCATTGTCTTTTATTATTATCTTAGGTGGATTTCTCTTGTCGGAAGTTTCAATTCAGACTCCCTTTAAACACACTCTATCTGGGGTGTTGCTACTTTGTTTCCAACCCAATTCCCCGGTAAAAGAAATCTCAACTCAATCAGTAACAAAACAAGGTATAAGCCTTGATTGGGCAGATCTCCCACTACACTACTCTATTTCCATCTATATTATCCCATAGAACTGGCAGTTTCTCCAGGCCATGAGCTTCTCTCTACAGCCTCTCCTTCAATCCCTCTTAGCTCCTCTCCTTCTTGTTGATTCCCCAAGGCTCCTCCCCTCAACTCTCAGCTCCTCCCCCTTCCTCCTGCTCAATCATTGGCTCAAGCCTTTATTTGAAAAGTTGAGGTAGGGAGAAGATTCACAAAGCAACTCCTAGTCTGCAGCCCCTCTGAGGAGTGGGATTTGCATCAAAATACAAGCCCGGGGCTATCCTCAACACAGGGGTGGCTGCCCTATGTAATCAACATCTTAATAAGAACCTCTGGAATCACTGTTAACCACCTCAGTACTCCTTAATGCCCATGGCTTACTCTGCAAAGCAGGGAACCCGTCTTCAACCAGGGATGCATCCGCCCAATCTGTTTCCAAAGGACTCGTGGACATTTCTCCAAGGTTTGAGTGCAGAAGTCTGTCTCCAGTCCACTTACTTTTGGGCCACTAGTACATCCACAGGCCACAGACGTACTCTAAGGGGGCCACAGCAATCCTCTTGAATTTTCAGAGCTTCGCTTCACACTTGACATCTGGGGAAGAGACAAGGCTGGGCAATTAAAATATGGTGGACCCGCCTCCTCGGAGCAGAGGGAGATTCTCTGTTGACCTGTCAGCTAAAGATGTACCAATGTGCAGGGAAGGAAGAACACGGAGATACAGAGTTCCATCAATCAGTGTTTTGATGTGTGCCGGAAAGGAGATGGATTTAATCTTCCCTTTAATTGTTTGTCATTGCATACAAGCTGAAAGCAAATGCAGAGCTCCCAGATCTGCCTTTTTCTCTAGGAGCGGAATTTTAATATCAAGGCAGTGAAGGTCATTGCTGAATTCGTCTTCTATTTGTTTGAACTAAATCTGGAGCCGGTCTCAAATATTTACACTTACTGGCAACTCAGTACTTTAAAGGGTAGGAGGAAAAAGTGAATCCCCACATCCAGGTCCTGCGGAAGCACCTCTCTGGAGGAGGAGGAGAGTGTCTGGACAGTGGAGATGCTGCAGGGAGAGACTCTGAGCTCGCCAATCTTTTCCCTGCATCATGGAAGATCTCTCTCACCAACTGCAGCCCAGCCTCAGGGCTACTGATGCAAGACATAGAAACAAGATGGGTGTCAGGACATCCAATACAATTCTGAAAGCAACAAAGTCGCATTACCTTTCATTGTCTGTTTTATCTATTTTTAGGTGAGCCAATTTCATTTCAACACGTGAATCTAAATAGTATGGGAACGGTTTGGTTAATTAAACCTGTCATATTACACAAATGAGGTTTTCTCCCTTAAATTCTTACTCCTGTTGTATTAATCTATTCTATTACCAAAATGAAATACCCGAGGTAGAATATTTTGTTAAGAGAATAAGGAAGAGGAGGAGGGGGAGGACAGAGATAGGGGAAGAGGAGGAGGGGGAAAAATTGGAAAATGAAGCTGTTGTTTGTTTGGAGTTGAATTCTGAAGGCACAAAGGTAGAGTGCTGTGCCTGGTGATGGCTTCCTGCCAGCACAGTCCTAAAACCACAAACAGGAAAGGTATCAAACACCAACAGAAAGGGGAGCATCTCTGGTCTCTTCCTCTTCTAGAAATTCACCAGGATCCAGTCATACATTATCTAATCACTTCCCTGAAGCCCAACCGTAAACCTCAGGGGCCCTTTGACTTTAACCCTCATAACAGCTTGTGATATGGATCAAATTTCAACACAGGAAGCCTTGGGAGACACTCAATCCTTCTGGCCCACCAGCATTTGGAAGTAGGTATTTCTTCTGGGGCCTTGCCATAGCACAGGAAATTTTCAGAATTCTTTCTCAGACATTGCTTTTGGTACAGAGAGTACATTTCCTGGCTGTTGTTAAGTGCACAGTGGTAGCAAGTAATTCTTCAGAACTGCAATTGACTTAAAGTTCTGTCCTCATAATTTTTGTCCTCGGGGGTCCTTTTACTCAAGTAAAAATTATTATGACTTCAATGGGCTTTGTTCATGTGACCTGAATGCTGTTATTAACCATATCAGGAAGCAACATAGAAAATTTAAATTAGCTATCACCTTATTTTAGAGCAATAACAAATATATTACATTGCCACTTTGTTAACATTTATATTAGTATTTTTATGAGATTTCTCCAAAACAAAAGGAAGCTTTTGTGGGAAGAACAATGTTATTTTAAATCTTTTTTAAACCATTGCGCTGTCAGGCTAACAGAACAACTGTGTTTCTATGCAGTTCCACTCAGGACCTCCCGCAATACCATTTTAACTGAGCACGTGAAGAACAGGCTGGTCTTTTGTCAAGCTGTAAGTGAAAAGCGGGACTGTTTTAAAGTCTTTCCAGACCACAGTAGCCTTCTTTTATACTGTGTCAAAGTTCAACAAATGATAGTTTCTTGGTAATTCCTAGCAAAGTGGAATTTGAAACAAAAAACAAACATCTCATATTTTGCTACATCAAAACCCTATCTGTCTTCTACTTTAAAAAAAAAATCATTTACTTGTGCATATCCATAACATCATGTGCTGGTTATTTAGAAAATACTGATACACTGACTTGGTTATTTAGAGAATACTGATTTACTGACTTGTGCAGCTCTGCCAATATTGACACACCTCCTGATGTTGCAGAGCGTTATCAAACATCATAGAGCTCTGGAAACTGTGGTCCTCTTCTGAGGTTGAGGATGGAAGGGAAAATAATACCCGAGTATGTTCTAAGGAAGCAAAGCTTGGCTTCGGGGGATTAGATCATGGGCCTGGTGGCCCTTTAAGACACTGTTCATACCCTAAGAGCTCAAACCAAATCCGCTCACATGCCCCAGCTGTTGGCTGTCTCTGGAACAGAGTTAAGAAACAATGCTGTGCTGTGGCCTAACCATGCCCAATTTATGGTCGTAACCAGTACCCAGCATCCTCCCTGCTCTTTGTCACTTAGGCTACCCCATATTCAATTACATGGTAGAGAAACTCCACATCACCCTGAAATGATACAGATGTCCAGTGTTTTTCTTTGTTCAGGGAACCGTCATGAAGGCTCCTCTCTGGACCTCTGTTCCCCACTGCCTGGATCCCACGGTCAGAAAGCCACCCTTTCTCCTTCTGACACTCACATCTGGAGGGTGATTTTATACCAGCTCCTTTCCCAAACCAACCTCAGCCTCCAGGGTCTCCATTTAAGAACAAGACCTGGACTTCCAGGCAGTGGTGGTGCATGCCTTTAATCCCAACACTTGGGAGGCAGAGGCAGGCAGATTTCTGAGTTCGAGGCCAGCCTGGTCTACAGAGGAAGTTCCAGGGCAGCCAGAGCTACACAGAGAAACCCTGTCTCAAAAAAAAAAAAAAAAAAAAAAAAAAAAAGACCTGGAGAATGGGCTGAAAAATCCTTCTGCGTCAAATGTCACATTTACAAACTAAGCAAAGAAAAATCTTAGCCAACAAATGTGCTGACTTCAGAAGCTAAAATGTCTCTGTGGGAAGATGATTTTCTGCCCTTTCTTGGCTTTTTTTTTTTTTTTTTTTTTTTTTTTAGTATAGAACAGAGTTTATTCAGGACCTGGGGAGGGGTGTTAAGAGAGTAGTAGAGACAGAGAAAGGCAGAGAGAAGGAGAGAATAGAGAAGCAGAGGCCGGCCATGACCATGTGGAGAGGGGGGAGGGGAAGAAGAGCCCAAGAGGGCAAGAGAGAAGCTAAGAAAGAGAGTAAGAGTGACAAATAATGTAAATAGTACCTAGCTTCATCTTTTGAAGCCAATTAAGACAATTCATGAAGATGACCTACAGTTAGCATTAAGACTGCCTCTGATCAGACAGCTTGTGAGAAGCTGGGTTGTGTCAAAAGCCACAAAACTTAACACCGTCAAACAAAAAAAAAAAAGATGTGTTTCATCCCGATGAGGCCCAATTGCTTTAAGCCATATTCCAAAGTCTCTGTCTTGTATAAGGATGTTTTAGATATCCTATGGGGTCTACTGAACAGGGATTTTCTAAGGCACTGATGCAAGCATTCTATTCCATCTTTCCTCTGGAAGTATGACTTGTGGTTACAGATTTTAACAGGGGTGAGTCATTAAAGAAGCCAGGAGCTCCAGTGACCTCTCTTGACCTCATGAAGGCAGTGAAAGGAGGAAAACTAAACTGGGTGAGCATGGGGACCTGCCTGAAACCTAGATCACATGGTTTCCTGCCCAGCACCCTCTACAGAAACCCAGTGCTCACAAACTAAAATATTTTACCTCACTTCTAGCCCTCTTTCATCACCCAATCCCAACTGCAAAAATGTAAACTTGTGTCCATGGATTTAGAAAAAAATAAAGTTAGACATTTCGTTGTGCAAAAACAAATGCTGATTTTTAAGCTATGCTTTAAACCCAAGTCAGAGATGACATTTTTACTAATAAGGGAAAAAGAGATGTTGAAATAATTCTGTAATATTCTTATACTTGCAAAGTTAGCCACAATTGAAATTATTATCGATTTTATCCATCTTGATGATATTCTTTCAAATATAATAAACTGGGGCTTGGGGTCTTGAAATAGGCAATAAAAGTGATACTTACAAAAATGACTAAGGATAGGTGGAGTGCCATTAATTAAGTAATAATCCCTTTGAAATCAGTCATTACCAGCAGTTTTTTGCTATGGGCCATTAACACTCTAACTAGCAAGTCATTAATACTGGTAATAACCAATTCTGAGGGGATTACTGCTTGGATAAACTATATATAATAATTTTAAACTCCAAAAGATTTCACACTTTTATGTTAACCTTTGAATCATAAGTGAGTGCAGACAGAGTTATCTGGCTCATTTTTAAAAATATAAATATTACCCTCCTCCCTTTGTCTGTTCCCGTGTCTCTGCCTCACTTGTCTGAGCATGTGAGCATGGGGGTTCCACACACTGCCAGGAGGCAGAGGGATGTTCCATCCTTTGACATATAGATCGATAGACTAGCATTGTCTGCCTTTGTTCCTAAGCCCGAGCACTGCTGTTCACGCCATCCGTAAAATGCAAGCTCACTTGGGATCCATTTTCGTCTAGTGTCAATTCACGAATGTTTTTTGCACTACAGAAATTTTGCTTTAGTCACATATGTATATGTATACATATGTGTATTGGTGATGAAGATGATGATGATAATGTTGTAATGTGCTGTAGGTAAAAAAGCCACAGCCAGGATGGGAACATATCCAACGGAGGAGGCAGTGGAAGCATCCTGACTATTGACCATTGGGATATCTCCCTTCCACTCTCCCAGGCCCTGAGTGCGCCAACAGAGGCTTTGACAGAAGCTTCTCAAAAATGTTTCTTTCATTTTTTCTGAGATTATGATTGCATCCCCCATGTCCCTGACCTCTCTCCAAACCCCCATCTTTCTCTTTTTCAAATCTATGAATTGTTTTTGGGTTAACAGTTTCTCTTTCTCTCTCTCTCTCTCTCTCTCTCTCTCTCTCTCTGTCTCAAACACACACACACACACACACACACACACACACACACACACTCCTAAATACACCCTGCTCAATCTGTATAAAGTTGTCTGCCTGTGTGTTTTCAGGGCTGGCCATTTGCCAATGGATAGCCTATTAGTGTGCTCTTCCCTAGGGGAATATCTTGCCCTCAGCAGCCCTTAGCTCTTCGTGTGGTACTGAGATGGGCTTTCCTCCACCAACTTTGGGATGTCTGTTTTCGTTCATGTTCAGGCAGTCATGTTGATGAGAGTCTACGGGTGTAGCTTCTGACATTACTAGGAGACACAGTCTCACAGCAAACTCCCTGGTCCTCTGGCTCTTACAATCTTTCTGGCCCCTCTTCCGCAATTATTCTAGAGCCGTAGATGCAGTAGAATAGAGTACTGTAGATGTATCCACAGGGATTGGGCTCCACAACTCTGCACCTTGATTGGTTGATCTTTCCTGTAAGGGTACACATCTGCTGCAAATAGAAGTTTCTTTGAGGAGAGATAAGGACTATACTTATCTGTGATTATAAAATTATAACTGTCATGTATTATATAAATCTAGGAAATTGGCAGTTGTATGTTCTCTACCATCCGTGGCTTCCCTAGCCTTGGGTAGTTAGCTAGGTGAGATTTTCCTCTTGTTGAGAGGGTTTTAAATCCGATTAGAAAGCTGTTGCTTACCACCAAGGCATGTGTATCACAACTAGACCCTTAGGGTTATTGTGCCATAGTGGTCATTGTGATTCACAGGCCTCAAAGCTAGATAGAATTGTTGGTCACTTCCATCCTTTGGAGGCTTGCATGGTACCTTCTTGTACCACGAAAGCTAGTCCTCAGGAAAGAGGCTTTCAGGTCATTTACAGCTTAGGGGACTCTGGGCCCTGTGTCTTAAGTGCATGGTGTCTTCAGCAATAGGGACTTTCCTTCCACCTCTAGACAGGAGAGCAGCGTAGGGCAATAGCAACACTTTAATATTTTGAGATTCTCTTGGACAACCCTGACCAGCAACTCAAAGGAAGGCTTCTCATATCTGATGTTAGATACTTTGTCAAAAGGTCTTTGGTCTTAGAGACAGTATCATCATAAATATATAATTATATCAATAAATACCTTATTATAGGTATTTTAGGTAGATTGTTAATAGCATGATTCCTTATTACTCTTTCAGACATCCTTACTGTGTTATTTTACCCCTCCCCCTTCTTCTGTATTTTCCTCTCCTCTCCTAATTACTGCTGGTGGGGTTGCAAACTGGTGTAGCCACTATGAAAATCAGTGTAGAGAATCCTCAGGAAAAAAAATCCAAAAAGAAACCTGCAATATGAACCAGCTGTAGCACTCCTTGGCATATTCCCAAAGGACTTCACATCCTGGTCCACAGACACTGGCTCAGCCCTGTTCACTGATGCTCTGTCCCCAATAGCTAGGAAGTGGAAACAGTCTAAATGTCCTTCAACAGAGAACTGGAGAGCGAAGTTGTAGTACATAGATATCATGGAATACTATTCAGAGGTAAAGAAAAATGAAATGATGAAATCTGCAGGTAAACGGATGGATAGAACTAGAGAAGATGATAGAGAGAGAGGTCATCCAGACCCAAAAAGAAAAATGCTCTATGGTCTCTCTCATCTGAGGCTCCTAGCCCCAAATCTTCAGGTGCAAATACATACCTGGAAGAACTGCAGAAATCGGGAAAACACAAATGGACCATTGTGGGTTTGGGGAAGCACCGGAGAGCACAGATGATCTAAAGGGGGAAATGGAAGCAATGTCTACTGTGACGTCATCGTACCTGTATCAGTTTGCCTCCACTGTCTTGGAACCCAGAGGGAACACTGCTCTGATACATTTGCTGATCGATAGATACATCTTGACTCTTCGATAACCTTACAGATTATAGATTACCATTTGGTCATTCTCTAAAATAACCTCTAAATGATTCAGGCAAACAAGGAAGTCATGAAATAGATGAAAAGACCCTGATGTCACGGGAGGCAACAGAGACAAGTGGGGAGAAGAAAGCAGCTCCCCTTCCAAAGCGTCACGGTGGCTTTTTTTTTTTTCTCAGAAAGGGCATTAAGGCATAAGGACCTTATTAAATGTGTGCATAGTCTTAAATAATCAAGAAAATGCTTCCTCGGGGAAACTGACAAATACGAGAGGATAACTCAGGCTAAGGAATGGCTGCCAGATTCCAGCCACAATACAAGAAGGGAAGTTCAACAGGGCAGAAACGAGAGCAAAAGAATTCAAAGATAACCTTGAAATTTTCTTAGATAAAAGGCTAAAATTAGGACCAACAGATAACCCTTACAAAAAATTCAAAAGTTCTTGCATCAATTCAAACATCATACATTAAAAAAAAAAAAAAAAACTGGGAAAACATTTGCCAAAACACAGTCTTATTTTTAAGGAACTTGTAGAAAACGTGTAGAAAAGGCCACCTCCTGTAGGTGAATGTGCAATGAACAATTCAGAAAGGGGGGCAACATGCAAAGCAGTAGCCTCTGTCATTAGCACTGATGTATAAATTAATAATTCTCACTATCAAAACCTAGAAAGTCTGTGTTTGATGAACAAAAAGAAAAAGTCCAGAGCTCTTGTGTTCTGTCGGAGGGCATTAAAGGAACTCAGCCACTTCATTTTTGTTTGCTAAGAAATATGGCAGCATGACAATAAAGGCACACACTTTGAGAATCTAAAAATCTCTGTAATGCAATGGCATTTATGCACCTCCCTTTGAATCGTGGATTACATACGCATGGCCCTTGTGTTGTGGATAGCCATGGGCTTGTATGCTCAGTCCACTCCTCAGAGGGGCTGCAGATGAGGAGTTGCCTTGTGAACCTTCTCCCCACCTTAACTTTTCAAATAAAGGCTTGAGCCAATGATTGGGCAGGGGGAAGGGGGAGGAGCTAAGAGTTTGGGGGGGAGAAGGAAAAGATCAACAGGAAGGGAGAGGAACTATGAGGGGTCAGAGAGAAGCTCGTGGCCTGGAGAAACTGCAAGTTATTTGGGATAATATAGATGGGAATAGAGTAGTGTAGTGGGAGATCTGCCCAATCTAGGCTTGTAGCTTGTACTGTTACTGATTGAGTTGAGATTTCTTTTACCAGGTAATTGGGTTAGAAGCCAAGTAATAACACCCTCGAGCCTGAAGTATAGCTTATGATCACTGTGACCAGGAAAACATGGAAGTGACGGCTCTTTGTGGAAAGCTGGGGCCCAGCTACAACCTCAGCTACTTTAGCTTCCCCAGGCAAACATGAGCCTTCCCAGCCAGTTATCAAGGGACTCGGGGAGAGAAGTGATGCTCTTTCTTCATTGAGACCTCTCAAGACTTCAGATGCATCAGCAAAGTGTCTCTGTCCCGCCTCTACCTTAAGTGGTGTAGAGGAATGCTCCTGATAGCTAATATACTTGTCCCACTGAATTACGAGTTAACACTTCTGCCAGTCATGTGGATAAGAGAGGCTGTTCTAATAATCTGGACAAATAGCCCTTATTAGCAAGGGAAATTGAGTTTACTTTTTGTTGTTGCAAGGCCAGACCGATGTGGTATATCCCTTTAATCCCAGCAGAGACAGGCAGATCTCTGTGAGTTTAATCCAGCCTGGACTACATTGGGAGTTCTGGCCCAGCCAAGTCAACATAATGAGAGCTGGCCTCAAGAAACAAAGAAATGAGGGAAGGAGGAAGCAAAGAAACAACAACAACACACTTTGGTGGGAAAAACTCCCTTGAACTTATTGGAGATTTGAGCAAATAGCAGGGGTGGAGGGAGCCCTTGCAAGGTTCCCAATAAAACTTACCAACTCTTTCAGTGCACATTAGAATCAAAGGAATAATCTCATCCAACAAATTCCACAAATTGTTGAGAACACAAAGAGCCTGCACACAGGAGGGATAGCCCTGCCCACATCAGCCCTTCAGGAGTAATGCCCTGCAAGTCTGAGGTATCCCTGAAGCACTGATTTCAAGTCAGACTTGGTAGAAGAAGGAAGAGGGACAGGATGTACCTCACCAAGCATTTCACGCCCAGATACTGCACCAGCTCTAAAGCCTCCAAAGGATAAATTCCTCTCCTTAATTTAACAACTCAGTATGATTTACAAAAGCATCCTGCTTACCCCCTGAAAATTAGGATACATTTTTCCTGTCTTTATGAAGATGTTCAAATATTCAGAATCAGATTTCTAAACAGGATCTCATCACTAAAAAAATTAAACTCTCGTGTTTTTATGTCCTTGCATGTTTTAAAGATGAAGCTAAATAAACCTTTAAATAGAAATTTGTCCTCCGTTTGAACTAAGTGATAGAAAAATTACTTTATTAGTCAATATTCCTGAGTGCATCCTTCCTAAACACCAACTATTATATTACCTCCATCTATTTAAGGAATAGTAATAAAATCTTACTTTCTGAGCTGCAGGGCTTTTAAAAAGTCTAGCCAAGGCTACTCTTCAATACAGAGCTGCTTAGAAATTTAAAACCAACACTACATTGAAAAAGCAGATCTTTGGACATTTAGGATTACTTAACAGTAAATTAAACAGTTATATTAAACACTTAATATTAAACAGAAATATCTAATTCTTAAAATTCTCTTTAATGACTACCTCTATACCTTTTATAAGTGGTTCCTGGAATTACGTTCCAAGAATATCACCATGATATTCACCAAGAAAAATCAGCAAGAAAGCATTGCATCCACTCTCAGGAATCTTTGCACCACCTATAAACCCTACTCCATACCCAGGCTTCCCAAGTTCTCCTCCAGGGTCTAGCCTAGGGATTACCCATGGCATCCTCATTTATGCCTTTCACAATCAGATTTAGCCTGGGTCCCACACAGTTCACCAGCCTAGTCTGTCCGTCCCTGCTATGATGGGTATTTTTGGTTGTCAACTGCGTTTAGAATAAACTAAAACTCAAGCATTTAGGTTCATCTGTGAGGAATTTTCTTTGGTTGAATGATGTAAATTATTATCCTGTCAGTTCTGTTCTTCTAAAGAACCCTGATATTGCACCTGCCTTCTGTTGGGATGATCTTTCTTTGTACTGTATCAAGGTGTTTCTCTGTATTTTCAATTGTTAATTCTGTACCAGCAGAATTAATTAACAGCTAAGCATTCACAGGATTTTGGTATTGTCATGTCTACGGTTCATCACTGGGTTTGTTCGTTTACTTGTTTGTTTTTAATTTGTAAATGTTTGTCCTTCTGCACTTGCCCAAAAGATGAAGTTCAGGCATCCCTCAATGCCTAGATAACCAAGGAGATAGATGACCCAGGCATTGTCTTACTGTAGATTGGTTATAATAAAAATCTGCCAACCAATAACTGAGGCAGGAAGTAAGGGGGTAGAAGTTCCAGGCAGGGAGGGATACTGGAGGAATGCAAGCAGGGATGAGAGAATTGATGGAGGCCAGGGAGAGAACAGAACAGATAGAACAGAGCTATACGCATATAGTGATGAGAGAAATTCAAAGAGAAAGGAAATCTCGTGGCACCTGTGACATGTCTTATCTCACTGTCCACCATCATTCTGCATACCAGAGACCATAAACTCATCTTAAGGTACAAGACCCCATCTCAAAAGGATTATATGATTAGAAAGAAAACAGTGTATTATGAAACTGCCCATGCTCCTTGAGACACAGTCATGTTTTATACTAGTATGTCCCTTCCCATCTTCTACCACTGTTTCTCTCTGTGTCTCTCAGTCTCTCTCTTTCTCTTTGTGTGTGTGTTTCTTTCTTTCTCCCTGTTCCTCTCCCTGTCTCTGTCTCTATCTGTCTTTCTATCTCTCTTTCTCATCCTTTATCATATATTTTGTTAACAGTTAACATTTTTATGATAATTTTGTGATAAAGAATAAGCAAATGATTTACTCTTAGACTTTCATGCTAAAAATAACTCAGAAATATTTACTTCAAAGACCAGTAGATAAGACAAAACTATCAGTCCTTTAAATGCATTGGATATAAACATAGATCATAATGAGAAGGTAATGTGGTGGGAAGGCCAGTGCAGCTGCAGGTGGAGAATGCTGCAGCTGAGCTGCAGGTGGTGGTTCTAGAGCTGAGCTACAGGTAGGGGGTTCTAGAGCTGAACTTCAGGTGGGGAGTACTAGAACTGAACTGCAGGTGGGGTTCTAGATCTGAGCTACAGGTGGGGAGTGCTAGAACTGAACTGCAGGTGGGGGTTCTAGATCTGAGCTACAGGTGGGGAGTGCTAGAACTGAGCTGCAGGTAGGGGTTCTAGATCTGAGCTACAGGTGGATAGTGCTAGAGCTGAGCTGCAGGTGGGGGTGCTAGAGCTGAGCTGCAGGTGGGAAGTGCTAGAGCTGAGCTGCAGGTGGGGGTTCTAGAACTGAGCTGTAGGTGGGGAGTGCTAGAACTGAGCTGCATATGGGGGTTCTAGATCTGAGCTACAGGTAGAGGGTGCTAGAGCTGAGCTGCAGGTGGGGGTTCTAGATCTGAGCTGCAGGTAGGGAGTGCTAGAGCTGAGCTGCAGTCCAGGCCACCTCAATCTTGGGTTCAGTGTGCCCATTTTCAATAGCAAATATCTGTTCTGTGTTAAATATAAATATAAGTGATTATGGGCTGGTGAGTAGCCAGGATTTGTACATCAAAGAGCTAAGTGATACCCCTTTTGCAGGAGTATACTAAGAACTCCATCTTTGGGCTTCCTAAGCCAGCAGCACCTTTCATTTCCCAGGTTAATTGTTCCTTCTCTTCCATCTTTCCTCTCTCTCTGAAGAGGAAGAAAACATTAGGTCCACCCTTATTTGAGAATATGGGATAAACAAAAAAAAAAGAAGAAAGAAAGAAAGAAAGAAAGAAAAGAAAAGAAGCATTCGTTTGCCTAATATCTGAATTGTCATTTTGAAGAATGAGGAATTATTAAACACACAT
The DNA here is from genome assembly GCA_964023405.1 of Apodemus agrarius. Classification (NCBI taxonomy): domain Eukaryota; kingdom Metazoa; phylum Chordata; class Mammalia; order Rodentia; family Muridae; genus Apodemus; species Apodemus agrarius. The sequence continues at coordinate 10,832,298 of OZ030022.1, read as the reverse complement.
CTTTTGAGTGATTAGTAAGAACAATAAAATATTAGTCACTCCCTCTTCCAGTCAGCCCTCACTTTGTAAGAACAACAAGCATCTTCAGAATTTCCCCAGCCATTTCCTGGAATTCCTAGAAGATATCTGGAATCTTCTACTACAAGTTACATATCCTCTGAGACACAGCAACTCTATATGCAATTATAAATGTGTGTGTTTACTCAGAATATATATTAGTGTGTGTGTACTCAGAATATGTATGTGTACTCAGAATATGCACATATAGTTATATTGCTATATATATGTGTGTACTCAGAATGTATGTGCATATATGCTCAGAATATATGAGTGCATATATGCGTATGCATTCAGAATGTGTGTGTGTGTGTGTGTGTGTGTGTGTGTGTGTGTGTTTGTGCTCAGGCTATAGTACTCTGAACAAAGTATGAAAGACCATGCCCTGGTTCCATTCTGCCATAAAAGAGGTCACATGAATTTTCATAACTGCAGAAAAAAGGTCAAAACCAATACCTGAAATATCAGTTGGAACATTGGAAAGGGAGGCAATAACAAAGAAACCTTTTCTATCGATTTCATATATGATCTCATTGGATCTGAGCTTTAGGCTTGGTGGGGTTAAAGGTCAACTAAGGCCAGCAATCCATTCCATGAGTTTAGTTTAATAGTCATGAGAACACTGGGACAGAAACAGAAGTGGAAAGGGAAGGGTAACTAAGAGAACAAAAGCCCAAGCTGAATTTCACTTCTGACCTGCGGTATTAAGTCTCTCCATAGTGACCTGTTCCACAAACAACAGAAGCCTGCAGCATCTTTAATATAATTGAAAACATTAGCTCCACCCTCTGGAGTCTGCAAAACACCTCACTCATAAGCCAAGACAGAAAGAATCCCTCTCCAGCTTTGGATACTAGTGAGACAGGAGGAACTCTATTCTACAGAGCAGTGTTTTGCAGAGTTAAGGTACACACTAAGACCTTGAGATATTTGAGGATATCATCTTTCCTGCTTTTTGTTTTGTTTTGTTTTGTTTTGTTTTGAGACAGGGTTTCTCTGTGTAGCCCTGGCTGTCCTGGAACTCACTCTGTAGACTGGACTGACCTCGAACTCAGAAATCTGCCTGCCTCTGCCTCCCAAGTGCTGGGATTACAGGAGTGCGCCACCACCGCCCGGCTCTTTCCTGCTTTCTAATGAGAGAACCATTTAGCAGAACAAGGGGCCAAGCTCCCAAACCCTCTGATTCTGACATTCCTTTGAGCCTAGTATGTCATGTTCCTTTCCATAGAATTCTCTCTTCCCCTGTTGCAAGCATACTCCTGTCCATATGACATACCTAGGTCTACATCTCTCAGACCCAGGAATGCATTTTTACTAAAAGAGAAACTGCGTTCAAGCATTCCATTGCAATCTACTAGCTTTGTAACACTCAGAGCCATAAACTACTATGCCACATAGCTTTAAATAAAGACGCCTACAGCCACTGGGTTCAATGGGCAGATGAGGTGAAGATTCTGGGCCTGAACAGGTTTGCTCAGAAACAATGACTAACCTCCCATTCCGTACCCATGCCTTCCTGGTGCATGACACATTCCAACGATGTTCACACGAGCGCCGGGCAACCCCTTGCGATGCCATGCTTCTCTTCCACTAGAGACGAGATGCCCAGCTGTCCATGAGGATGAATGATGTGTAATTACAGATGGAAGCTTCATTGTGCTCCCGTCCACTGAAGTAGTGAAATGTTAATGTTAGCTCCTATCCCCCATGTATCAATTCAACAGCAGAGAACAACTCATTCCAATCCATCAGCCTACCAAATGCAAACACAAGTAACTTGGGAAGAAACGAAACTGTACTGAATGTCTTGGGTAGGGGTAAGTCAACCATGGTGTCAATGCCTGTAATTCCAGCATGTAGGAGTCTGAAGCAAGATGATCGCAAGTTTGAGGCCAGTCTGATCTCCACAGCAGGGATGCAGTCCAGCCCGAGGCCTTGTTTCAGAAAGGAAGAGGGGAGAAGGCACATGAGAAAGGGAGGAGAAGAAGAGGGAATATCAAGAACACAGAAAAATAGAGCAGTAGAGGATTTCAGAGAGAGCGTGGAGGCTGACGAGAGTCCACTTCCTGTTTTTCATAGCTGTTCCCACCTTCTTCTAGAACCTGGCTTCCTCCACATTGTAGAGAACATGGCTACCCAAGTCCGATGGCTCCCAGAGCAGAACAGGCTTTCCCAGGGTCACCAGACAAAAGGCAGAAGAACACATGGGTTATCGGCGAGAGCCACAAATGAATGGCCCACCAAAATCCTGAGTCAAATCCAAAGGAAATGCTATTGGCATGTGTTCTGTGCACAGGGCTCTTGTTCTGGCCATGACACATACTGAATTCATAGGGTAAAACTAAAAGAAATAAATGATAAAAGAAGCTGAAATCAAAACCTGAAAGGATAGACCCAAGACTGGTTCTTTTGTTTGTTTTTTGTTTTGTTAAAAATAAGCAGATAGTAGGTTTAAATCAGAGCTGGGTTGAGTATCAGGACAGCATAAGTGAAAGGAAGCTGTTGTTGACAGTGTGACAGTGTGACAGTGTGACAGTACCCATCTGTAAGGCACGGGTCCTTACCTTTAATAACAACCAACAATAGGCGCACCACAACACTCGCCTCGCTTTCTAATATTATGGTTAAAATTGTGCCGGCCGAATCAAATGCAATTACTGCTTAAGGCAGAATGGATGGAAACCCCCAGCTTCTGCACATTAAGAAGATTCAGTGGATGAGGGACGGGAGGAGGAAGACGTAATAATGTTTTTATGATTATTACTTGCATTGTTATCATTCGGGTTATTATAATTATTAGTATGATAATTACTTTTTTATTGATACTTCCTTACGTTTGTCTTGAGATGAAAACAATAACTGCCCAGCTCTCCCTGTAACAGTGCCCAGGGAGTAGTTGTAAGTGACGATGTACAAGCCTTTTTCTCCTGCGTTCGCTCTGCCGGCTGCTTCCTCTTTCTACGTCGGAAGGCTGTGTCACCAAAAATAAAGGCATGGATCTTTTCCAAAGCCCTTAAATCCCCAAGTAACTTCTTTCTCCGGCAATGATGCATTTGAGTGGCTATCAATCCCCTCTACATCCCTTGCCCAGTTCCTATTTGTAGAGTTGATAAGGAGGGACCAGCTCTGTCATTTTCGCCCTGGTTCACCATTGGCATTGATGATTAAAGACTCATAGAGCTGGGTCTTGTGTGATCAGTGAGTTTTAGACGGAGAACAGAGATGAAGTGATCTATCTCTGAGTGATACTATTTGATGGAAATTTAATAGGACCTGGTAGATTTTAATATTACCAGAAAGCTGTAAAGAACTTGACATTTCAATTTGTTTCGGAATCATTCAGATAGCTGGATAGGGCTAGAAATCTACATACATTAATAAGCTTTTTGACAGAGTGATCGGGAGGAGAGGGGAAGAAAGAGCCACATGGTTCAGTCATCCATGGGAAACACACCAGAAACCAGTTCAAGCTGTAAAGAGAGATTGCTCTGCAGTCAGCCCTAAACAAGCACAGTTCTCTGGAGGATTATTGCACCGAAATCCTGAGGTATAACTGTCTTTATGAAGTTCCCAGGTCCGGCCATTCCCAGCTACAGCAGCCCTATGCCCTGGGCCTGGGCAGTGATGAGCTTCCTGCTCAGTGCATCCTCTGACCTCCACGTTACTAATTCACTCCCCTCTTCAGCAGCAGTCTTCTCCTGGTGGGGCTCACATCCTCCTCAGTGCTCAAACCCTTCCAGACTCAGAAAGCAGCAAACCTCAGTCACTCTGCCTCCGAGGCTGGAGTGACTGCATGTGTTGCTTCTGAGGCATCTGTCATCAAAATGGGAGAAGATCTCCCTTCCTCATCAAGAACGATATGGTATTGCCGTCTCTGGCACCTGCCTGTCTGACTCTGAGAGGCTCAACTGACTGCCACAGCCACCGGATGCTGCAGAGTCCTGCTTACAAAGCCCTAGTTCATGGGGAAGAAAGGAAGTGAAGACTCCCCTACTTAGCTAGAGTGCATGTCAGAACTCTCTTTAAACAACCTTAATAATTCAGTTTATGGAAGATTTGATTTGCAATCCTCATTAGAGGACCACATTAACAAATTCATTTAAGTAAAGGGACTTTTTAAAATTTATGTACCCATAGCTTCTAGAGAAAACAATGCACAAGCAGAAGTTTGCTACACTTAGAAGTGCGTACTAAACAGACAATCAGGCTGTATCCTTTGAACAATTCCCCTTCACAGAAACTAACAGGTCATTGTCTCTGGGAATGGAACGCCTGGGCCAGCCTATGCAGATTGCTGTTGGTCGCCACACATCGGATGGCTCTCCCTCTCCCTCAGAGATGAGATGCCACGGCCGGGTGGTTCTCCACACTTGTTCATCTGCAAGATTATTATTTTTTGTTTTTTTTAGTTTTCCATTTGTTCAAGAGGGTCTCACAATATATAACACATGTCTCTCGTGGTCCTACAGGCTAGCCTCCTACCTTCAATCCTTCTTTCTCTCTCTTCAGTTCTGGGATCACAGGACAGCAACATCATGCAAGGTTTATTCTGTTGTCTGTCTGTCTGTCTAAAATAAGTTAACCAGAAATGATCCATTTTAAGCTTTTAAGCTGGGCCTCCCTCGGGATGTCATGCTCCTTAACTCCCATGCTCAGCTCAGCTAATGCTTTCCTCACTTGGGAAAACACGTGCGGGTGAGAGTAAGACTTACAGCACCCTTGAACTTTCAGGTGTAAGAGTCTTACAGCATCCTTGATGACACAGCGGGTCAAACCCTTTAACCACAGGATTCTTACAGAATGAAAGCAGAGAAACAAACATCCACCAAAGAGGCCGTGGCAGAGAACAGCAGCATCCACCTCTGGAGACCGAACCTGGGTATACTTCCTTCATGTTTTCCAGAGAGAACAAGCCCACCAACACTTGGACTTTAACCCAGTCAAAGGGCACGATACCTACAAACTCTGAGAGCATCTGTACAGTTTCAAACTTCTAGATTTATCCTAACTGCTTACAGCAACAGGAAATTAGCACGTAGGATAGTGACTATTTTATTATCTCACAATATCTCAAAGACCCTTAAAATTAAGAAGGTATTTTTAAGCTCTAATGATCTATTCAGTTGGGAAGCTTATAGATATACTGACTTTATATTAAAATATAATCCCTATTTCAAAGCTATAGAAGGTCATTGATAACAGTATCCATTGAGTCTCTACTACATAAGACATTGTATTATGAAAGATAGTGATATAAGGAACATTGCATAAGAAGGGGAAATGAACAAAATTTAGTTACCATGCGTGTTATACCTTTTTTACTCCAAAATCTTTTCTGGCAGACAGTGGGTGCTCTGGGCTCTCTGGAAACCTATGTAAATTAAGTTCATGGAAAACGACAGTACTGGAGTTGTCATGAAACAGCCTGTGACAGAAAGTGATGTCACTGCATTTTAATTGATACCCTGAGAAGAGAAAAAAAAGGGGGGTCAGGGATGGCAGTGGGAGGAAGAAGAAGGAGGATGAGGAAGAGGAGGACATGCCAGACAGATTTTCAAACAGGCTGAACTGAGGATGAGCGGGCTCAGGAGAGAATCCATGGGTCCATCAACGTGTGGCCCATACTAGGACATGTTCAGCACTCAGTTTACCTGAGTTTGTTAGGTTCTAGAAAGATCTTCAGGTCTTGAGTTCATATAGAGATTACATATGTGGATCTTTACACTCTATTTTCTAGAGTTCAATGAGAAGAAGTTTGGAGCATGGGTGTGAAGGAAATAATCTTCTAAGCAAACATTCCACCCTCGTTCCATTTCCCTCCCCTCCCCTCTTCTTCATCCCTCTCTATCCTCCCTCTCCATCTCCCTCCCCCTTCTTTCCATGCCATGAAGTGAAAAGCTTCACTGTGCCACGCCCCCCTTGCAGGATGCAAAGACAGTACAGTCATGCCACCATGGATGGAAACACCTAAAAGCATAAACCAAGATAAACACGCCCTCCTGTGCATCCTCAAATACTTTATTACAGCAAAGGAGACCAATACAGTAAGGTTGCCTTAGTTAGGGTTTTATTACTGTGAATGACACTATGACCAAGGCAACTCTTACAAAAGAAGCATTTAATTGGGCCTGGCTTAGAGTTTCAGAGGTTTAGTCCATCACTGCCATGGTGAGAAACATGGCAGCACACAGGCAGACATGGTGCTGGAGAGAGAACTGAGAATTCTACATCAAAATTGGCAGGTAGCAGGAAGTGAATTAAGACACACTTCCTCCAACAGGCCACACCTACCCCAACAAGGCCATACCTCCTAATAGTGCCCCACAATCCCGCTCCCAAGCTTATATCTAACAGAATGCATATATGCATTCACAGAGAAGTTTACCCAAGAATATCAAAACATGTTCTATTTCATAGTTAAATGCAGAAAAAATGCTTTGGCATTTACTTTGAGTAGAGGACTCACGTAACCAAATACTGTGTAGTGATGACAGCAAAAATACTGCAGAGTACTTGAATCTCGTGATGTCAAAGGAAAGATTCAGAGATGAAAGAGTAATACCTTGAATCCCAGATCTAGCCTGCAATGTTAGAAGTCAGATTACAGTTATCCTTGTAGAGAATGCAAGGTTGGGGTCTGTAAAGGAAACACAGAGAGTTTAGGAGCTGGTAATACTCTGTTTCCAGAATTTGGATACTAATCATGCAGAGGTTTTACTTTGCAAATGTTTGTTCAACTGTTACATGTATTTGTAGGTGTCTACCGTATTTATATATAATATCCTTATGGACAGAGACTGTTGTAGGAATTCTGGAATTTTGACTTCTTTTAAAAACACAGAAATATTATGAGAATATGTTTTTGTTTTAATCCCAGGTGTGGGGATATTGGCTGCTTCTCAGCAGGTGATTATAATTTGCCTCTGGCAGGGGCATGCCAGATGAAGACAGCCTCTGATTGTGTGATGTTTTGAATTCTGGGGGCTTTTCAGAGGGTGAATAGATGCTAGGGCCCTAAGAGGTGTGGTGGGTTGTTGGTTGTTTGTTAGTTGGTTTTGGTTGGTGTTGGTCATGGTTTGTTAAGAATTTGAGCATAAAAAAAGAAACAAAATGGAGGGAAAATCAGATATTCTGATGGTGAAGATCAAACTTGCCCAAGGAACTTGATGCCCCTAATCAGCAAGAAGTAGTCTAATGATAACCCTCCCCCATCTCTTTCCTGCCTATCCATTTTCTCTCTTTTCTAGTGTTAAGGGGTTGAAAGGATGGAAGAAAAGGAGTGGAGGAGATGGAGAGGGAGAGAGAGAGAGGAAGAGGGAGGGAGAGGAAGAGGGAGAAAGGAAGGAAGGAAGGAAGGAAGGAAGGAAGGAAGGAAGGAAGGAAGGAAGGGAGGGAGGGAGGGAAAGAGGGAGGGAGGGAGGAAGGGAGGAGAAAGGAAGGGAGGAGGAAGGAAGGAAGGATGAAAGAAAGAAAGAAAAAAAGAAAGAAAGAAAGAAAGAAAGAAAGAAAGAACCAAGTAGCCAAAGACCGACTACAAGAGACTCCTAGACTTAAAATGATATAATATCCAACTCTCCATTGATTTACTGTAATGAATAGCTGAGATAATAAATAAATTTAGTAAGAGAAAAATGCACTTTGCCTCACAGTTGGAGAGCCTCCAATCCATGGCCAGTTATTCCCCCCTTGATTTTGGGCCCCGGGGAGGAAGTAGCACACTCCCCAGAGAGCACACAGTAAAGCAAAAGCATCCACCTCAGAGTCAAGATAGGAAAGAGATGACCATGGCCCCAATAGCCCCTTGAAGGCTGTGCTGGTAAGCTTTAACTGTCAACTTGACACAACCAGGGAAGAGCATTTTTAATGGGAAACCGATTTGATCATGTTGGACTATAGACATCCCTATGAGGAGACTGTCTTGGTTGTTAATTCGTGTAGGAAGGTCCAGCCCACTGTGAGTAGCACAGTTCCCTAGGCAGAGTTCTGACTATATCAGACAGGACAAAGCCAGGTAAGAGCAAGCAAGTAGCTGTCCGTGTCCACTTCTCTCTGCTTTTGACTGTGGAGATGATGTAACCAGTTGCTTCGGATTCCTGCCACTGTTACTTTCTCACAAAGATGGACTATAACCAGGTATTGTAAACAGAGTAAGTCCTCTATGTTGCTTTTTGATAGGGTATTCTATCACACCAACAGAAAAGAAACTAGAACAAAGGCTGTGTATGAGGAATATCGCCTCCTCATACTGATCCTAACCTCCTATGTGCCCCATTAGTGTTCTTACCTCGAGCCAATGTACTGCCTCTCTCTCTCTCTCTCTCTCTCTCTCTCTCTCTCTCTCTCTCTCTCATCTAGTTTGCTAGTTTGCTCCTTTCTCACCTTTAAATATTCCATGCAAATTGTAATTCTTCCGATCATTTCATTTAAAAAGACAACTCTCCAAACCCAAAACGTTTTCTCTTTTATTTTTCCTCATAGAATATGTTGTCTTTTGTAGGCTTAGATCTTTCAAAACCTACTTTAATATGGGTTCTTAAGCACTTCGACCCACCCCCGTTCTAGCCCACCACCCAAAGATAGGGGAGAAAAGATGGTAAATAGGACAAGAGGATGTGGACCTTTTTAGAAGGAGTTCTTTGGGGCCATTCCAATCTCCCTTGTCAGGATACCAGCAGTCCAGTTCAGTAGAGTCAGGACACCAAACATGAATGAATCAGCAGCAGTCACACAATCCAGCAGAAACAGCCAGGCCTCTGCTGAATCAGCACCAGAACAGGAGTGACCAGAACCAGTCAGAAGAGCAAGAGAAGTTCTCTCCCATACGTCTCTCAACAAATAAAGCCGAACAAGAGACCAACAAATGGTTGCAAGGGTAGCTATGCAAACGCCCCATCACTGTCCATTGAGACCTACTTATTCTCTCCCCAAGTATCTCATGTGCTCCTATGTGTCTCCTCAGCCAAGCATCACATGAGTCTGTATCACATGACACAACCAGAAGCTTCCACATCAATCTTTCAATCCGCCATTATATTTGTTTCTTTCCTCACTGTTCAACAATTTACCTCGCAAAAGCAGTCGAAGAAAGGAAAGGTTTATTTGAGCTTACAACTTGAAGGTATAGCCCATCATGGTGGAGAAATCATGGGGACGGCAATGTGAGGTAACTGATCACATCATGTTTGTTTGCAATAAGGAAGCAGGGAAATTAATTCTGGCACTCAGCTCCCTTTCTCTTCCCCACTTTCTCCAAAGACATGGTGTCACCCACGTTTAAGATAGTGCCTCCCCCTTCCATTAAACCTTGATATACATGCTGAGAGAACACCCAGAGGTATGGTTCTTAGGTGATTCTAAACACAGTCAGACTGATATAGATGATTAAGCATCGCAACCCCACCCCTTGCAAACATTGATGCCACTTCAAATCATAACATCCACATCCCTGTCCCCTTCAATCTCATTTTCATTTCATAATGTAAAACACGTTTAGTCCACCTCTAAAAGTCTCCATTGTCTTTAACAGTAGCAAGACTGTTCACTAATCCAAATTCTCTCTTAATTGTGAACCTCCAAAACCAAAAAAGAAAACAACAACAACAACAAAAAAAAAACATGCTTTCAAAATACAAAGACACAGAATTAATATTCTCATTCCAAATAAGACTAATGAAGACATGGCAATGAAACAGCAGAAATTGAGGTTTGGCAACATGAAGAGAGCTTATGAGCAGCTACTGGTGAAGCCCAGCTACGGCAGAAAAACCCAATGTATTGGAGATGCCAATACCATGGGATGACCACCAGGAACAGCAGCAGCAGTGGAGTAGAATCAGTCAGAGCCTAGTGAGCTACAGAGGGCAGAGCTGAAGAAGTGACCCAAGCCCTTTGGAGGATCCCAGAAGATCATGCGTGGATCCCAAACCTTCGAACCAGAAGCTGTAAAACTGAAGTTGCCTTGGAGGCCCCAAGATGTTAGAGATGCAAGATACCTGCCAAGGAAAGCTGCTAACAGGGAGTGGAACCAGCCCAGGAGAATGAGATTTATTGCTGTCAACAAAGATGAAAGGAGTTGGGGATCTAAAGAGCATCAAAGATGGAGATGCAGAGTTTGGAGTTTGTCCAGCTAGTTTTCTGTCTTGTGTTGCTCCAGTATTTCCTCACTATGACGTTTTGGAATGATAATGTAAATCTTGTGATGGTGGAAGTATATGATCTGTTTTTTTTATTTTGATTTGATAGGGAATTACAGTTTAAATTAGTCACACCATAGTCCCTGGATGAAGGGCCCAAAAGAGCAGTTGGGGTGGACGGTAAGAGTGGTTAACTGGGACACCAGGAGGCTGCCTCAAGCCTGTAAGTGCAAAGGAGAGTCAGTCCCATGCTTGGTGGCTAGGAAAGAATACGTCAACAAGAATTACCCTGGAATTTGAGAACTCTGAGCCTGAGGCTAGCCCATGCAGCAAATCCTGGAGCCCCCTATCTGTATTCCCTTCTGAGAACTAGAAAACTCAAAGTCTCAGTAGTACTCCAGATACAGCATCCCCCCCAGCCTGGTGATACTCAGGTGGCCTTGAAATGCCAAGGATCTTCTACACAAACCCATCTTGGGGCGATGGTTGGGTCACATATTCACAACACACCTGGGGAACACCCCCATGCTAAAACAGGCGACACAGTCTTGGCATTTGTGGGAGTGTGAGGGGAACCCTTCAGGCCCACAGAATGCAAAAAAAAAAAAAAAAAAAAAAAAAAAAATCAAGCCAGAAGAGGTTCCCTAATACACAAAGAAGGAGAGGATGAGCTTTGAAAATAATTCTGGCAGACATCAGACATTTGGTTAATGCAAAGTCAAAGATGGCAAAAGCAAAGGCAAGGCAAGAGTCTGAAGTCAATGGAGCCTCGCCCAGATATGTAACTAATTCTAACAGTGCCTGTTCTTAAGAACCCAGAAACTGCACCCACACCTTCTTCTTTTCTTACATTTCCACGTAGTTGATTCTTAGAGGCCATCAGCATGATTATATGATGCTGCAGCTTTTAATTGTTCTGTTGCTATCTTTCTGTTTGCCTGCATACACTGGTCTAATTTTGTTTGTGTTTTTCCATTTTTTAAATTCTACTTTACCTTTAATTATGTGTGTGTGCTCTTGGGATTTTTTTTTTAACTTTATAGAACTTTCTTCAGTAGGATTGCTTCTTTTTGTTCTGGGATAATTGGTTGTGCATTTATGGGCTGTAATAGATTTAGTATGCATGTTTTTATTCAATTTACATCCTGATTGCTGCCTTCCAACAGTCCCACCCCTTCCCCCATGTTCCCACCCCTTCACCTCTGAGAAGGTGAAGCCTCCCTGAGTATCCCCTACCATGGCCCATCAAGTCTCTGTGGGACTCGGTGCATTCTCTCCCACTGAGGCCAGACTAGGCAGCCTAATTAGAAGAACACATTCCACAGACAGGCAACAACTTTAGGGATAGCCCCCACTCCAAATGTTTGAGACCTATAGGAAGACTGAGCTGCACATCTGCTACACATGTGCAGAGGGCCTAGGCCCAGCCTCTGTATGTTCTTTGATTGGTGGTTTAGTCTCTGAGAGTCCCCTGGGGCCCAGGTTAGTTGACTCTTTTGTTCTTCCTGTGGAATTCCTATTTGCTTCGGGGCCCTCAATCCTTTCTCCCACTCTTCCATAAAGGTTCTCAAGCTCCATCAATGTGGGTCTGAATCAGCTTCTGGGTGGAGCTCAGAAGACAGCTATACTAGACTGTCTGCAAGCATAGCAAAGTATCATTAATAGTGTCAGGGATTGGTGCTTTCCCATGGGATGGGTCTCAAGTTGGGTCAGCAATTGCTTATACATTCCCTCGGTCTCTGTTCCATTCCCTGTCCCTGCATTTCTTGTAGACAGGCATAAACTTTGGGTCAAAAGTTTTGTGGGTGGGTTTGTATACCTATCACTCCACTGGAGTTCCTGCCCCACTACAGGATGAGGCCTCTTCAGGTGCCATATCTCCACTGCTGTGAGTCTCAGCTAAGGTCATCTATATCAAATCTTGGTAGCCTCCCCAATCCTAGGTCTCTGGCACATCCTCAAGATGCCCCCTACTCCCAACCCCTGCCAGTTTCAGATTTCCATTCATTCTCATGGCCATCTGACCATCCCTCCTGTCTCTCCGCACACCTGATACTGAACCTCCCCCATTCCCCCTCCCCATCTCCTCTTCCATGTAGTTCCCTTCCTCCATCTGCCTCCTACAAGTATTTTATTCCCCTAATTCCTTCTAAATGAGATTCGAGCATCCTGACCTGGACTTTCCTTCTTGTTTAGCTTCTTTGGATCTGCAGAATGTAGCATGGGTATCCTGTCTTTTATGGCTAATATTCGCTTATAAGTGAGTACATACCATGTATGTCCTTTTGAATCTGGGTATTCAAAGACAATATTCACTCAAGATAATATTCTCAAGTTCCCTCCATTTGCCTGCAAAATCCATGGTGTTTTTGTTTTTAATAGCTGAATAGTATTCCATTTTCTTTATCCATTCTTCAGAGGAGGGAAATCTAAGTTCTCTCCAGTTTCTAGCTATTACAGATAAAGCTGCTATGGACATAGTTGAACAAGTGTCCTTGTGGTATAGTGGAGCATCTTTTGGGTATATACCCAGGAGTGGTATAGCTGGGTCTTGAGGTAGAAGTATTCTGAGTTTTCTGAGAAACCACCACATTGACTTCCAAAGTGATTGTTCAACTAAGTTTGCACTCCCACTAGCAATAAAGGAGTGTTTTCTTTGCTTCACATCCTTGCCACATGTGCTATCACTTGAGTTTTTGATCTTAGGCATCAGAATAAGATGGAATTTCAGAGCCATTTTGATTGCATTTCCCTGAAGACTAGGGACTCTGAACATTTCTTTAAGTGCTTCTTGGCCGTTCAAGATTCCTCTGTTGAGAATTCTCTGTTTAGCTCTGTACCCTGTTTTTTTAATTGGGTTATTTGGTTTGTTGGTGTCTAACTTCTTGAGTTCTTTATAGATTATGGATATTAGCCCTCAGTCAGATGTAGGGTTGGTAAAGGTCCTCTCTTCATCTTTAGGCAGCTGATTTGTCCTATTACCAGTGTCCTTTGCCTTACAGAAGAAGCTTTTGGTTTCATGAGGTCCTATTTATCAATTGTTCATCTTAGAACCTGAGCCACTGGTATTCTATGCAGGAAGTTGTCTCCTGTACCAATGAGTTTAAGACAATTCCCCACTTTCTGTTCTATTTGATTAAATGTGTCTGGTTTTATGTTGAGGTCTTCAATCCACTTGGACTAGAGTTTTGTGCAGGGTGATATGGATCTACTTGCATTCTTCTACATGCAGACATCCAGTTAGACCAGCACCATCTGTTAAAGATATTTTCAAGTGTCCATAGGTATGTGGGTTTATTTTAGGGTCTTCTATTCAATTCCCTTGAGAAACCTGTCTATTCCTATACCAATACCATTCAGTTTGTATTACTATTGTTCTATAGTATAGCTTGGGGTAAAGAGATGATTATACCTTATTTATTGTTCAGGATTGTTTTAGCTATCCTTGTTTGTTTTTCAATGTGATATTGAGAATTGTTATGTCAAGATCTGTAAAGAATTGTATGGGAATTTTGATGGGAATTGCATTGAATCTGTAGGTTGTTTTTGGTAAGATGGCCATTTTCAGCATGTTAATCCTACTGATCCACACACATGGAATAGATTTCCATACACTGACTTCTTCTTCAATTTCTTTCTTCATCAACTTGAAGTTCTTGTCATCTAGGTCTTCCACTTGCTTAGTTAGAGTTACATCAAGATATTTTATATTATTTATGGCTATTATAAAGGGTGTTATTTTCCTAATTTCTTTCTCAGCTCTTTTATCATTTGTATAAAGGAAGACTGCTTTTGTTAGTTAATTTTGTATCTAGCCACTTTGCTGGAAGCATTTATCAGCTGTAGGAGTTCTCTGGTAGAATTTTTGGGTCACTTATGTATACTATCATATCATCTGCAAATAGTGATACTTTGGCTTCCTAATTTACATCCACTTGATCTCCTTTATTTCTCTAGCTAGAACTTCAAGTAATATATTGAAGAGATAGGAAGAGAATGGGCAGCTTGTCTTGTCCCAATTTTAATGGAATTGCTTTAAATTTCTCTCCATTAAATTTAATGTTAGCTGTTGACTTGCAGCAGTATATTGCTTTATGTTCAGGTGTGTGCCTTGTACCCCTGATCTAAGACTTTTAACATGAAGGGGTATTGGGTTTTGCCAAAGGCTTTTTCAGCATCCAGTGAGATGATCATGTGATTTTTTTCTTTCAGTTTGTTTATATAGTAGATTAGATTGATGGATTTCCATATACTGAACCATCTCTGCATCCCTGAGATTAAGACTACTTGATCATGGTGAATGATGTTCCTCAATTTGGTTTGCAATTATTTTGTTGAGTATTTTTACATCAATGTTCATAAGAGAAACTGGTCTGAAATTCTCTTTTTTGTTTATTCAACAAAAAGGTTATAGTTATCAGGCTGACTGTAGCTTCATAGAATGAGTTTGTCAGTGTTCCTTCTGTTTCTATTTTTCGGGAACATTTTTAGGATTATTGATATTATCTCTTCTTTGGAAGTCTGGTAAAATTTTACACTAAAACCATCTGGCCCTGGGTTTTTGTTTTGGTTTTTCTTCTTTGTTGTTTTTGTTGTTGTTGTTGTTGTTGTTGTTGTTGTTGTTGGGAGACTTTTAATAACTGCTTGTATTTCCTTAGGGGTTATAGAGCTGTTTAAATAGTTTCACCTGATCCTGATTTAACTTTAGTAAGAGGTATCTGTCTAGAAAATCATCCATTTCATTCTCCAATTTTGTGGAGTACAGGCTTTTTAAGACCTAATTCTTTGAATTTCTTTCATCTCTTTATGTCTCCCTTTTCATTTCTGACTTTGTTTATTTGGATCCTATCTCTCTGTCTTTTGGTTAATTTCATTAAAGTTTTGTCTATCTTGTCGATTTTCTCAAAGAACACGCTCTTGGATTTGTTGATTCTTTGTATTCCCTAACATTGTATTCTTGGTGTTGCTGTTTACGGTTCTGTGGTCATTATTGTGTATTTGTGAGCTGTAAATTTTGTGTATTTATTATCTTGTATATTTTGGTGGTGTTGTGACTAAACAGCTGGTTTCCTCTTACAGAATAAGTACTGAGGATTGACCCTTCAAAGTAGGTTGTTTTGTAACTATCCTTCTAAAAACCCAGCAGAAAAATCTGAACCAACACAAGTTGAAATCACAGGCCAAAAAATGCAAAAAATATAGACAAGTACAGAGCATGACTCTTGTAAATTCCTAACTTCTCCGCTATCAAAATCAAAGACACTGAAACAGATAAAATACTGGATGAAGATTTCCATTGTTTTTTCTGATTAAAAAATTATCAATAACTTAAAACAGATACAAAGTGATATACTCTATCCAGAAACTAGAAAGAAAAGTCATCAATAAAGAGGAGAAGCTAGCAAATAGTCAAGAAATTAGCAATATAAATTTTAAAAGTAAGAGAGAGAGAGAGAGAGAGAGAGAGAGAGAGAGACTATCCAGCAAATAAAGCAGGATTATGAAAAACATAGTCAGATGTCGGAAGTAAAAACATTTAAATATATCAAATAAAAAAAAAACAGTGGAAAGCATCACAGTAAACTCAACCAAGCAAAAAGAATACCAGGAATGGAGGATGAAATGTCTCATTTAAATATCAAGGAGGAAAAAGAGAAGGAGGGAGGCACCCCAAAACTCAGAATACAATCCAGAAGTCAAAAGTATCTTGGGATTCAAAATAAACAACAGAGAATCTATTCAATAAAATTATGGCAAAAAAAATCCAAATCAAGAAAGAAACAGACATCTAAATACAAGAAACACTTATAATCCTAAATAGGCATAACTAGACAAAAACCTCTCTGTGAGACATAGTCAAGATGTCAAAGATACAAACCAAGTAAACATGGAGTGGGGAAGTCCAGATCTCTAACAGAGATAAAACTCCAGGAACTCAACAGAACTCTCATCAACAAACCTAAAAGGTATCAGTGCATGGATGGACATATTTCAAGCTCTGGAGTAAATGACTGCTGACCAATTGTGCTTCAACCACAGTGCTATAATTTACTATCGACAGAGAAATAAAGGTAGTCAAAATAAGCACTAACTTTGGTAGGTCCTGCAGAAGGAACTGTAAAGAAATGTTATCCACAGAGGAGGAATAAAGACCGTTTTAATCGCTAGGGCACAGGAAAGACTAAGTTTCATGAGAGGAATGGCAGGACAAAGGAGAGTTAAGAAAGAATCCATCACATGCAATACAGAAAATTAGAAAAGCCCTGATATTAATGGGAAAGAAGTAAAGAATAACAATCCAACCAGTCAGAGAAACATCACAGGTATTAGTGAGCGTCTCCATAATAATCTTAAAGGCCAATAGCTTCAATTTACTATAAGGAGACATAGACCATTCAACTGAACTAAAAGATAACCCAACTTTCTGTTGTGTCTAAAGAACATACCTGGCTGATAAAGACACTAACAAATGGAGTCTCAAAGGATGGGAAACGATTTACTGAGCAAATGTAAAGTAAAAGCAAGATGGAATAGCTGTTCTGTAATCAGATAGAGCAGACATCAACCCCATGGTAGTTAGAAGAGATAAAGAAAGCCATTACATATCAATAAAGAGAACAATTAATGAAGAAGATATAATAATTCTAAATACATACACCAAATGTCGGGACCCTTAGTTTAATAAGACAAGCATCAATAGACATAAAATGTCAGAGATATTTTATTTTAATAACAGTAAGTGGTTTCAGTACACAGCTGTCTCTGGATAGGTCACCCAAACTAAAAATCAACAAGGAAATATCAGAGTTAAACTATATCACAGAGCACATGGATATAATAGATAACTACAGAATATTCTAGCAGATAGAAACTGAACACACATTTATATCAATGGCCCATGGAACTATTTCTAAACTAGATCACATTCTAGGCAACAAATCATGCTTTAGCAAGTACAAAGTACTTTAAATAAGTGTGCATCTTATTAGATCATACTGTTACAACTAGACATCAATAGCAAGAAAAGTTACAGAAACTACAAATATATATATATATACATATATATATGTATATATATATATATATATATATATATATATATATATATATATAAACTGAACAATTCAATCTTAAATGACCAGTGTGTCATTGGAGAAATTAGGGAAGAAATGAAGGAATTCCTAGAATCAAATGACTACATACAACCTGCAAGAATCTTTGGCATACTGCTAAGACAATGCTAACAACAAGCTTTATTGCAGGGGTGTTTGCATTAAAAAAAATCATGGGGGGATTTCAAGGAACAAGGGCCAGAGCAAAGCATGTGAAGGAAGAAAGAATAGTAGTGGAGTAAGAAGGGTTACGTGGGGTGGGCGATGGGAGGGCAGGGTAGAGGAGTGAGTATGGAGAGGTAACCAAAACTAAAGACCTTTGAAAACACCACATGGAAACCTACTACAGTAGATAGTTCGTAAAATAGAGACATACATTAAAAGAGTTTAAGTAGTGCAATCATACAACAGGAGATGGAAGAACCATGCCGCTCCCAGACACTAGATGATATCAAGTAAAGAAAAAGAGGAGGAGGGAGAGGTAGAGGAGGAGGAACAGCCATAGCCATGGCTGAAGCACAGTGACAGGCATGATTACTTTCCTCATGTCCTGTGACTCAAGTAGAGGTGTCTTCATCTAAAGGGTCTTACCATCAAGCTCTGGATAGTAACCATGAGCAGCAGCAGTAGCCTGGAATGTTTGGAGGGGGTGACCTATGGGATCCTACTGACCAACAGCCTGGAAAGAAGATAGTCAGCCTGGGTGTTCTAGAAAAATTAAGAAAGCAGAGAAAGAGAAAGGGCCTGTGTTGGTCAAGGAAAAAAGTAAAATTTTCAGACAGAGAGTCTAGAAAATGTCAAGAGTAATGAATGAGTGAGAAGGCTCAGGAAGGACTCCACCCAGACACACCCTTGTGGAGTTTCACACTCGGAAGTAACCCAGAGACCCAAACACGCCCCAACATAGAAGTAGTAAATGAAATCACATTTGTTGTAAAATTTTCCCTGTCCAATCACATTAGGGCAGTGGAAAGCCTGTGATTGGACAGGAAAAGGGAGGTGGAGCTAGGAATTGGGGGAGACAGAGAGGTCAGAGGATGATAGAGGGGGAGAACTGAGATGGCTTCGGACATGGACCTGCGTGGCATTGACCAGCCACAAATAGCTATGTTTTTATAAGGTTCGAAATATTGGGATAAAGCTTTTATCATCATCAATTGACTCTAAAATTATTCTATTGACATCTTGTAAATTATAATATTATTTATATATAAATCTGATTGGTTAATTAAACATTAAGAGTCTTGATTCTACCGGGTAATTATGTGGTGACGTGACAGATCATGGGGTGTGTGGGCAGTGTGTGGTAGCTAGACAAACTCGAGGTGGGGGGGGGCACCAGAGGGATGGCTAACAGAGGGGCCACCGAGTAAGATGGCCCAACAGAAGCCCTGTGACCCCCCCCCCACAGGGCCTGAGCGTCTGGGGGTCGATTTTTTTTAATATTTCCCACAACACACGTTGACTTTATATTCTCATTTAGATGAAATGGCAATTAAAACATCAAGCTAAGGTTTTCCTTGGTTTGAGAAAAAGGTAGTCTAACCAGATATTTACAGTTGTCTTTGTTTGCTTGGCTGTTTTTGTTCACAGTGGCTGGTTGGCTGTTTTGTTGGTTGTTGACGGCTGCTTGCCTGTTTTGGTGCCGGTGGCGGTGGTTGTAGCTGACTGCTAGCTATCTTGCTCCTCTTTGTTTTGCTCTACTTTGTTTAGTCTATACTATCAGTCCCTCTCTCTTCCTCTTCTCTGCTTCAGCGTCATTGGGAGTGGCTCTGCTAGAATGCTCATGCAACGCCTGGCCATTGTCCCAGGTACGTTTTCCAATCTGGACTCCTGGAAGGAGATGCGTATGCATGTTATCCATGTGCCCCCCTCCCCCAGCCCTAGTGCTCTGGAGAAGGATGGACTTTCATAAATGTTGACGGTACATGGATCGACAGAACTTTTCTCGTAAGCAATTGGGAACAACAGTGTTCTCAATAAAGGTGAAAAGAATCCAGGATCCATGCTGGAAATGCCTTACCATAGACCAGAGGCAAGGATATCTATGTCTGGCAAGGTTTCTCTACATGATGTTACTGGATATCAAGGGATGTGATTTAAATGGAGCTCTGCCATAGCGCGTAGTAACAAGCCAAGTCCTCTTACTCCTAGGCAGGAGGTTAATTACAACTACAATCAGTATCATTTCCTTCTGCACAGAGCCGTGTTTTATCCCGAAGCCCTGTCTTCATTCCCGCCGTGGGACATGTGTCATTTAAGCTCCACGACTTCCAAAGAACCTATTGCATGGCAACGGACTGTGAGCTCCTCAGAAAGGCCTCAAGGCACTCACAGGAGGGCTGCCGCGTAGTAATTGGGGCTTCCTAAAGTGATACGGAAGCCACGGGCTGGATGCTTGCTCTTGTATCCACAGAGGAGTCACTAGGACGCGTTTTTTTGTTTTGTTTTGTTTTGTTTTTAAGAGGGCGGTGTCCATTGTACAATAGCTTAGGAAGCTGCCTTCACCCTGAAAACCGTACGGATAACAGACCATGAAAAATGAAAGCAGATCCATCAACCAAGTTTTAATAAGAATGGCTGGTACCTATGGGGAGCTTGGCTAAATACTTCACACCTACTGTTTTTCTCACTGAATTTGGGGCACAAATGGAGCATGAAGCAAATATACTCTGCTCACCTCCGTCCTTGCAAACGGAAGCTGAAACTCCGGTGGGCTAAACGACTTGCTTCGAGTCATGTGACTTTGGTGACTCTAACCCCTTTGTCTTTTGCTGCCTTCAGGACACTACGCTGGCAGCTGTTTTGGCTGCCAGAGGCTGCCTGCCTCAGACGCGGAGCCAGACTCAAGCCAATGTTTCCTATCCCAACCATTGCTCATTTAAGAAAATTACTGGCGCACGCCATGGATTCCAAGCCTCATTTCCCCCATTCTAACCATATGTGCCTCCCACTTCAGAGCCAAGAGCTCCTGGACGTTCTTCCAGCGAACGCTCTCCTCTCGTGATAGTCAGGATCGCTCTGAGAGAAGTTCAACTCGGTCAACCCCAGGAGTCTGAATTGGCAGAGGGCCACCAAAGAAACTTCTAGAGCTGATTCACTCTGACATCCAAGAGGGAAATCATTGAACAGGCCCTGCTGAGACCTACTACTGGAAAGCACTCTGGCTTGCACCTAACAGTAGCTTTTGTGACGACAGTTTTGCTTAAAAAAAAAAATTTTTAAAAAAATAAAAAAATAAATCCAGTGTTGACTTGTATGAGTCACAGCCAAATAACTACTAGAGTCGTGCTGCCTTCCTGCCCGTACAGATATCTTCCCTTTAAAATCCTGTTATGGAGGAAAATATGCAAGTCCCATAAGTCATAGAAGCAATTTAATACTAGCTACGGTCTGAAGACACTCTGAGAATATAGAGTGGCCCAGGGGAACCTGACAAGCAGAATTGTTTTTAAACGGTGAGGAAGAAACTTTGACTCAGAACCACTAAGTATTAGGTAAGGTCCAGGGGTGTCCATAGGAAAAGCAGATCATACACAAGGATATATAGCAAGTCTCGCAACGAATAGGAAAGTTGAAGTTATTTTTTTTTTATTCAATCTGATCTGTAATGTAACTGGAAATGAACAACACAAGAAACTACACAATATGCACGGAGTCCAGGAGACTCAATTACTCACAGAAGAATCAAAAGAATCAAGGCAGAAATGAACTATTCCTGGGACCAAATAAAATAAAAACTGTTCTTAGAATCAAACGTCTCTTGCTTAGAGAAGGTGGAGGTTGACGGGTGGTGCCAGAAAGCAAGCGTGTGTCCCAGGAAGAGATTCCTCGCTGTTCTGATCATTTGTGAAACCATTTCGCGGGGGCGGGTGGAGCCGGAGAAGGTTGCTCGGTTATCCAGACCTGTTGCCTCCTCCTTGAGCCTACACTCCACTACAGGGCCCCAAAGAATGGCTGAAAAGGTCCTCGGACCTCCTCATTCCTCCTCTTCATGGTGCGTCCATATTGAGTACTTTTCTTCAACTGGTCCACTAAGGAAAGCCGGCTGAGTCTAGCTGGCTAGGGCCACCAGGATCCAGGCTCTCACCCCAATAACTCCTAGAACGCTGCTAGTTAAAGTCGCTGGCACACAGTCAGCGGTGTGGGATCCATGTCGGTTCACTCGTGCTTTGGATTTTAGCTGGTGGCAGTCAGTGGCGAAGCTCCCGCTCTTTTCTCATGTCAGCGGCCTTCCAGGGCTTCAACACAAGGTAATTGACCATGGCTGGTGGGAATTTTCTTCGAGTCTATCATTTTAATGAAGGAAGTCAAATGGAAATGATCCTGTGTGATGGAAATATTGGTTCCAGCCGAACAGCTTCAGAAAGATCCGTCTTCCCCTGCCAGGCACTCTAAGTCGAGGAAGAGTGTTTATATTTAGAGACGAGGGAAGGGCCGCTGGGCCAGTGACTCTCAGCAGTTCATGTCGATTGCCATTTGCAGGTGCCCAGAGATAGCAAAATGGTTCTTTTCAAAGTGTAGCCATATTTTTTACACACCAATAAGGAGAGACTTAGTTCATATCTTGCCCCCATATATTTTCCATTTTATTTATGAATACAGGCAGTGACCCACTAAATTGATTTTTGTAGCCCCCACAAATGGTTTGCATAGTCTGTGCCCTGCATTTTTTTTTAAGTTACTGAAAGAGAGCATGTGAGAAACTTTTAGAATCAACTACCATTTCATTTATTGTTTTTATCCACTGGCCTGTAAGGGAAGGCTCCTGCTTTCTTTTTTTCTTTTTTTTCCCATATTCTTTGTTTATATTCCAAATGATTTTCCCTTTCCCGGTTCCTCCCTCCCCATAAGTCCCATAAGCCCTCTTCCCTCCACCTGTTCTCCAATCAACCCCCTCCTACTTCTCTGTCTCGGTAATCCCCTACAATGGTGCATCAAGCCTTTCCAGGACCAGGGCCCTCTCCTTCCTTCTTGGGAATGATTTGATATGTGAATTGTGTCTTGGGGATTCAGAGCTTCTGGGCTAATATCCACTTATCAGTGACTGCATTCCATGTGTGTTCTTTTGTGATTGGGTTACCTCACTTAGGATGATATTTTCCAGATCCAACCATTTGCCTAAGAATTTCATGAATTCATTGTTTTTAATTGCTGAGTAGTTTCCATTGTGTAAATATACCACATTTTCTGTATCCATTCCCCCCATTGAGGGACATCTGGGTTCTTTCTAGCTTCTGGCTATTATAAATAAGGCTGCTATGAACATAGTGGAGCATGCATCTTTATTGCATGCCAGGGAATTCTCTGGGTACATACCCAGGAGTAGTATAGCAGGGTCCTCCAGAAGTATCATGCCCAGTTTTCTGAGGAACCACCAGACTGATTTCCAGAGTGCTTGTACCAACTTGCAGTCCCACCAGAAGTGGAAGAGTGTTCCTCTTTCTCCACATCCTCACCAACAACAGCTGTTTCCTGAGTTTTTAATTTTAGCCATTCTGACTGGTGTGAGGGAAAATCTCAGGATTGTTTTGATTTGCATTTCCCTAATGACTAATGATGCTGAACATTTCTTAAGGTGCTTCTCAGCCATCTGAAGTTCTTCAGGTGAAAATTCTTTGTTTAGCTCTGTACCCCTACTCTGGAGTCAAACTTCTTGAGTTCTTTGTATATGTTGGATATTAGCCCTCTGTAGGATGTAGGGTTGGTGAAGATCTTTTCCCAATTTGTTGGTTGCTGTTTTGTCTGATTGACTTACAGAAACTTTGTAATTTCATGAGGTCCCATTTGTCAATTCTTGATCTTAGAGCATAAGCTATTGGTGTTCTGTTCAGAAAAATTTCCCCTGTGCCCATGTCCTCAAGGGTCTTCCCCAGTTTCTTTTCTATTAGTTTCAGTGTGTCTGGTTTTATGTGGAGGTCCTTGATCCACTTGGAGTTGAGCTTAGTACAAGGAGATAAGAATGGATCAATTAGCATTCTTCTGTATGCTGACCTCCAGTTGAGCCAGCACCATTTGTTGAAAAGGCTATCTTTTTTCCACTGGATGGTTTCAGATCCTTTGTCAAAGATCAAGTGACCATAGGTGTGTGGGTTCATTTCTGGGTCTTCAATCCTATTCCATTAATCTACCTGCCTGTCACTGTACCAATACCATGCAGTTTTAAACACTATTGCTCTGTAGTACTGCTTGAGGTCCAAGATTCTGATTCCCCCAGAAGTTCTTTTACTGTTGAGAATAGTTTTAGCTAACCTGGGTTTTTTGTTATTCCAGATGAATTTGAGAATTGCTCTTTCTAATTGAGAAACTGAGTTTATGAAGTTTATGAAGTTATAAGTCTATGAAGAAACTGAGTTGAGATTTTGATGGGGATTGCTTTGAATCTGTATATTCCTTTTGGCAAGATGGCCATTTTTACTATATTAATCCTGCCATTAAAGATTTTTCCATTTTCTGAGCTTTTCTTCCATTTCTTTCTTCAGAGACCTGAAGTTCTTGTCATACAGATCTTTCACTTGTTTGGTTAGAGTCACCCCAAGATACTTTATATTGTTTGTGGCTATTGTGAAGAGTGTCCTTTCCCTAATTTCTTTCTCAGCCTGTTTATCCTTTGAATATAGGAAGGCTACTGATTTGCTTGAGTTGATTTTATAACCAGCCACTTTGCTGAAGTTGTTTATCAGCTGTAGGAGTTCTCTGGTGGAGTTTTTTGGGTCACTTAAGTATACTATCCTATCAACTGCAAATAGTAATACTTTGACTTCTTCCTTTCCAATTCATATCCCTTTAACCTCCTTATGTTGTCTAATTGCTCTAGCTAGAACTTCAAGTAATATATTGAAAGGATATGGAGAGAGGGGGCAGCCTTGTCTAGTCCCTGGGATTGCTTCAAGTTTCTTTCCATTTAGTTTGATGTTGGCTACTGGTTTGCTGTATATTGCTTTTACTATGTTTAGGTATGGGCCTTGAATTCCTGTTCTTTCCAAGACTTTTAGCATGAAAAGATGGTGAATTTTGTCAATTGCTTTTTCAGCATCTAATGAAATGACCATGTGGTTTTTTTCTTTGAGTTTGTTTATGTAGTGGATTGCATTTATGGATTTCCATATACTGAACCATCCCTGCATCCCTGGGATGAAGCCTACTTGATCATGGTGAATGATCGTTTTGATGTGTTCTTGGATTCGGTTGGCAAGAATTTTATTGAGTATTTTTGCATCGATAGTCATAAGGGAAATTGGCCTGTAGTTCTCCTTCTTTGTTAAATCTTTGTGTGGCTTTGGTATCAGCATAATTGTGGCTTCGTAGAATAAGTTGGGTAGTGTTCCTTCTCTTTCTATTTTGTGGAATAGTTTGAAGAGTATTGGTGTTAGGTCTTCTTTGAAGGTCTGATAGAATTCTGCACTAAAACCATCTGGTCCTGTGCTTTTTTTGGTTGGAAAATTTTCTATGAACCCTTCTATTTCTTTAGGGGTTATGGGACTGTTTAGATGATCTATTTGATCCTGATTTAATTGGTATAATAATACCAATACAAATACAAATAATTTGGTATTTGGTATCTCTCTAGGAAATTGTCCATTTCCTCCAGATTTTCCAATTGTGTTGAGTATAGGCTTTTATAGTAGGATCTGATGATTTTTTGAATTGGCTCATGCTTTCTTAACTCACAACCCTCTTCTCCAAGAGCTATTGATGTGATTCCAGGACATGGCAAGAAGACAGTTTAGCAAGAAGAATGTGCTAAGAGGCCACACCAGAATTTTTAAAAAGGCAAATACACCCCGGAATGGGATACAGTGCAGAATGGGGCACTTCCCTCCCTCATCTTCGAGAAACTCTCTCAATACTCACCTTGGGCCCCTCTCTCTGCCAGGGCAGATTCAGGTAGTTTGAAACACGAAATTATAAGGCAAATGTGGGGACAAAGTCTTTCCACCCTCTTGTGTTTGGGGTTGTTTTCTGAGCTAATGCTGTAAAGGAGGGTTTTCAGCTGGGCTGGCAATGACTTCTCCCATCTGGGGAAAATTCTAGCAAAGAGTATGTGTAGCCTTTCTAAAGTCTCTGCCCCACCTCCCAACCCAGCCTTGGACTTAGACAGTGAGGATGATGTGATGGATGTATAAACATATGTGTCTGGGAAATGATCCTGTAATCACCCTCTGTCCCATGATGATAGTGATCGTGTTGGGTCAACATCACTGTGGGGTAAAAAACAAACCTAAAGGAATATTTATTTTACCTTCTACAACCATATGTCTATGGTTTCTTAATTTATTTGGCCTATTGTCTAAAAGGCAAAAGAGCCATAGGTGATTTTGTTATAGTCTAACTATCGATATTAACATATGCAAATTTGAGAGAACCAGCCAAGTTCAAATACCATTCAATGTAACCTGACTCCAAAGCTTGAGGGTCTCTCTATCTTCTCCACAGCAGAGAAGCTAGCTTCGGGAGGGTAAACAGGCCTCTTTCTGCCTCACCAAACAGTCAACAGTGAGTGGTTCTGAGAATGCACCAGCTCAACAGCTGTTGCATCAATACCAATGAGATGAAAACTAAGTATTTTCTCCTGAGTATGTGGCGAAAAGATTCTAAACCTGTGTGTTCCAGAGGTGACGGCACCCCATGTTTATCATGGTACAACCCCACACACACAAGCAAATTATAGAATCAGACTAGATGTCTTCATCACACAGGATGCTTCATTATCCAAACCACACTAATCACAGGTGGAGGGCAGGAACAGATGTGTTGGCACTGAGAAAATAAGACAAAGCCAGAGACCTGCTACCTCTGAGCCTTTATTGGATTGGGACCCAATGCCCTTTGGAGCTCAGGAATAGGGCTATATCAGAGATCCCAACTGAACTTCTGTTCTTTTCCACACAGAGTCTAGCCTAGTAGAGGCAGAAGTCCCCTGCCAGCCAAGGCTGATTCCAAAGTTCTCTAAGCAATTGAAGTATCACAACATCATAAACACTAATAACAGTGAAGGTTGCCCATAGTACCAGACTCGGTACCTCTGAACAAAGCCAATTTGAGCAGACACCACTAACCATCCAAGAATGACTTTCAGCCTTAAAAATCTTGAGACAAATATGTACGTGACCAGGGGTTAAGAGCTTTGCTCCCTATTACTGAGGGCTCTGGGCTTCTTCATTTTTTAATCATCCGTTTTATCGCCACTACATTGTCAGAGTCATCGCTGTGGCATGTAACATATTTTTATGTGCTAATGCAGATCGTTGTCAGGCATGAGAAAGGTCTGGGTGCAATTAATGAGAGCCCTCTGTCTTCTATGGAAAGCTCTCATTTATGGGCCCCTTGACCATTTGTATGATCCAAGGATTTCAGAGGCCATGATCATAATTTACGCCAAAGTGAGAACAGATCCCAAGAATCCATTCAAGAAAGAAAGGCTTCTGACAGCAATGGTTAAAATAGAATAAAATAAAAATCTTCCCAATATCTACACAGAATGGGGAATCTTAAACAGGCTCACATACAACTCCCTGCTTATTAAGCAGAGACTGTGGAGACTAAAGATTTAAAAAATAATAATAAGAGACTCACCCATCTGGATTCTCTGGTTTCGCTCACACAGCTCAAAGACCAATTTTTGCTAGCTGTACTTTAACAATAGAGCGGCATGTCGCCCTGAAAAGACAGCATGGTGATTTCAAATTGACAAATGGTATGCATGTATTGGTATCTGACTGCACTAAATCACTAAAACGGGCACTACTTTAATGCAAGCCCATGAGCTGGCTTTAGCATGAAATGTCCAGCAAATCAGCCGTGCCATAAAAAGGGAACTGGCAGGCACAGAAACTTTTGTCCTTCAAATAAATAAAGGAATTTCAGTAAAATAGGCTGCCTTATTTCTTCCCTCGCTTATTGCTGTCTAATGATCCTGCCTGGAGCCTAGATTTTTACACTTAGTGTTTTGAGGAAAATTCACTCTGCTTTAGCAGGGTGATGTAGTTAACGAGGGGACCGTGATTTTTTTTTTCTTTTCTCTTTTTAAGTGCACTGTTGATTTGAAAGTTAGAGATGCTGATACTTTTAAGTCAGCAGGCCATCTTTCTACTTTTCTGGCGAGATTTACAACCTTCTTTAGGAGCAGAGTGTTACAGTCATCTTAGAAACATCCTGCTGGCCAAGCAGTCAAGCAGTGGTTAGGCTCAGCTGGGTCTGCTTGCCTCTCTGAACCTTGTGTGACCTTCCCGTTCTCTTCGCAGCCTCTTTTGGGTGCTGGCCAGAACCTAAATGTGCTTTTCCTGATACTCTGGGCCTCTTACTCTTTCTCTACAGCTGCCCGCTCACCATGTGGCTGCCTGCCCTCCATATGTCTGACCTCGGGCTTGAACAGCGTCGGGGTGGGGGTGGGGTGGGGCTCTCCTCCTCTGCTCTGTTCTCTTCCGGGCAGCTGCTGAGATTTATAGCTTGTCTGCCCTGGCTTGGTTTGTTTTTGGATTGACCTTGAGCTTCTGTTTGCGCCTGTTCTTAAACTATGTTATTAATGAGACTAAGAACACCCAAAGGATCTGATTTCCCCTTTATTATCCTGGTAGTCACAAAGGGACTCCCCAGAATTCTGGTGTCGGTCGCGTGTATATCTCGCCAGCAAGGATGACACGAGGCAATCAGGATCCTTCCACAGACGTTTATTGCGGGGTTGATTGTAGAGGCGAAAGACCATGAAAAAAGGAATGGTGCGTCTTAAATAAGCCTAGGCTAGACGTGTTTCTACCTGATTGGTGCATGCCACGATGCCTCATTAGTATGCTCCGGGTCTGAGCTGCGACCCGCCAAACCTCTACCTGCGCATGCGCAGTAGGGCGCGGAGTGGAGTAAACAACAGCACATTGCTGATTCATCACAGGAAATGGGTGCCATCTTGTAATGGCGAACATGGCTTCCTACATTCTGGTACCATATTTGGCGGCCTGTACAGGGACATTTAAGAATTGTCTCTAAAGACAAAACAGGTAGGCTCCTGTATGTCTTGCCTTACGGCTATAAGATGCTTGTGTGGTACTCTGTCTCCCCAAGAAGAGGAAAAAATAAATCTCTTTATTGCAATACCTCTCTTTCTTGGATTGTTTTTCTCTGTGTCTGACTAATTATTAGCCATGTGGTAGGGATCTCTCTCTCTCTCTCTCTCTCTCTCTCTCTCTCTCTCTGCTTCTCTTCTTTCCTCTCTGCCATGGTTACCTCAAAGGAACTGGGAGACTTTGGATCAGGTTTAGAGGAGGGAGAATAGGTAAGAGAAGCCTGGTGTGGTAAGGCCAGACTCTGCTTTAGACCACATAAGGAAGCTGCCACATTCTGCACACATAAAGTGCCACCAGAAAGAAAGCAAGGTTTTAAAATCAGGATTAACTAGTTTTAACAAGTTGGTTTCTATTGGACTTAAATTCCCAATAGCGTGGAGGGTCACAGATCTGTTTGACATCAGTTCAGACCATGCTTAGGAGAGACAACATGGATCCAATGGTCTCGTTCCCCATTTCTCCATGTGTTTACACTGTAATAGCATATAGGTGATGGATAGACTTCCCCATCCCTTCCAGCCTTCTCATAAGGCCATTTCCCAACCACAGTGTTCCCCTGGGAGCCCAGGATCGCTCAACACAAAATTGAGATGACATCATTCTGGGCTCAATGGTAGTAAGACAGATGGGTAAAACGAAAACTTTTCCAGAAGCCTAGTGTATCTCAATGAACCCAGATAGCTTAGGAGAGAGTTACACAAAGAGTCAAGCCCACATTTGTCCCTTTGTTGTAGAAGCTATAGCAATAGTCCATTGTGTAGAATATATTCAAAATGGCCGCCGGTAAACTTCCGGTACAGCAGCCCCTCTTTCACTGTGTGTGGCCCCTCGTTTCCCAAATGCCATTCCCCTGTTGCCTCATAACAAATTTGTAGCTTGTCAAGGAAAATATTGTTGCTCCCATTTATTTTTAATTTCCCGTATTTTAAATTTTCTGTGCATATTTGTTTTGCCTGCGTATATGTCTGAGAACCATGTGCATATAGTGCCAAAAGAGGCTAGAAAAAGACATCGGAGCCCCTGGAAATAGAGTTACAGAAGGTTGTGAGCCACCATGTGGGTGCTGAACATTGAACCTACCGGATGTTGGTCCACTGGAAGTGTAGTATGTACTCTTAACTACTGACCCATCTTGCCAGCATCCATGGGCCCATTTTAAGTGAAACATTGGAAGCCTAGAAAGCCCCAAATCATAGATCTACCATTATTCCAAACCAAAGTTCTTTTTAAGAATCTATAATTTGACCATCTGCATTAACTAAAATGTATCAGGATATATACATACAATGGCTATTTAGTCTCTTTCCCAGTGGTCAAAGGTGAGTTAGCCAGTGACTGGTACATACCCCCAATAGGTGGCTAATCCAAATCTATAGGAGGGGCATTGATTTTCCTCAGTGAGATTTTCCTCAGCCTTGTCTACAAGA
Source organism: Apodemus agrarius (assembly GCA_964023405.1). Lineage (NCBI taxonomy): Eukaryota > Metazoa > Chordata > Mammalia > Rodentia > Muridae > Apodemus > Apodemus agrarius. The sequence continues at coordinate 10,802,509 of OZ030022.1, read as the reverse complement.
GTGGACACCCATATGGGCCATATGAACCTGAGCACAGTATTACTTAATAATGTTTTCCAGTTGAAGCCGGGCAGTGGTGGCACATGCCTGTAATCCCAGCACATGAGAGGCAGAGGCAGGCAGATTTCTGAGTTTGAGGCCAGCCTGGTCTACAGAGTGAGTTCCAGGACAGTCAGGACTATACAGAGAAACCCTGTCTTGAAAAAAGAAAGAAAGAAGGAAAGAAAGAAAGAAAGAAAGAGAGAGAGAGAGAGAGAGAGAGAGAGAGAGAAAGAAAGAAAGAAAGAAAGAAAGAAAGAAAGCAAAAAAAAAGTTTTCCAGCTGGTAAGAAATTGTCTTAGTTTGAAGCTTCAATTTCTATGATAAAACAAAGCAACTTGGGGAGCAAATGGTTTATTTCCACCTACAACTCTCAGGTCACAGTCCATCCCTTAGGGAAGACAGGGCAGGAGCCTGGAATCAGGAACTGAAGCAGAGGCCATGGAGGAGTGCTACTCACTGGCTTGTTCCCCGTGACTTGCTCAGCCTTCCTTCTTATACCATCCAGAACCACCAGCACATGAGTGGCACTACCCACCGTGGGCTGGGTACTCCTATATCAATCACTATTCAAGAAAATGTCCCACAGGCTCGCCTACAGGCCAGTCTTGTGACTGCATTTTCTCAGCTGAGATTTCTTCTCCCCGAGTGACTAGCTTCTGTCAAGTTGACACAGCAATAGCCAGCATAGACACTAAATGTAGAGTTGCCTGTTCCATTAGTTTCAAATTATAAAATTTAAGATGCTAATTTTAGTAGATATTACAAGTGTTTTGGCCCCTTCCTCTCCATCCAGATTTTCTACTTACTCCAAGTTCTACATGTACAGAGTGCACAGGGGGGCTGGGGCTGTGGCTTAGTCACAGAGCACTTGCCTAGCACAGCCTTGACGGGGGCATAATCACTAGCACTTCAAAACAAAACCTCTACTGACCTTCCCCCAAATGCACATCTCTTCCCTTTTTCTGTAAATAGACCTGCTGATCCTTATCACTTATTTCTTCCTAATTCTTCTGTTTTCCCAGCCTACCCCACTAGCCCACAAAGCCATCAATTACAATGTAAGGTCTTGATACATATACATCCTTAAATGATGCTTTCATGATAAAAATCGATCTACCATAAGATCCAGATATACTAGTCTTGGGCATCTACTCAAAGGGACACTACATCCTATTACACAGACACTTGCCTACACGAGTTCATAGCTGCTCTATTCATAATAGGCAGACATGGAAACAGCCCAGATGTCCAAAACCAGTGAATAGATAATTTAAAGTGTGGTTTAGTTGCACAACGGAATATTACTCAAATGTTAAAAAATATAAAATTTGAAGGTGGATTGGTAGTGCTCTAAACAGTCAGCCTGAGTAACTTAACTCATACCCAAGATACAAATATTGCATGTTTTCTCTTATACATGGATGAACTAAAGCTTCTATTTTAAGCTTTAGGTATGTGTGTTTCAATCTAAATAACCACAGAGGTTAGGTAGCTTTTCAATGATTGTGAGGGAGGAAAAAGAAAGTGGAAAGAGAGTACAGTGTTATAAAGAGAAAGGGGGTAAATTAGAACAGGGGGATTAAACGGGGAGGAAGAGGAAAGGTCATGGTAAAGTAGGGATGGAAAGGGACGTGAACAAAAAGGGTCTTCTGAGATGTCACACAGAAACCCACTAATGTAGAAGCATCCTGAAACACATGTACATGCATGAAAGAAATATAAATGGAGTCACCATATTGTGGGAGAGACAATGCCTAACTAGACCTCTTATGACTCCAGGTAAAACCTTCGGTAATAGGAATGGGTTACATCTTATTGAGATGTTGGCCAAAAGGGTTGTATAGATTCCACAAAACATTTTGAATATTTCCAAAGCTATTGAAGTCTCTATAACCTGCTGCTAAGGTACCAGTACTGACAATACCACTTATTTATGTCAGCAAACATGGAGAAATAGAGGTGGTGCCCAACTGGAATGACATATCACATATGAAATGTAATTAAAATAACACAACACGTATGTCCCCACACACAAATAATCTGATTTGAGTTTCCACATTTAGCATGTGCCATTTTTTTTATTACTGCATACTAAGGATAATGTCTGGACTTTCCCAAAGTGAATGTTGAATTTCTTCAATTGTCTTTTCGTTACAGGTGAAGATGGTTATATGATTTTTCTCCTTCAGTGAACCACAGCTCTGAGACAAACTCAAGTTTCTTTGTGAGGTATATGACTTGTCATAGAGAGACTATGCACAAGCTGTTCACCGGGATAGGGCACTCATGATAGACAGGCCAAGAAATTGCACCAAAATCCAGCTGAGTGAACCATAGTTTACTAGAGTCACTTCTAGGAGCATTGGGGACTCAATGCTCACTGAAAAGCCTACTCTGGCAGGACCTGCGTCAAGAAAGTTGCATCCTTATCGGGACGTCAGCCAATAAGAGACTCTCTTCTCCGCAGCAATTGTTTCTTGCCGATACAACTTTGGGGAGGGCGCTGTAACTCTTAAGTTTTACATGCTTCCTTAGAGCCACAAGCCCCCTACAAAGGAATGTTTCAGTTCTGAGGAAGTATCTGTACAGTATCATGTTAGCTCATTATTTTAATATGCTATGGAACTCTCCTTGATATTTAATGTGGTCTTTGTGTGACAACATTTATGAGTGACGTTGAGCCAAGGTTCAGGGGTTGATATATTACTGACAGGATGGTCTGTAATAATATTGTGATTTTTCATTACCCTAGTTCAGCCTCTCTGGCTCTGGAATCACATGCATTTGAAAATCGAGGTAGATGTAACTGGAGGGTTTTTTGCAAGAAACAACTTTTGGGAATTCTATGTTTTCTGTAAAAAATCAGTCTACTAAAAGTTACAATCTTATCCAGGGTTCTGAGGAACGCGATACATGTTTATAGCATTTTCTGGTTATTTCATCTTCTAGTTTGCAGAGAATTGAACAGGATCCCCTTGTGCCTTTTCTTTTACCTTGATTTCGTGATGGTTTGCCTTTTCATCCTTTCTTGCTCTTACATTTGCACTTTCCCCTGTTTTTGGAGTTCTTCAAATCACTTTCACTTTAACTAATTCATGTTTATGTCATTTGTTCATTCTGTTTGCCTAGTTCCTAAATCAGTGATTTATTCTTGTGTGTCTATGCGCTTTTCTGTCTCCATTCCACTTATCCTGGTATCTTTAAAACTTCCTGAGTTAGATGCTCAACTGTTTCATCCTATTTTTGTTCACATATTTAAGACCACATTTCTGAAGGTGCCACCTACCTGAACATTTCAGATGTTAGTACACAGAGTTTTCTTAGTGCTTTTAGATATTCTGCAGTTTTAATGAATGTATTTTCTTTGAACTAAGAGTTATGTAGACTATAATATTTTAATTTCTAAAAGGAAAAGGCTTTGGTTATTTGTTCTAGTTTTTTTTTTCTTTCTTTGTTTTGTCTTTTGCCTAAAACTTTCCAAGTTTAGTTATACTGTGATTTTAGTTATACTGTGATTCCTTTTTTTTTTTTTAATGGTTTTTCAAGACAGGGTTTCTCTGTGTAGCCCTGGCTGTCCTGGAACTCATTCTGTAGACCAGGTTGGCCTCAAACTCAGAAATCCACTTGCCTCTGCCTCCCAACTGCTGGGACTAAAGGCATGAATCACAATTTCTCTTTCTCTCTCTCTCTCTCTCTCTCTCTCTCTCTCTCTCTCTCACACACACACACACACACACGTACATGCACACACAGATGCACTTGTTGTACATTTCTTCCTCTACCTGTTTAGTTTATCATGATGGGTTTTGCCATTTTTTGACACCACACTGGTTCAAGAACAGTTGAAAATAAAATGTGTTATTTATTTATGTGACACACATTCGTATACGAATGTATGCAGATACAAAGCATAAGTTCATTGGCATCAGAGTTAATTTGTCTATAGTGACTCGGTCCACCTGTGAGTTTATTAAGGTGTCCTGTTTTCTCACTTGCTAAGTTTTATCTTCAAGTGTCTATAGAGCATGCCACAGGGGATGCTATGCTGCTGCTGCTGCTGCTGCTGCTGCTGCTGCTGCTGCTGCTGCTGCTGCAGATGCACATTTATTGATTGTCCTCTCTGTGCCAGAAAACAGGTTATTTCCTTGGCTAGAATGTGTTGCCCTTCTACTAGTACCACACACACACACACACACACACACACACACACACACACACATATACATGCATGCTTTCTCTAAACTGATATAATGCCTCCAAATTAATTTCCAGACTTGGCTTTGTCCTGCTCAAATCTCCATTCACCATGACCAAGCAGTAAAGCCAGACTTTGAAAACATCAGGTAACACAGCTTCAGATTCGCAGAAAGCAGGAAAGTTTATTTTAAGGATAACCAAGGACAGCCTTTGCACAGATCTGAGTTGTAAAGGCATTAACTAGCTGTCAGAATGAAAGACCAATGCACACTACATGCCACGCAGTATCCCATGTTTTGAGAGAAAATGCATAGCTATAACTATTCAGGTAATATTAATTATTTGGGTGAATTAAAATATGAAATATTTTCAGTTAACAATGAAAGTTCCTTTCAAGAGTTCAACTTTCATTCTTCTCCCTGTAGATATCTAATGTCAATATTGGTAGGCATCCTGTTTATCTGGGTATATATGTATGTGTGTGTGTGTATATGTATATATATATATATATATATATATATATATATATATACTATGTCAGTTAAAATAATACCCATATACTAAAAAGAAAGGGCACCTCATTCTGTTTAATTGCTAAGTGCCAAGTGTAGATCTATGATTGTTTATTGATAATTCATAGATATCAATGCCCAGCTTCTCACTTTCTATAAACAATAGTGCAGTACACATTTGAGGAGCTAAACAAATTCCATGCAAGCTGATGGGAGGACTTTGTTGACAAGTCTCAAGTATGTCCAGCTGTAGCCAGAAGCCATATGCATCAGAGGAGAGTCATGGAAGTAGCCAAACACATTTGTAGGTGGTACTGTCCTGTTACAATGTCAGAAGGTTGGACAGCCCTGGAACTGTAATTCAGTGGACCCCACTTCATCCCCTCTTCTCTTCAGCCTTCCCTAACAGACTTCCTCCTCCCGAGGCTAGTCCACTTCACTAAGCACAGCCAAGGGGTCAGAGAGCGTCCTGTTCTCTCACCCACACCAGGAATAACAGACACTGCTTCCACTCTGATAGCTAAGGCAGAGTCCGAGACGCTCTCTGATTCGATTAGTTTGGACTGGGTGTCCATTTCTGCATCATGGGTACCATGCCCAGAGGGATAGTTTCTTCACTGACTGCAGGCATACACAGTCCTGTGGCGCTGTGAGAGAGACACCCCCTACCCAGAAGAGTTTTGATTGCCGAACAGAAATAACATGATTGGCGTGAGTGTCCACCAAAGAGCGTTATTCATTTCAATAGATCAAAATCAAATTACCTTCCAGAAAGCTTGTCTAATTTACACTACCACCAACCATGTGTGAAAGTATCTGTTTCCCAACATCCTTGCCAATGTTTTCTAATGTTTATATTTTACTCATAGTTACCTAATTTCAAGTTTATGAGTGTCTCTTCATGCGTTTATTGGTGTTTGGTATTTCTCCTGTAAATTGCCTATTTATGTAGCTGCTACACACATTTTTGAATGATTTATAGATGCCCCATATATGCTCTACACAATAATCAATCAACCATTAAATGTGCTGCTAAGAGTTCTCGCAGCATGTTACACGTCTTTTAAATTTATCGTGATTTTTATTGTGCAGGGATGATTTTTAATTTTTATGAGGTTTTATATGTCAATCATTTTCTTGTATGGCTTCTGGTACTTAGGTCCTATTAGGAAAGCCTTTTCTGGTTTCAGTGTTGTAAAAAAATATACTGCATTGTAGTCTCCCGAACACTTCTAAGTTCCTTTTGTATTCAGCTACTCGATTTATTTGATGTTTATTTGTATGGTTGGTGGAAAGAAAGAGTGTGCTCTTTCTTTTCTGAATCAAAATCCAATTTCCTAGCATTATTTATTGCCTAGGTTACACTTTCCCGTGAGTTTAAAACCTACTTTCATTATAACCTATATTGAAACAGATGCTACTTGAGTCGGCTCTGCTCCCTACTGCATCCGTTCCCACTGCAATCTACCACACAGTTTGTTCTTTTGTTGTTTCTTAATTAGCATATGTGATCATGGGTTTCATTATGATATCATGGTATATAAACATATAAACTAATATTTATGCTCTCCTATGGTATGCTGCCTCCCGCCAGTCCCCTCCCTTTCTTCTCTCAAATCATCTCCCTTCTGCTTTCACACAGTATATATTAATATATTCATGTCATGTATTAATGTAGATTCCAAGTACTTAAAAACGTGATATCTGTCTTTGTGAGTCTTACCTAATATACTTGATGGGATGACCTCCAGTTTCATCTACGTTTTGTTTTTTTTTTTTTTTTGCAAATGTCCTAATTTCATTTTATTTATGACTGAATGATACTCCATTGTATATACGTATCATATTTCCATCACGTTTCCATCTATAATGTAGATATAAGTGTCTGTGCTGATTCTATATCTCTGGGACTGTGACTGGTGCCACAACGCATGGGTATGCAAGTGTTTATGGAATGATGACTGAGGCTCCGCTGGGTCTGTATGCAGGAATACCATAGCTAAGTCCTATAGCTCACGACTTAACTCGTCGCCATAACACCTAAGGCTCTCGGGGGTGTTTATGATTATTTTCCAGGCTTCTCACGCATTACCTAGCTCTTGCTTGGGAATTTGGTGAAATCAAATGTAGGTCCTCCCAAATAGGCAGAATTCTGAAACACAGCTTCAGTCCCTTTCTCTTCTTCCCGGAATGACGTACCTTCCTTCTCCATCCATCCTGTAGCCCTCAGCTCAGTCAAAGCTAGAGCAACCAGTTCCTTAAGCCCAAGTAAGCTCTCCTACGCTCCTTGCCTGTCACCCTCCTTGGCTTTAGACTGACAGGGTAATGGTACCTTCTTCCTACTCCCTTGTAAAAGACTTTGATTCCTCAAGCCATTCATATTCAGAAATATCTATTATATTTATTGTTGCTGATAATCAGAGACTTGCCTAGTCTGGTCTTGGAGGAGTTTCCTCATCCAACAGGTTAGACAAGGCCCACCCAGGCTGATATAAGAGGGTATAATCTCATCTCTTTGCTTCCAGTTAGTGCCAAGTCTATGAAGTGAGTGACACAGCACAGGACCCCAGAACACACCCTTGGTAAGTAACTTCCTTCGATCTCCCTGCTTCCTTTCCTCCTCCATTCAAACCATGCTTCCTCTGTAGAACACAGGAGTCAAGTCTTTCTCAGGCTCTGCTCACACAAGACCCAGCCCAATACTCCACCTGGCAACTGCACTATTTCTCTATCAAGCAAAATGTCTCCAAACATCTTTATCTAAATTTAGTGTCTGGGGAGATGAAGGCAGGACCTGGAGAGATGTCTCAACACTTAGAGCACTGGCTGCTCTTCCAAAGGGCCTAGGTGTGATTCCTAATAACATGGCAACTCACAGCCATCTGTAATTCCACTTCCTGGGGACACGATGCCCTCTTCCAGTGTCTGTGGGCAACAGACGCACACATGATACACATATATACACGCAGGCAAAATACTCATATATGAAAAACATTTTAAATGTTTGCTGTCTTCAAGCATCTCTCTATCCCCGCCCTCCTGAACATAATACCACAATATCTTCATGTCTGCCCTCAGGGACAGCTCCTTTGTCACACACAATCCCCCACATCTGAACCTTAAGTTTCCATGTCCACTACTCACCTTGCCGCTCTAGCTGCATTTGACAGAAATGATGATTCCCTCTTGATGATGCTGTCTTCTCCATACTCCAGCCAATACACTACCTTACCAGTCTTCCTCGATCTCTTTCCACTGTCCTCAACTTTCACATTTCTAAACTTGGTTTCTTCGAGACTTGATCTGTGAGCTTCTGCTTTTTCATTCCCATGGCTCCTGGGTATGGATTGTCTCACATGCTAACTCTCAGACCTCCATCTCCAGCCCTGGATCCTCTCTGAACCCCAGAACTATAGTTCCATTCTATCTGTAGACATACTACCTGTGTGTGCATACATATGTACATATATATACGTATACATATATATTAAAATGACAACGGACATCTCAGATTTAATATGTTTAAAGCAAATGCACAATTTGTGACCGTACCTTAGCCCAGACATACTTCCCTTCCTATACCCACACTTCCCTAGCTCAAGAAATATCAGCCTTCCCGTTTCATTGCACAAAATATAAAGTTTGAAATTATTATGTCTTTCATTCTCCTGTGCTTCCTGCACAGAATTTATTGAGGAATCTAGTCAACGTCAACCTTCAAAGTATGTGCCCAATCAATCTTTCTCCAGTCATTGCCTACCGCACCTCCTTCATTCCTGACCTAAGTAGTTGTCCTCTTTTCATCCCTTTGTATCTTATCTGCTTTCAACAGATTTTTCAGAGTGATTTCTGAAAAGTCAGTCCACACCACTCCTACCATAAAGTATTTCCAGGAGGATAAAGTTGTGGCTAACATCATAGTGCCTTAGTTATTTTTTTCTGAAACCATGACATAGCACTACAACATAACTTATAAAAGAAATCATCCAACTTGAGGCTCACAGTTCCAAAAGGTTGGAGTGCATGATTACCATGGCAGGGAGCACGGCAGCAGGCAGGCAGACATGGCACTAAAGCAGTTGCTGACAACTACATTTGAGCCTCAGAGAAAGACCCTGGAGATGGCATGGACTTTTGCCACCTCTCGGAGCCCGGCCCCAGTGACACACCTCCTTCAATAAAGCCCCACCTCCTAATCCTTCTCAAACAACTCTACCAACTGGGGACCAAGCATCTGAACATACAGACCCGTGAGAGTCATTCTCATTTATACCATCACACAGAGAACAGTCAACTTTCAGTCAGGTCCTGGTTTCTTACGGTATCCCCATCTCTCATCTGTAAAGTGGATATGCTGGCAGTAAGAGATATTTCTCAAACCTTCCATGAATGAGATTCAAAAACATACACAGCAAGATCTGGGGTTGTACCATTTGAAAAAACAGTGGCCTCTTTCAGCCATTTTCTTTTACCTCTTTCATTCTATTCTATTCTATTCTATTCTATTCTATTCTATTCTATTCTATTCTATTCTATTCTATTCTAAATTTAGCCAGTGTACCTTGGGATGCACAGCTGAACAATGAACACACCAGGCCTATTCCACGTCTTCTATTGATAGAAATACACATGCAGTTTATTGCCTTGCCACCTTTCAGTTCCCTGTGCAGAACGACATTAGCGATGAGGTTCCCACTGAGAACAAATCAGGCAACAACCTGCACCCCAACATTCCTTCTCCGCTATCCTGCTACACTCTCGTCCATATTGTCTATTTCTAGCACCCTAAGGAATCCACTTGTGTTTCTTCACTGTTCTAGCCCATAATAGCACAAGCTCTTTAAGAAGAGATTTTCTTTTGTTCTGTTTATAGCTTAGGATGGTCCCAGGGAACGCTGGGTATTTGATTAAGATCTACTGAGCCAATGAATGAGGAGACTATTAAAACCCTATAAATATTTCACTGGCCTGTGAATTAGATCCAAATTAGGAAAGAGCCTGTGAGGACTGACAGGATTAAGCCCATGGCTGAAGAAACACAGAGAATGGAAATGGCAGTAGAGGGCACCAGAGAGAGCTTTGGGGAGATTGTTTTTGAAATACTTGTAGATGTGAAAGGCTGCATGGGACAGAAAAAGGAAAAAAAAAAAAAACACAAGGAAAGAAACCCAGGGCAGGCAGTTGAAAATTTGGCTTTGCTGTTAGGAGTTAAGCTGCAACCATGTTTGAAACCATGTTTTGAACAAGAGTCCCATTCGAAGCCATGGGCTAGAATGAGGCAGAGAGGGAGGAGTAGGGTCAAGCCTACTCCAAGCAGCCCATGCGGGAGCATGTGTCCACTGTAAGTGTGCAGATGAAATAAATAAGAATAGGGAAGCAGGCTGGTAGAGCGGAAAGCAATGAAAAGGAGAAGTCTGTCTTAAAAGCTAGCAGTTACTGCTCACCCCAACCAGACAAGTTGTTTCAACTAGAAACATCTTCAAGACTGTAATTAAGATAGAGTATAGGTTAATGGGATTTTACACCCATTAACTGACTGCAAATGGGGGATTTGCCTGCCAGTGTGGACCCTGGAGGTCCCTGGGCTCTTCTCCCTCCTCCACATAGCCTTCTGTATCTGCTGCTTATCGCTGGACCCACAGGCCTTCTCTATCTTTCATGTAGCTGGTTAGACTCAAATGGTCTCACTACCTTGTATCTTGTCTTTCAAGAATGACTTCTCTAATGATGTTCTAAATCTTTTTTTTTTAAAGTCTCACTAACCCTTCTATGTTCCAGACATATAATTCTGTGGCCGCTGCTCCTCCACAGTCCATAACTGAGACCTCCTCCTTCTGTGCGTCGGCAGCAGCAACATCTCCAGAACTGAGCATCTTCTTCTGGCTTAAGAAATGACCCTCTTCTCAGAAGGTCTCCAGCAATAGGTAATTCGTGGTGTTTAAGTACCTGCATATTCTATGCCTAACAAGCTATCTTAACAAGCAGTGGTGGAAACGGTAATTATTTACTCTGGAAGGCATGTCAAGGTTACAGTTAAATCATTATTATACAGGTAAATGGACTAGGGAGTAACTCCTTCATCTGCTATTGATCATATGGGTGAATTACCCAAAATACAAAACAAAACAAAACTTCCCAATGTGCTATTGGCTAAGGCATTGTCAGTAATGTGTGTGTCTGTGTGTAATGTGTGTTATACATTATATATTGCATGTTACATATTTATTATATTGTTTATTATATGCTATATTTTATATGTTATGTATTATATGTTATATGATATTTTCAACTTTATGTGTATAGTTAAATGTGAATAACATACAACTTGTTTGTTGTATGTTTCAGATGCCCAATTTGAGATTTATGACAATATTCTCAAGAAATGCAAGATAAGGGCAAAACTACAATCTCCAATGTAATATTCAATGTTCATAAATATGCCATGTTAGAAATTACAAGCATACCGTGCGGTGGTGGTGCACGCCTGTAATCCCAGCACTCTGGGAGGCAGAGGTAGGCAGATTTCTGAGTTCAAGGCCAGCCTGGTCTATAGAGGGAGTTCCAGGACAGCCAGGACTACACAGAGAAACCCTATCTCGAAAAAACCAAAAAAATGAAATTACAAGCAATGTGCAAAGCAAGGAAGTCAAGAGACTGGTCACTAACGCTGCCTCCTGGGGGAAGTGTATGTATGACAGCAAGCACAAATGGTATGCTGTGTTGAAATAAAGACTACCTCATTTATAGCATTTTATTTTAATCCTATTGTTACCAGGCATACAAGGTGGGGGCACCTCTTCATAGCTACTAATCTACATATTTTCACACTGAAGACGGTTGTTAAGGAGTGTATTCATAGAAGTAGCAAGTGTCTGAGGACCGAAAGGCCGTGATTCCCATAACATGCTTTCAGTTAACAGAACGTCTAGTTCATTTTAACTCTTCAAAATTGTTTGTGTGCATGTGTGTACATGTGTGTGAATGAGTGCATGTGTGTGCATGAGTAAATGAGTGTGTGTGTGTGTGTGTGTGTGTGTGTGTGTGTGTGGTGTGATATAGATAATTATCTGGTTGGGGAGGTACAGCTTTGATTATCCCTTCCATACATACATGTTTATTGTACTGGTCCATCTCACCCTGCTCCACTTTCTAACTAAACACTTAGACAACTTCTAATGTAATAAATAGATTCTTCATATATTATGTTTACACTTACTGTTTTGTCCCCCTGTAAAATAAACTTTACAAAGACAGTGGTAATGATGTATTTTACTGGTGAAAGCAAAATACTATAACAGTGTCCAGTATACAGTAGATACAGCATGCTTGTCTATAAATGACAATGGCGGTCATATTAAATAAATTTATCATTGAAGTGTGGCATAGTCTGCTTCAGTCTCTATAATGAATCATCTCTTGCATTTGAAAAGCACAATAGGCACTAGCTTCAGGACTTGGATATATACAACTGCAAAATAATTTCGTGAGTGTTGCTAAGAAAGCCTAAAGAATGAATGCACAACAAAGCAGATAACTGGCTTCAGAAAGACAATTAAATATATTACTGATTGAGCCACATGGCTGGGGAGGGCATGGCGTCCAGAAATATGTGGGTATCATCAATAGAGGAGCCACCACTAGACACTTTCACCCCTCTGCCAGACTGCCATGCCTGTGTCCTAACCATCAGGACACTGGAGCTCTGTTCTTTCTTGTAGGTCTGAATTTCAAGATATAGGGGACTTCCTCTCAGAGTAGGTTTTCTCATGATAATCTCTTGAGGTGAGAAGTCCCCCAACTCTAATTATTAAAGTCCCTGTTTGTCCTATTGGTTTAAAAACATGCACCTGCTGTATAGAGACTCCTGGGCTGATATCTCCTCCAGTCTGTCTGTTCCCATCATCCTCTCCGTTTCTGTCTGCTTCTGCTGTTTTCAGTTAGTACTCAGTCTTTTTTTTTTTTAATTTACTTTCTTTCTGGCTACCCATCAGAATTTCTTTTCTGTATCTCTCCTTTTTAGTAGGTTGATTATTATATACTTGAGTTTGAAGGTCTTTTCAGACATGTTGGTTTGAGGTTTTTGTTGAATTTCCATGACATGCCAGCTGATTTTTCTGCAAATTTTTTAAAATGTGGTATGCAATATTTTAAATATATATATATTTAAAATATTGCATACCATATATATATATATATATATATATATATATATATATATAACAGCTTTTCTCTTCATTTTAATATTTTGAATCTGCCTAAAGTAGGTGTTGGGATGATTTCCCCTGAGTTCATAGAAGCTGTTTAATATTTCAGTGTTTATTCTACATGAGCCTAACTTTGAAATTTTTAATCTGTTTACTTACCTGTTTCCAAATAGATCCCCTCTACCATACCCAGCTTACCCTTAACTACCCTTAATTCAATGCAGTAATTATCCTTAGACTGTATTTGTCATCCTAGAACTTTAATTTACTGCACTTTTTTGGAGTTTCCATATCTCCACTAAAATTTCTTACCACCTCACTCTTTCTAGCTCTAATGAAAATGATTCACCACAAAGAGAGGTAGAGACCAGAAATGGCTCAGTGGTTACGGGCACTGACTGCTCTTCCTGAGTTCAATTCCCAGCAACAACATGGTGGCTCACAACCATCTGTAATGGGATCTGATGCCCTCTTCTTGTGTGTGTCTGAAGAAAGCAACAATGTGCTCACATAAAATAAATCAGTCTCAGAGAGAGAGAGAGAGAGAGAGAGAGAGAGAGAGAGAGAGAGAGAGAAATTAAAAATCACCAATACCATAAATGAGAGCTGACTTTCCCACACTATCCTAAGGACAGTAAGAAGGCTCTGTTGTGATTCAATAACACTATGGCAATACAAAGCTGTCCAAATTCAGCAAATAACATTCAAATTCTTTAAGGAATAACCCTTCCTAAAATGAGCCAAGAAAAAACATAAAACCTAATTATCCTGATAGTGAAGAAACTGGAGCTGTTGCTTAAAACCTTCCTACAAACCAAATAACTGGTCATCTGTGAGTTCAAGGCCAGTCTGGATTCTATCATAAGGTAAAGACCATGGGATTACATGGCAAAGAAATCATCGGTGTGGAGCCATCCACTGAAACATAACCTAACAGCAGCCATACCTACAAAGAAAAGTGACTCTTCCTCTCTGAGTAGCCATTAGCTGTGGAGAGTTCCTCAGCTAGGGGAAGGCATTGTGAGACCTTCTCTGATCCATGAGTTGGTTTGTTTAAACATTACCTTTAAAGCATATGTAACTTCAGTGGTACCAAACATTTCATTTAATAATAGTTAACTAACTTGAAAATTAATCCAAGTAATACAGAAAACAAAGCAGGAATAATTCCCAATCCTTTCCTCCCATCTCCCTTCCTTCCTTCCTTCTTCCTTTTCTTTCTTTACTCCACTGCTAAGAATCAAACTGAGGCCTTTGTACACGAAGATATGCTTTACCACTGATATATATTCTAACCTCTACTTACATCTTTTAGAAGCTTAGTATAATGCCAGTATCAAAACTAGAGAAGGCATTATCATGTAACCAGCACACTTCACAGTCCTAAATAAACCTAAACACAGGCCTATTGGCCCCAGCTAATCAGGAGGCTCGCCCAGGAAGATAAATTCAGTGTCTGCCTGCGCTACAGAGTGAGTTCAAGGACAGAATGGGCAGCTTCATAAACCCTATCTCAAAAATTAAAAGTTCAAAAAGTGCTGAGGATATAGGCCAGTGATCGCTTGCTTTCCTAGCATGCAAAAACCCTGCTATTGAGAAATTAGAATAAGGTAAGGTCACTGGAGGAGATCCGAATAGTGTGTGCTCGGTTTATTAGTAAATGTAATTGACTACTATCAACCATGGTGGTGATTAATATTAGTTATCAACTTCGCTGGATCTGGAGCCAACTTCAAGACTTGCCACTTGGAGGTCTTGTAAGAGAATTTCCCAGAATGATGAACCAGAAGAACCTCTCCCTAAATTCGTAGCACCTTCTCACAGTCACATAGGTATGAAAAGGTCCATGGAGACCTTGCTTTTTTGCCTGATTGCCTTTATATCTTCTCTGTGAGCTGATCTACTCTGTGACTGCTACCATTACTACTGAAGTCCTTTGTTATCATCAGAAGCCAGCTTCTCTAGCCTCCAATGCAGAAGCCAGCTTCTCTAGCCTCCAATGTAGACTAAAGACCAGTAGCTCTCCAAGAATACTTCAGGACTTTGGCACTAGATTGGGAATGGTGAAATACCATAGACTGAGCAGCTACTGGCTCATAGCTACTGAGTCATTACTATCCAAAATACTTAAAGAAGAAAAAAAAAAAAAAAACCTCAAAAACAAAGAAAGAAAACAATTTTAAAGTGGCCCAGGGAAATGAATAGATCATCTTCAAAGTTTACTGGCAGCCAACATAGATATGGGGGAGAGATAGTGACTAACATTGCTAATCATTGGGAAATGTAAGTTGAAATCACAGTGGGCTATTTTTCTCACGCATGACAAAAGAGCTATCATCAGACAATGAAAGATGACAGGTGCCACCAAGGACGCAGCAGAAAGGGAACCCTTGCGTACTAGAGTCTAAATCAGTTTATCTGTAGCATGCATGATGACATCTTTTTAATCCTGAATATTATTCTGTGATGTCATCATGCATATTGCATGCTAGGTTCCCTTTGGGAGGTTGTGGGGCACTTAAGCTGTGTAACCAAGGAATCTAGCTTGGAGCGAGACATATCCAAAACCCTGAAAATCCCATCTCGAGACCATCAGGAGTAAGGGGCACTCCTTCACTATCCCAGGCCTGCATGCCCCAGTGCACTGAGTTCTACTTGACCCTCACCTCCGTTCTTCTTGAAGTCACGTGGCCCATTGGCCAAATTACAGATTCAAGTACCTGGAATTCCTCTTCACATAAATAAAGCATTCCCCATGCCTTAGCCCTAGACAATAATGTATACTCTCCTTGAAACCCCCTACCCACTCCCCATAGTTTTTATAGTCCTTGTGACACAAGAATAAAGAGAAATATTTCACTGAATATTATCTAGAAGAGTTGTTGCTCTTCTCACAATAGAAAACAGCTATAACACTTAAAAAATTGCCCAGAGAAGGTCTCTGCCACCTAACACCACCCCGCCCCCTCCCCCCCCCTCACTCTCCCAGACTGAGATCCAGATCCTGCAGACTCACCAGGCTGGATACCCTAAGGGCAGAAGCAGAGCTGGCCCACAGGGGATTAGAGAATCCAAAGTGATGAGGGTCACAGAGTGTAATTCCTCATATAGGAATCTTCTTATCATAAAACTAGCTACTGGATTTAGCCTTCGAGTCATGTCAGTTATATCTGCTAAGACTGTGTGTGTATAAAGAGATCACATTGCAAGATTTCAGGAACATGCAAATCTAAAGAGGATAGTATTTGCTACTATTTGGCTTCAGAATTCCTACAGAAGCTATGGTACCCTGGGAAAGGTGGACGATACGAACATAGAGCTTAAGAGGAGGAAGTTAAGTCATGAAGAACATGACCTCAAAGGTATGACGAAACCTTCAGTCCCTTCCTTTCTTCTTCTTAGCTTTCCTGCCACCAGGAGCTTAAGCAAGCCTCTGTCACACATTCTCACAAAGACTATTGCTTTGCAGCAAGATCAGCTGACAGGGCTAGCCATCATGGACAGACACCTCTGAAACCGTGAGTCAAATGAGTCTTTCAAGTTGGGTGTTTGGAGATGGAGATCCAGTTCACACACTGTTCAGCCTCCTATAGAAAGCAATTTTAAATTTAAATTTAGTGTTGTGCTGATTGGTGAAGAAATTCAGAAAACCGGCCACAAGTTAGAAGGCCACATCCTAGGAGAGTGAACTTAGAACGAGACTCAGGTAGAATGGAGCAGCTCAGAGGCAGGTGTGACTAACAGAGTTGTGCCTGGGAAATGGAAGAAGCTAAAATGGAATAAATGCAAGTGAGCCAAGGTATGAGAGTCCTTGAATGCCTGGCAGATAAATTTAGACTTGACCCAATAGGAAATAGGAAATGACCGTAAATCCTCAGGCGGAGAAATGACATGGTAAAGCAGTGTTTCAGGGAGATTATGTTGGTGTCAGTGGCTAGATGGATGGGAGGCAAAGGGGACTGAAGGCTTATGTATTCTGTCTCTCTTGTTCTGGATGAATGTAGTGCGCCACGAGATATGTAGTTTGCGTTCAAAAGAAAAAAGAAAAAGAGAAAAGGCCTAACCACAATCACTCTCCTCAATCCTGAACTCTCTGACCTCATGCTGAAATTGCAAAGTGGCCCAAGTGGCAAGCATTTGGAAGTGCTAACTGTTTCTCAGTTTAAAATTAGCCTGGCAGTGGTGACGCATGCCTTTAATCCCAGCACTTGGGAGGCAGAGGCAGATGGATTTCTGAGTTCGAGGTCAGTCTGGTCTACTGAGTAGATTTCAGGACAGCGAGGGCTATACAGAGAAACCCTGTCTTGAAAAAAATAAAATAAAATTCCACTTTGGGGAAAAGAAGAAGAGAGCTGACCACCATTCTTTGTTACTGGATAGGAACTGTCCTTTTCACCAGGGAGCCCTATTTAAAAAAAAAAAAAAAAAAAAAAAAAAAAAAAAAAAAAAACATACAGAGGCTGGAGAGATGGCTCAGAACTGCTCTTCCTAAGGTCCTAAGTTCAAATCCCAGCAACCCCTTGGTGGCTCACAACCATCCAGAATGAGATCTGATGCCCTCTTCTGGTGTGTCTGAAGACAGCCCCAGTGTACTTACATATAATAAAATAAATAAATCTTTAAAGCTGGAGCAAGCAGGAACACAGAGAGAAGAAAAAGTATCTGAAGATAGCTACAATGTACTTACATATAATAAATAAATCTAAAATTAATTAATTAAGTAAGTAAGTAAAATTTAAAAAAATACAGAACCTCAGAATCTGCTTGGTCACCAGATTCCCCCAGGAGACCTATCGGCCTTCAAACGATTTGGTGGCTGGGCACAATAGCTGTTACTGACTCGGGGTCTGTGAAAATGAGGGTGCAGCCATCAGAAGGGTTATGCTAACTTGAAAGCCCAGGGGGAACCCCTTGCTTCCTATGGGCAGGCTGTCATTTAGAGATGCTTGTCAATCACAGAGCCAGTCTGCTTGCTCACCAGGCTCCCATCTAGGTAGTGACTGTCCCACAGACGAAGCAGAGGCATCTGGTTCCCTGGCAAACTGTGCCACTCGGCATACACAGTTGAAATCCGGGCAGCCGCTGCTCTCCCCGGTATTCTGTTCATCTCTGCTCACTGTCAAAGCGGACAGTACCAGTCAACTTCCTGTCACTGTGATCCAGCGCTATGACCCAGTCGAACCACAGAGAGAGCAGGGTTTATTTGACTTGTGCTTCCAGATGGACAGCAGCACGACGGCAGAGTAGAGATCCGGAGGCAGGAGCTGCAAGCTGAGGGCTCAGGTCTTGTACCACAAGCAAGAAGTAGGAATGGCATGGGTCTTTAAATTGTCAAGGTCCACCCCTAGTGATGCCCTTCTCCCACCTCCTACACCTCTCTAGTCAGGGCCACCAACTGGGACTAGGTATTCAAATCTCCTAGACCATAGAGATGTGACATCTAAATTATCACAGTGATGCATGTTTATTATCAGTTGGACTATATCTTCCCAGCATAAGAGCTTCATGGCTCTGCTGAAGAAACGTGGGCAAGGAGGGCACGGATTGGTACCCATAATAAAGATAATTATTTGCTAAAAATAAGTCACTTATTCAGAGTCATGTGCTTGGGAGCCTGGCACCATCTCTGGCTCTGGCATCCCATTCGCCAACACAGAACAAGACAGAAAACCATTTCAGATCATCGTGGCTATGTCAAGGATGCTAGGTTCTTGCAAGGACGCCAGGGAGAGCTGGGCTTTTTACACCTCTGGTTAGAAAGGAACTCCTTAAACTTTAACGCACATGCAAGCTGCCTGGGCCTTCACCAAGATAAACTGGAAACCAGGAGGTCTGGAATGAGGGCTGAAAGCCTGCAGTTCCAACAGGCTCACAGGTAATGCTGAGCTGACATCCGAAGGCCACACCAAGATCCAAGGACCCTTGCTTGTCTTATACCTCAGGCAGAGAAGGTAGTAACAGGAAAAAATCCAGTAGGAGTATTTCTGTAGTTGGGAAAAAAACAAAGCTAAGGACAAGAAGAAAAGTAACCAGGCCCAATCTAGAAGGATAACAAAAAAGAGTTCAAAAAAAAAAACTAATTTTCAAAAGACAAAGATATAATAAACACAAAACAGAAAAAAAAAACAGTCAAATATTGCAGCAGGGTTGACCTAGGAACCCAGAATTTGGCTAGCAATATTCTACCGAAGACATCCACAGCTCGCAAGACTTAATGGGGATTTTCAAATCCCTGGGCCAGCAGGATGATAGGGAAAAAAATATTGACTCTGGCAGGCAAGATCTTCCTCACTGATCCTGGACATCTGGTCACTAAATCTTTCAGAAGGGCAGATTTAGAGATGATGAATTGAACACCCCCTCCAGCAGAGGTACCAATGGTGTTTTTAAATGAGTGTGGAGGCTAGCCAATCTCTAGCCATTGGATCTGCAAAATCACATTACACATTCAGTTGCAAATGGAAGCACAAGAAAAAAAATTACCAGGCCATATTTGTTAAGACCCTATAGGGTTTCAAAGGCAATAGGGGGTGTAAATTAAGACATTTTCCCATCCAACCATTAAGAAAGTATCCTGACTCAAATCAAGTAACCACTAGGAAAATAATTTCCATCAGGCTTTTTGGGTTTCTGTACCATGGATACCCAGAAAACAAGTACTTTGTATCCAAACATGTGGCAATCCCAAGTGGGCAGTTAGCAAGCAACAGGTTCCACACACCTTTAAAGAAATAACAAAGTAGATGTTCTTTTAAAAAAAAAAAAAAAAAGGCAGATAAATTTACTTGTGCTTCTTAATATACCTCTATCAAGAACTAAGATTTAAAAAGGCAACACGCCTTTTGAAACAATGCTCTAACAACAGTTCTGAATCTGTGGGTCTTCACCTCTCCAGGGGTGTCAAATGACCCTTTCACAGGGGTAGCCTGACACCATCAGAAAACACAGAGATTTACAGTACGATTCATAACATCAGCAAAATTACAGTTGGAAGGCAGCAATGAAAATAATGTTATAGTTGGGGTCACCACACCATCAGGGATTGTATTAAGGGATTACAGCATTAGGAAGGTTGAGAGCCACTGCTTACGAAGCAAACAAGGGACAAGATAGACTGGATGATAAATCAGCAGTAAGAAATCTGACAAATCTGCCAGCGTTATTACACCCCTGCCCTCCCCATCCCCCCCCCCACACACACACACCTGAAGATGCCAGGAATAGTAAGCTGTCAGCAGTCAGCAAAACTACTCCTGGAAGAAACAACTCCACTCACATTGCTGGTGTGAAGGTGCGTGCTTTTACATCTGATACCATCCCCAATCCACATCAAAAATCCTAAGGGTTTTGCATAGCCTACACTCGGTGTTTGTCTTCTGTGTCTGCCTTCATGACCCTCCGCGGTGTTGACTTGGTCTGCCTCTGCAGTCTGTAGAACCTGTTTCCCTCCATCTCACCCCTGCGCGGAGGCTGAGAGATCTTTAATGCAGGAGATACGGACAGGAAGGCAGCTGAGCCACAACCTAGATATTCAAGTCCAACTTTGAACGCAGAGGCAACATTCTGAGACCCCCAACCTCGTGATTTCCCCCAAAACCCAGTTCTTGATTCAGAAGTAGAACTGCCTAGGAGTCGAAGGGTGCAAATCCAAAATCGTTAGGTAGCACAGCGTGAGGCTCAGAAAGCTGAGCACTCAGACTGGAAGGAAGCAACAAGGCGGGGCCCCGGCAAGCCCTGCTTGGGGTTCACACCCCAGTCCTGCTACCCCGCAGCATTAACAACAAAATCCCCCGGGCTCCAGGCAACTCGTTTCTGCTTTGGCAAAACAGATGCCAGATACTAACCTGTATCACAAGTGTTTGAAGATCTAGTGAAAGCATTTTACAACAGCTAAAGCGTGGCTCTAGGAAGCATTTAAGAAGAATCCTGAATAGAAAACAAGAAAGGGGGAAGGAAGCCGGGCGTGGTGGCGCACGCCTGTAATCCCAGCACTTGGGAGGCAGAGGCAGGCGGATTTCTGAGTTCAAGGCCAGCCTGGTCTACAGAGTGAGTTCCAGGACAGCCAGGGTTATACAGAGAAACCCTGTCTCAAAAAACCAAAAAAAGAAAGAAAGAAAGAAAGAAAGAAAGAAAGAAAGAAAGAAAGAAAGAAAGAAAGAAAAGAAAGGGGGAAGGAGGGGTGCCTACCCCTGGAATCAGCAACTGCTTCTGTGCACTAGCAGACAAGAAGCAAAAAAGAAAGCCTGTTAGTCTTAGGAGTTTCTCCATAACAAAAGTACCTATCCCTTTCTTGAGATATTATAGATATATGATAGATAGATAGACAGATAGACAGACATAAACAGACAGATAGGTAGTATACATATAGATGATATATAGCTTAGGCCATTGTTTTTCTGGGCTTGTTCACCTCTTTGTGTGGCAACGTTTTCAACCACAGATTTCTGGGAACGTATTTTGCGGATGAAGGCTTATGGTCCGAGCTGTGATGTCCTCTCATCTAGCACCTGTTAGTTAAACTCTTTCTGCGTTAACAGTGAGGCTGTTGTCTCTGTTCGGTTTTCCCAAAGCAGGACATCCCTTCCCCGACACCCCCTCGCAGCTGGTACAGCTCAGCCCTGGTGCCTCCCCCGGCCCCAAGCCCCGCTGGCTCAGCAGCATCAGAACAGATTGCACGGGCTGCTTTGGGGGAGAAACGGGTAAGGCACAGCCTCCTCGTGGCTTAAGGAAGGATTCCGAGGCTTCTAAGGGAGGCTGCGCTTGCCAGCCAAGCACCGACACAGGGGTGGCTCTGGATAGAAGCCACGCAGCAGGCCTTGGACTCGGGTCCCCAGGCCACCTGCTTGCCACGTGCCTCCGCCGGGTTCCCATCTGGCGATCTCCAACATAGCTTCTGCCCACTGCATGAGCAGAGTCTTGTGCCTTCCTGCTGAGGGCCGGGGGACCTTACTCTCAGCCATTTCTTTCCATTGTGGAGTTAATCATATGTGTTTTCAACAGTACGGCCATCTGGGCGTCTAATGCCAGTCACCGAGTAATTAGTGGGAAAGCCAAGGCACAGCCAAGGGTGTTTAATAAACATTTCTTATATTAATAAAACGGTCTCAGAAGTACCACATTTGCCGCTCTCTGAGAAACTGATGGAGAGCAACTTGGTTCAGTCCTCTGGCCTCCTCGGGTTTCCGTTACTTCTCTATCCACGTCCAGATGGGTGTCTGGTGATTGGTGTCTGTCCTTGGACCGCCGTCTTCCTCAGGCAAGCCACTTCTCTGCAGCAAGCTCACACATGCCCTGTGCCCAAGAAACACCCAGATCTAGTAACAGCAAAGACTTCCAGCCCCCCAGAACTTCCCCAGCAGACTTAGAAATCAAATGTCCCCAAAGGCCGTCTCCGTCAGAAATTCCTGTTACCTGGAACTACATGCAAGCAGCGTTGGTTCTTTTGGACATCCGGAAGCTTCCATCACTGACGACCTGGCTACGCGGTACCAGTCCTGCGTCCCTTGCTTCACCTGTGTAGGTTCCAAGCTCTTTACTTCCGACCTCCCCAGTTCAACCTCAAAACCCATGGGAACTTCTTCCACCCACCCACCCCCAGCCCCCCACCCACCCCCATTCTCCTTTCCCAGAGTTTCCTTCTTTCTCGTCGTTTCCAAAGAAAAATCCCTCTCTTCCATAAAAGTTAAAGTTTGATATTTTTGTTGTATTTTTTTTTTTTAGAAAATGATCAGCACATAGCAGTTACACAATAAACAATTACTGAATTAGTAATTGAAGTCAAAAACAACCTCCCAGCAGAAGTTACCACAAGGTGGTCCCCTGGCCTCTCGCTTGGGCTTGGGTTCTCACTCTCCTCTGCAGCCGCAAACTACACAGAAAAAATCTCCTGGGTATCACCCCCTATCCGGGTTAGGCTGTCATACATGCCAAAGAGAAGCCCTCCCCCCACTCCCACCCCCACCCCCCCACCCCCCGCCGCGAAAGAAGCCGGGCACTCTACCAATGCACAGAGATGTGCCCTAAGCCTTGCACTGCCAGAAGCCATAGACATCCACGGCCTTCCAGTCCCGAGCTGCTTCTCACCTCAGGAACTCGATGTGTAGGATGCTGCTGATTGTATGCCCAAGTTCCTCTCTACAAAGCCAGCTTTACCATGAAGACATCACGTGCAGCAATAAACCCTCAGGCAGCAGTAAGTCCTGGTGTGAGTGTAAGACTAGAAAGAAACCCCTCAATTTAGGCAAGCCGCCCCACAACATGCAGTTTGTCTGGAGAACTCCAGAATTCCCAGACCTCAGCTGCATGAAGTCCTCTTTCAGCAGTCACCCCACCAGGACCCCCCCCTTTGAGCATCCCACCTCTCCGCCCTTAACTACAAGCTCCGGGTGAAGCTTCCAGGGAAGGAACCGGAAGCTAGCACTGTTTACATAGCCCTCATTTAAAAAAAAAAAAAAAAAGAATTTACAAAGTAAAGGTGGCATTACTTATAACGGAGAGGGGAAAAAAAACAACACTTGAGGCACAAATTATCATCTATTAGAAAACTAATAATAACATCACAACTAATTGACTATCTGGCCCTTCCAAACTCTGTCTTTCTTGAAGACAGAGTTCTTGAAAATGCTTTTCAAAGAACATTCTATATTATCTACATATAAACTCTATTGACTGCACAGAATTCCCTATGAATTTTGTATGACTCACATCAAAACCAACACATTGTGTTTATCATTGTTGGATGCACAGTCTTTATCATCTCCTCACATAACAATGATGTTGGAATGTTTTCTACAAACAGAAGGAAACCCTAACTCAGTCATCCCTCAGCTGCAACAGAGCAAAACTTGTTTCTATTACTAAGAGCTGGGGCTGGTGAGCACAGAACACAAAGGCGTTTGCTGCCAAGCCTAACAACCTGAGCTCAGTCTCCAGGACTGGCATCCTAGGAGAGGACTGACTCCAGCAGGCTGGTCTTTGGCTTCTATTTGCCTGTCATGTGTGTGTGAGCACACACATACAAATAAATACATATAACCTTAAAAAAAACCTGAGAATTGAGCTTCATAAAAATTCTGGAGCCAACGAGACAGAAAAAACAGGCACAAGCACTTGTCATGCAAACCAGATAACCTTTGTCCAATTCCTAGATCCCAAGGTGGAAAAAAGATTAGCACCCCAGTGTGCTCTAATTTCTACCTGTGTGCTATGGCATGAGTGTGCCTACACATACACACACATACACACAAACATATACATATACACACATAAACACATACACATACAAACACACACATATACATACATACACATATACATACACACACAAACACACATATACACACACACAAACATACACACATGCAAACACACACACATATACACATACACACGCAAACATACACATACACACACAAGCACACACACACATACACACACATACACATAAACATATACATATATACACATAAACACATACACATACAAACACACACATATACATACATACACATATACATACACACACAAACACATATACACACAAACACACACAAATATACACACATACAAACACAAACACACACACATATACACATACACATACAAACATACACATACACACAAGCACACACACACATACACACATACACACACACATATATACATGCAAACACACAAACACACAATACACATACACACAAACGAGCACACATAAATACACACATGTACACTAAGAACAAAATCCTTTTTAAAGAACATTCTATATTATCCACAGTCAAACTCTATTGGCTGCACAGAATTCCCTATGAATTTTGTATGATTCACATCAAAACCAACACATTGTGTTTATCATTATAAAACTTGTTCATTAAAAATACGCAGCAATGAGAAACAAAGTCTTTGTTTACAAGTTTACATATTGAACAGGGCATTTTTTACAAATCAGTTGTGCTCCATACATGTCAAACTGTTTATCTCTGCCCATACTCTTTTTATTTGAGTACTGTGGAACACATTTACATCACCTGACCAACGCCAGCCATGCGCCTGCATGTCACAAGGTCAGGTACATTCACACAGGGCCCAACGCAGCATAGCTCAAACCCATTGTAAGACAAAATGAGTAGCGATGTCTTAAATATTCATGGAAATGGCGCCACAAAAACGTACCCGGAGCAAAATGCATCCTCAACTTGACTTGTCTGGACATCAGAATGTCTAACAAATAACACTAGATGATCGGGAGTCAGAGTGCAAAAGAGTCCTAGCCAAGTGTGTATGATAGCTAACTTTTACGTAGTTTACAAAAACAGAACTGTGTAAACCCTCAGCTAGGGCTTTGGAAAAAGTCCAGAGAGTGAAATTTCTAAAGTTCAAGCTTCATTAGCTTTATAGAAAATCTATTTCTAACCACCACGGTACTTAGCAGATTGCATATTAATTAATCAATCAATTAACCAATTATGGTGGCTGGAGAGTGACAGTTGGAGACTAGGAAGAAGTGAACCAAATCTTGCAGAGATTGCAGAAATCTGTGAATCCGTTCTGTGTGTTCCAAGATTGGTACATTAGGAAAACGAGCGCTGAGCCTGATGGGAAGCGGGCAACAGGGCAGGCATGAGAAGACCCTCCCTGCGGCAGATGGCAGTGGCGGTGGGTTCTGTTCAGGGTAAGGCTCAGATTCTGGTGTGAGTAAAGAAAGCACTGACTGTGACTCCTAAATAATCCTGAGAGGAGTCCTTGGCAAAGGTTCAGAATCTGAAACTTGAGCTGGTGGGAGCCTGAGGCCGGAAGGGGGAGCTGCTCACATCTTCACCGGGGTTGATTCCCTCACTGTAGGAACATGGTCTCTTCTCCAGCCCCAGCAAAGATGCTGCAACAACTGTCAACAGACACTGAGGAAATGTTTCTGTCATGGTATGAAAAGCCCCTAGCAGGCTGAATTGGCAGGGACGATGGTGTCTGTGGCCAGTGCTCATGAAATAGCCTAGGACATCCACACGCATTTCTGGCCTGTGGTCCAGCGGGTCCCAGGGCTTATGTCTAAGTAGAAAAGCTTGACAGGACAGCTTCCAGCAATCCTGGCCTTCGCTGAAACATTACATAAATGTGTCATCACATAAATATGAAATGGTTTATGGGAAAGCCCAGGGGAAGGGAACTCTTTTGGGTTATAGCCCCGGACTGAGCAGCTACCCCTGGAATTCCTGTCCAAATCATCCAGCTCGGGCTCTAAGGAGTCCGCTTACCTTCCTGAGTTCTGACTTTCCCATTATCTTCCTTCCTGTCTCTTTCTAGCATATTCTACCACAGCCTACCTATGCTTTCTGGTACTTTGGGTTTTTCATACTTTTTCTAGAGCTACCTCTCGTCTCACGTGGCTGTGTGCTGAACCTCCACGCCTAACTCATATAGACATGGCTTTCTCTCTTCCTCTTCTCCACCAGTTTGCTCCTGGTAGCCGCTGAAATGTATAACTTACCTACCTGGGCTTTTTCTTTAAAACCCCCGGTAAAATGCTCTTGACTTTCTTCTGAATTCTTTAAGTTCTTTTATTAATGAGACTAAGAACTCTGACAGGAACTCTTGATTTCCCTGGTAGCATATACCATCCAATGCGGGGCTTTCCAAAATATCTAGTAATACTTTTATTGCATTGTCACTTTTTGGGCTGCTGCAACAAAATACCATAAACTGTATGGCTAATAAACGATAGATAGTTCTTTCTTACAGTTTGAGAGACAGGAAATCCAAGATCAAGGTAGCACTGGGTTTGCTCTCTTCTTCGCAGATGAAGTCTCCACAGATAGTCTTTGCCCTCACTTGCAAAAGGAGTAGATAAGCTCCCTTGGATAATTTTACAATTGTTATTATTGTTTTATTATTATTATTATATATTAATATCATATATTAATATCATTATATATTAATATAGTATACATTATACATTATATATTCTATGTTCTATGTTCTATATTCTATGTTCTATATTCTATATTATACTATATACTATGTACTAATATACTATATACTATTTTATTATTATTATTATTATTATTATTATTATTATATTGACAGGGGTCTTGCTGTGTTATCCAGATTGGTCTCAACCATACAAATTCAAGTGAGCCTATTACCTCCAAATCCAACTCCAGGTCTCCTTTTCAAAATTATGAATCCTATCATTTCATGGCCCTTTGGTTAAGATCAAGTATATAAAGGATTAATGGGGGATTTCCCTTCATCACTACTACCTCCCAAACTACCCTACATCTTATCATTTTGAGGTTTAGGATTTCAGCATGAATTTGGAAAGTGGAACCCAAACATTTAAACAAGAACATACGTTTATTTTATTTTATTTTTTTTAGTCTATGACTCAGAAGTTATTTAATGAACCCTGCTTTGTTATGGAATTGTGTGCTAGAACCCGTGATTAATGCAGAGATTCTGTCATGAATTAAACCAGACATGGTCCCCAGATATAGGACGCATGGGGTTTTATGAAGCATATAGACATGGATTAAATTATTACATCAATAAAAGAATAATTAAAAACCCAGACATGAGAAGAATTTAGTTCTACAATTTAGAGTTTAGACCTATTAGTTGAAGAACAATTCCCTAGAAATAAGGCATATGGTGTAAACAAATTTACTAGTTAAAATCATTAGCAATAAAGGAGGTGCCCAGATCCCTTGGGCAAAGGAACAGAGAGTTATCAGCCACCACCCTTCCTGTCCACCCTCCCCACTCGGATCTGCAGCTCCAAGGGCTAGCTAACCACAGTGACTCCACCAGATCTTCTGCCTCTTAGCTTCTGCTCATTTTAAGCTGTTGTTTTTAGGTCAGTTACTCTTCTGGCTTTCTCCCTGATGACCTTGAGTTGACTATAACCATGGTCTTCTTCTAAAAGGCCTAGTTCTGCTTGATAGTGTTATCCCATAACCATGGCCCAGGGTGTCTGTAATTTTTTTTTAATGTATCATCATTTCTTGTACCCCTGAGGACTTTAATTCTTGGTAACAACTCTTGGGAACTTCCTCTTGTTACTGACTTCATTCTACCCAGCCCGTATCATTATGAACAGCCCCTCTTGCAGCCTCTACTCAGTCCAAAAGTATATTTTACCAATTCACTCTTTCTGTGAATAGGACTTAATGTGTATTGGAAAAACTGAAAAAGAATGGCTGTGTTGGTAAATGAAAGCTTGGATGATGTATGGCTGGGGCAGGGGTAGGTGAACTTTTTCTTAATCTGTTGGCTCTATCTCTAGAGACATTCCAGAACCATTGCTTTTGGGGGTGGGGGGAGGTTGACTTGGGCTGGAAACTGTTGCTAGGGAAGTCTGGAAACTGTTGCTGAAGAAGTCTGGAAACTGCTACGGACCCATTGTCCTTGCTTCAGGGCAGCTTCTGAGGCCTGGACTTGCCTGGACTTGCCCAGTTCTTGGACACAGAGATTTAGGCCTGTCTCCTGAACTGCATATTTGAATCCTGTTACAGAGTCTGCCTGTGTTAGATCTCTAAAATGGGGAGAACCCCACGAGATAGGGAGACCCCCGTACTCAAGTCTCGGGATAAAGCGACGCCCAAAGAATCAGCCAAAGACCGTCTCGCTGCAATCACATGAGGTCTTTATTGGGATTCCAGTATACTGGGATCGATTCATAACCGCGCAGGGTCAGAGATCGATCCCTCGTATCTGGCGCAAAGAGTATTTGAAACCAAAAAAATCACAGAGGGGGGAGGGGTTGGGGGAATTTAGATAAGGAAGTTACACATAGATCATGAGGCAATTCATCCCTGAGGACCAGGTGTAGCTGCATTCCACAAGATGGAGTAACTGCATTCCCGCAAGGTGGATTAACTACATTCCGCAAAATGGATTAACTGCATTCTGCAATAGGTTGGGCAAGCATCAACTATCTATAGAATGCAGAATAACCTTTGTGGTTAGCTAGTTCCTGGAATAGGGGTCAGAAAGGGTAGGAATTACAGAGTTACAAAATGGTAGCGCTTTGGCCTTTTAAAGCAGGATTTTCTGGGGGTAAATAAAATTTTGAGGCAGAATCTTTCACCTGTCTCATTACTTAGTCCTGCTGTGACTTAATGTGACATGGTGGGTTGGTCACCATGGCAGGGGCTCCCCTTCTCAGAGGAGAAAAGCAGGAAGAGACTGAAGGGGGTGGGGTGAGGAGAGGACTGGGAGGAGGGGGGCTGCAATCAGGATATAAAGTAAATATAACAAATGACAGAATAAAATATAATAAGAAAGATGTTTTAAAGTCTATTACTAAGAGGGGAAATACAGCCTGAACCTAAATCAAGCAAGAGAGGTGGTAAGCAGTTTTGCCACTACCTCCGGGTTTCAGTATTGACAGGAATGTCCTCTCAGATACTGCCCAAGAGGTTTAAACAGATCTCACCTGGATTAGATCCTTCATAAGAGCAAAGGCCTGGCCCAGCCAAGCTAAAAATTTCACTCTCATTCACACAACAATGTCCTCTCCTTCTCTTCCACTGCTAGGTACTGTACGCCTAGTTAAGAGGGACACGGCTCAACTTGTCACCAGTCTGGAAAGAAAAGCCCAGAAGACAGAAGTGAGCATTTAGGTCCAAGCCAGGCCTAAAGCTCTCTCTCCCTTTCCCCTCATATAATAAATGTAAGACAATGGATGCTTTTCGTGACTGCTGAAGCTAGCACGTGTGGGATCCCTTACCCATTTATACATGGAGCAACCATAACTGGATAGTACTATCAATCTTTCATCATGCTTTCTGCAGAGATGGTGACCAGCTTGAATACAGGTGTGAGGAGATACAGGTAGTGAGTGACAAGGGCTTATCTAGGGACAAGCGAAAGGGGGAGGGGGACAGGAAGTGACTGTAAGCACAGTGCTGACTTTCTATGAACAGGAAGACAGTTATGCAATACAGGTACCCGGAGTTAAGTCCCCACTGAGATTCAATCCACAAATATGTCTCCTCCTCTTCCTCCTCCTCCTCCTCTTCCTCCTCCCCCTCCTTCCCTTCCTCCCCATTATCTCCTTCATCTTCCTCATCCCCCTCCCCCTTATCCCCCTCTCCCTTATCCCCCTCCCCCTCTCCCTCCTCCTCCCCTCATCCCCCTCCTCCTCCTCTCCCTCCTCCTCCTCATCTCCCTTCTCCTCTTCCTCCCCTATCATTTAACACTTTCCACAGCAAAGAGCCTGTGGGCAACCCTTGATTCACTGCAGACAGGAAGATGGCTGGAGAAACATGCTGCTGATAACAGAGGAAGTCTCCTCCTACACTAGGAAACCCAAAGATGCAGGGGGGGGGGGGAACGCAGAGACAAGAGTCAAATGAGCCCACAAGTTGCTGAAGAATTCAGTCTGCTGTATTTCCAGACCCCAGAAGTGAGAGTCAGCGGTTGTTACAGTCGAGTGTGAAGTTCGTCTTGTGAACCGCATGCTCTTCCGATCCGCTTATCAGGACGGAATACAGGGAAATGCCACAGGCTCATGAATCATCGCCACTCCTGCCTGGCAGGAAACTTCCAGTAATTTATACTTTCCATCTGGATGCAACTTAAAAGACTAATTACCAGCGGTAGCAGTGAGCCCCCATGATTAATGGGCGAGGGTCTTAGGAGTGAGGCCAAGAGGAGCCCGAAGTCAGCACGACTTCAGACAGGCAGAAAGTTTTCCTTGGCATAGCAGATGCTATTTAAAGCTCGAGATCTGATATGCGTGAACGGCAGTGCCCTTGTTGAGTAAATTATTTAAATTTCACTCCAAGATCAGTAATTTAGTTTCAAATGTCACTTGTATCTGTGGTATCGTGTCTACGTCTTGAATTACTGAATCCATAAGGAAGTTTCTGAAAGAAGGAAAGGCCATCTGGCCCACCCCAGTTACCATTTATGGTTAATTATTATTAATATTAATAATTTTAAATACAAGCATACACACCTCAAGGCCTCTACGCCCTCAGCGGGCATTCTGTGTCAGTAAGCATTGCTGAGCCACGAAGCTAAGGAAGTAATTAGCTAGTAAATCCCACTGAAAAGAGTTTAATCAAAATACAAGTTGAGCTCCTGTACAGTGTAGAGTGACCTTTTCCTGAAGGCCCATATATTTCACACCCCCATTTTCTCACCAGATCCAATTCCCACTGCCCTTTGAAGTCAGGGTCACCTTCAAAGTCTGAAGACCGAGATGAAAACTTGGAAGCAGACAGAGTGCATCCCGCTAGCGAGATCCCAGCTAACTTCTTGAGAAGTACACTGATAGATCTCTTGGCTGTCCCACAGAGCTTGCTTTAGTGAACATCTTTCTTCTTCTTCTTGGCAAGGCTTACCTAACAATGCCTTACTTTGATTTGCTTTCAAAATAGTTTATTGTTAACATACAGTAGGTGTTTGGTTCCATGTTAAGTTGGGGGATTTCTATGGATTAATTGAAATTACATTAATCAGTCATCCAATTGGGGAATCGGTTTGGTTTCTTATTTAAAGCACTGTCCAGACCATTTTCCCATGCATAAAATTCAGATGGCGCTTCAGAAGTGACAGAGCACAGTGGAGACGGGAGACCACAGCAATAGCAATGACGTCGGGTACTTTCTCTTTTCCTTCTTTGGCTCTTATTTCCTTTTTATCATCTATAATTTGGACCCCTGGTTGGGGGAGAGCAGGGTACACCTTTGTGTATGGGTGCACATGCGTGAGTATCAAACACATCCATGTGTACCGCTGTGTGTGGAGATGAGAAGACAACCAGAAACCATGCTTAGGAACCAATCATTCCAACATAATGAACACACTGAGGAGACTAGACAGGCTGGTCAGTGATCCCCAGGGATTCACCTGTCTCCAGCTCCCGGCCACGGGGATGTCAACCATGCCTCTGTTCTTCCATTGGAATTCTGGAAATTGAGTTCAAGACCTCCAGCACTTGCCCTACCACACTCTCTCCAGCTCTCAACACTGTTTTCTCCACCACACATGACCCGCCTACCACTAAACAGTTACCCCATCCTGAACATCTGGTTTTCCTCTTTTCTAAGTTCCCAAAGAGTCTTCCTTTAAATTGAGTGCTTTTCCTAATAACTTAAAAGCCCCCACCTGTTTCTGAATAATCTCCGAAGGTCTTCTCAAATACATCCTCAAAGAATATTTGCTCTACGCTACTACCAGCACACACACGCCTTTTGCAATATCCCTGAGAGCTGAACCACCTCCCCCACACACACACTACCTCGTGTACAAGGCTTACTAACTGCCTTCCCAACTTGTCCTGACTCAGATCTGCACATGGTGGTGAGGGGGTGGGAGTGGATGCATTCATCTCACCTAAGGAGACTTTGCATCCCTGTGACAGCAATGTTCCCCCAGGTCATGCCCTCTGGTCTCTCCCGCTTTCATGCCATGAAACTGGAAAGGGAAATGGGGGTGGGATGACCAGCTCCGAAGGAGGCAACATCTAAACCCTGATTGCAAGTGTCAAGTGCTCTCTGAAATATTCTGGAGGAGAGAGAGAATGAACAGATTTACGGTGCTCATACTTCACCGGGTTTTATTCTGGTGGTGCGTGTAGATGAGAAAAGATTAAAAGCCCAAACAAATGTCTAAATCATTTTGCAAACTCCTCACCCGGTTGCACAGCTCTGGCTCTGTAGACAGCACTCCAAAGGGACAGTTACCTTGCTGGCTCCTGAGAGCAGCCTCAGTTGGGGGGGGCAGGGGGGGACACGAATCAGGTGGGAAGTACCAAATTGTCAAAATATCATCCTCCTCCAGAAATATATCATGAGAAAAGTGATTCCATTTTTAATAGTGTTTTCTTTGAAGTTTTAAGTACCAAAAACTAATTCAAGGGTTTGGGTATGGTGCAATTCTCAGCATGATTTATATTTAATATTTAAGGGAGTAGGGTATTATTTCTTTCAGAAATGTAAGTCTAGAGGAAGAATAACACCTTAGTTAGAAAACTGTTTCTGATCTCCCAGCTAAATTAAAAACATAGCTTGAACTTTTTCCCAGGCAAAGCAGGCAGGAAAGTTAACTCACCTCCCTTACCTGAGCATGGTAAAGGATGCTTCTCTCTCTCTCCAAGCTCTGTGTGGTGTGGGATTGCAAATGAATCACTCCTAGAGTTAACCTGAGCAAGACCAGGAGTATGGTGGCAACCATCCAGCCAGTAGATGTATTCGTTCCAGCGAGCCCCGACATGACTGCTGCTGACTGAAGAGATCTACAGGAGGGCAGATTCGATTCTTGACTTCCCCACAGAGGAGAATCTCTCAAGACGAGTCAATATTAAGCAAGGATCGGTTTATTAAGAAAATGTTTTAACATGGAGTAAAGCACGGGTATTACATGAGGGGGTGGGGAGAGGAAGCTCAGCTGGGCGCTTAGGAAAAGGATAATATGCCCATTTGTAAGGGCTTCTGAAGCGAGTCACCCTTCAGTGCCTGAAAGTCCTCACAATGGTCATAGAAACGATTTTAGTGAGTTCCGAAGTTACATTGTTTAATGGTTTTTGTTTTGTTTTGGGTTGGTTTTTTTTTTTTTAAGGGAATTTTTCACTATTTTTTTCATTTTTATGAGATCATAGGGTAGCTTACTGGCCAAGGCTTCAGGCTGTTCAAAGTAAAATCAAACGTTATAGGGGTTGAAAGAATCCTTATCATGCTAGATGTGTTGGATTTGAATAAAAATGGCCCCACAGGTTCCCTGGCTGAATGCTGAGTCACCAGGGAGGCTATTTGAGAAGGATCAGAGGAATTGGGTGTGGTGGCCTTGTTGGAGGAAGTACTTCACTAGGGGTGGGCTTTAGGGTCTCAAATGTTCCTATCAGGTGCGAGCTCTCTCTCTGTCTCTCTTGCTCTCCTTCAGCCTGTGCATCAAGATGTAGCTCTCAGCTACTGCTCTAGGGCCATGTCTGCTGCCACGCTCCCCACCAAAATGATGAACTAAACCTCTGACACTGTAGGCAAGCTCCCGATTGGATGCTTGTCAAGGGGGCCCTGCTGTCAGTTTGCCTGGCGCAACCTATCGTCTTAGCAACAGCCTGGGTTGGTTTGGGGATTTCCATGGGGATAGCCTTGACCAGTAATTCAATTGAATACAACCCAGTCCTGCTACTGTAAGCCCTGCTTGGGGACAAGAGATGACCAGTTGAGAATCCACATCCCCCATTATTAGAAGAGCTCATTAGGATTGCCTCCATATATTTTATAGAGTTTCCACTGCATTAGGTTTCCATAGTATACCTCAAACACCCCCATTCCAGCTGTCTATCCCTGCATTCTCTCCCTCTACCCTATCTCTCCTCTCCCTCTCTACCTGATCATCCTGCTTCCTTTCCTTCTCACCTCTAGTCTGCTTATAAGATCCATTGCATTCCCCCCTCCATGTGTAACCCTTCCTCTGTACTTAACATCTCTGGGTCTACAGGTTGTAGCTTGGTTATCATTTACTTAATAACTAATATCACTTATCAGCAAATAGATATATTTTTCTTTCTGAGTCTAGGTTACCTTGCTTAGGATGATTTTTTTCTAGTTCCATCCAATTGCCTGCAAATTTCATGATGCAATTTTTTTTTTAGCAGCTGAGTAATACTTCATTGTAAAACTGTGCCACGTTTTCTCTATCTGTTCTGCTGAGATCCATCTAAGTTGTACCCAGTTTCTGACTATTCCGATTAAAGCCATAATAAACATGGTTGAGCAAGTGTCCTCATGGTAGGATAGAGTGTCTTTTAGGCATATGACCAAGAGTCCTAAAGCTGGATCTTAAGGTAGCTTGACTCCCAACCTTCTGGAGAATTGATTTCTACAGTAGCTATACGAGCTTGTACTCCATCAGCAATAGATACATGTTCTCTGTTACTCCTTATCCTTGCGAGCATGAACTGTCACTTGTGTTATTGATCTTAGCCATTCTGACAGGTGTAAGATAGAATCTTAAGGTAGTTTTGATCTTTTGATTTGCATTTCCCTGACAGGAATTGTCAACATTTCTATAAGTGCTCTTATCTGTTTAGATATGTACCTCATTTTTAATTGAATTATTTTGCTTTATATATATATATATATATATATATATATATATATTTGAAATATATATATATATATATATATATATATGAAACGAAATATATATTTCAGCTGTTCTTCAATATACACCACAATCCCAAAGAAGTAAGCTCTAATACCAGAATAAGACACTATAGATTACAAGGGAGTAGAGAATTGATGCTTTTACTGTAAACAAAATTTAGTTTTGTTGGTGAGATTGTAGGTTTATCTCTAGAAAAAATAAAAACCACACTAAAAACCATATACACTGAGCCTTTAGGAATGATTCATGGGAACAGTATAATTATTTTAAAGCCAGAGGATCAGAACACCTGCTTTGAGACAGTATCTTCAAGTCATGATAGGGAAGCCATAGCCACAGAGTCTCAACAATATGTTTGCCTGTACCTGCATATGACCTGGACAACTATTATATCAGCTAACATGGCAACACAGAGTGAAGAAAACATCACAAGGCCCAAACCCTAGAGGAAGAGCTTTAGGCAACCAGTTGCTGCTGAGAAAGGGAGAATCCATTTTCTCCGGGAATGAGGCTCCCGGATGCGTTATTCAAGTGGTCAGTCCCAAGCATGTATACATACAGATAACAATTGGACTCTAGTTTATATATGCATGTATGTATATGCATAACAATAATAATTATAAAAGAGGTCATGAATTCAAGGTGAATTCATGGGAGAAGTTAGAGTAGGAAAGGGTGGGGGAGTAATAGTATAAATAGAACGTGCCCTGCCTTTGCTACTAAATTCTATTTAATGTTTTGGTATCTGAATCCACTATGTATGCAGGCAACTCCAATCTACACAGAATCCAGCACTTGCTTGAAAAAAAGAAGCTGTTTGTCTCCAGGATGGTGCAGCAGTAAGAGTCACATTACACATATGATCAATATTGCACATTGATTAACATATCACAGTCAGATGTTTGAGAGCAAATCTTATAGAGAGATGTGAATATGCTCATATTTTAATATCTTCAGGGTCAGAGTCTCACCCACATACATCCCTGGTAGATATTCAAATGCAAAACTGCTAGCTTTATCACGTTAAATGGTTTAAGCTGATGAAAGAACACTCCATTTGTTTGCTCAATATTCAATTGAAATGGAAACGGTTAGTTGAGTGCACATCTCCCCCACCCCCAAAGTCTCTTCCCCTCCCGTGCCAATTACATAGAATGAAAGGTGCACTCCGCAAGGCTCGCTTTGGATAATAAATCACTAAATTGGAAGCTTTGATTACCTTGCTGCATTTGATAAGAAAATTAATAGAATTAGCAAAGTGTCTGTGTGCCAGGGAGAGTCACATATGGAGTAGAGAGACACGGGGGTAAGAGGGAGGAAAGGAAGAGAGGAAGGAAAAAGAAGAGAGAGACAGAGGCGGAAAACAAAAGAGAACAAAACCAACCTTAGATCAAATATCAAATAAAGCAGTATCCAGAAGAGTCCAGCAGCCATAAACTCACTGATAACAAATAAGTATTATTATTAGTATCATCATCATCATCATCATTATTATTGTTGTCATCATCATCATCATCATCATCATCATCATCATCTTAAACAGAACCAAACTGGATTGTGAGATTGGCTTCTCCAAGGGAGTTCACTGTCTTCTTTCTTGAGGACAGGGATAGTGTAACACTTTCATTTTCTCTGTCCAGTGAGGAAAATTGTTTATAGGAAGCTGCTGCATTCCAAACAGAATGGGGGATGGGAGTCATTTGTAACAGAGGACCCTCAGCAGCCTTCCTCCTGCTCCTTTTTCTTCAAATATATATGTGAAGATCTGTAATTACGCTTTGAAGAACATTCCCAACAGCTGTGAGTGGTAATGGGCCAATCACCGTGAGCTGAGCGCTTTCTCACCCTGCAGCTGCAGAGTTCCCTATTCAAAGCAATTAATTGATATTTTGTAAAGCCCCTTGAAAGGAGAAATGGGGCCTCGTGAGTGTTCTTACCGTGGCCTCACCAGCAATTAGAAAGCCAGGCCTTCTTCAGAGAAGCCTCAGAAGAAGAGGGGCATCCCTAAGTGTCTAAAACAGCTTGAATCTCCAGGGCACACTCACCACTACAGCCAGACTAGTAGACACCTTAAGAGACATCGTAGGGTAATTACTAATGGTAACTTTACTGAAAATTATCCCACATTAAGTAGAGGAAAGCTTTGATTCTGATACATTTATCATTTTTTTCATGTCTACACCAAGGTGCTAATTTGTACCACACTTTTCTTTAAAATGCACTTCTTAAGCGAACTATGTAGGACAAGAAAGGGCTTCTTTATCCTGCAAGTCTAAAATGTTCACAGCTTACCAACTCAGGGAAGGTGGGCCTCATATACCATCTTCCAAGGAGAAATACCAACTCAAAAGATGCTGCAGATTAACCCAAATAGTTCTGCTTTTCCTGGCAATGACCATATACAAAACAACAAATGTCTGAGCATGGGACATTAGTATGGTTTCCAGAAGACCTCCCTGTCTTCATTCAATATTCCAATTTAGAAAATCTTAATGGACATACTTACGCTTCTACTGCCCTCGATATCATCAGAGGATATATGCCCTTGATATCATCTGCCACAAGAAGGGTTAGTACACTGATCTTGTATGTTCCAAAATGAAAGTGGGTCTTCCTAGAGAGAGAGTTCACAGAGGTAGCTACAATTCAAATATTGCTTCTCAAAGCAATAATTCCAGAGATAACATCACAAACCTGCTGGCATCCATTGCTGTTAAGAACTATGGTGAGGATACCCTACCCTATATTGAGCAGAGACAGAGTGGATGAATATGTTTTCTTTTTCTTGATCCTGGAAATCCAAGGTTGCTTGAAAATACTACGTGGCTAAGCAATTAATGGCTGGCTTCCCAATCCCATTTCTCAGAAAGAAAAATGAAGAAGCTCACAGATGCCTAGCAACACCTAACAATGCTTCCACAGCACTTGGGTGTTTATGAATCAAAGGATGGTACCAGTGAGCATAGATGCTGAGGCATCCCACAGAGCACTGCCTGAGAGCCACGCCCATAGACAACCACGCATCTGGTGTCAACAAAAACAAATTGCAACCCAAGAAAACTTTGTCTTTTAAAACCATCCTCAAGCTTGAGACTTTCAATTTTAACTTTTTTTTTTTTCCCAAAACTGATGACTTCAGGGACTGGAGAGATGGGTCAATGGTTAGAAACACAGGCTGCTCTTCCAGAGGACCTGGGTTTGATTGCAAGCATGTAACTCTAGTTCCTGTGGATCCAATGCCCTCTTCTGGCCTCCATAAGCAATGCATGGTACACAGGCAAAATTCACCCAGTCATATAAAAACAAATACATACATATATCCATACATACATATATACATAATTTAAAAAGTGATGACTTCAATAATGACTTTGAACACTAGGAAAATCTAGAGTTGTCTGAAACCTCCATTGTCAATTTAACTGTCATAAAATTAAAGCGAAGACCTATGGTCTTGTTTTTCCTACCATCTTAGATGTCCTGAGCTTGAATAGCAAAGGACAAAAGAGACAATAAAGATGGTTCTGAAATACACAGAAGTTAAGGGAAAAGACTGTGAGGAGACAGCATCCCACCCCAGATGTGATGCTTGCAGTAGCCCCCAACAACAACTCTGCAGCTGAAGGTTTGCTTTTAGAGTATGTGACCTGTCTTCTAATACACCGGTCTTTCCTACATGGAGGTACATTTACATAAAGTGCTCACCTAAGCGGTTTGATAGAGAGTTCCCTCTCCTACAGAGTAATAGAAAAGAGAATTACATCACTAGCTTTTCTTTCCATGGACACTAACTAGCTGTGTCCGTTACGTCTCTGTTGCCATAAAGTACTATGGCCAAAGCAACTTGTGGAAGGAAAAGTTTATTATGATTTACAGTTCCAGAGTGAGAGCCCACAATAGTAACGGACGCAAAACCACAGAAACCTGGATTGGGAACTCGAGAGATCACATCCCAAACTACACGTCTTAAGCACAGAGTGGGAACTAGAAGTGAGGCGTGGTCATAAAACCTCAAGGCACGCCCCCAATGACGTATTTCCTCCTACAAAGCTCCGCCTCCAGAGGTTCGATAACCTCCCCAAAGAGTGCCAGCAAACAGGGACCAAATGCTGCAATATGTGAACCTATGAGGGACACTGTCTTTCATTCAAACCTCCATTGGGGAGAGGGGTTGCGGGAGGGGGGGTAATTTTAAATAGTGCAAATAAAATCCTATGATCACTCAACAGAGGGAGAGATGGGGGAATAGAATTTGAGAAAAAGAATAGAAAGCGACTTTTGCTGCAGAATGCATTGTCTATTTTCATCACTTTAAAATTACAATCATTTAATTCTCATGATATTGCTTGAGAGGTACCATTACCCTCCTGACTTTAAACTAAGGAATATGAGCTTGTTAGCTGGAGAAAGAATTTAAAATATCTGGCATGACGCCACAGGTCTGTAATCCTAGCCACTCAGTGGCATAGGGAAACTGAAACAGAACAGTTACAACTTCAAGGTCTGCCCAGGCTGCTGAGAAACTCCCAAGCATGCACAAGGCCCTCCGCTCAATCCCCAATGACACCTAATATAATAATAATAATAATAATAATAATAATAATAATAGCTAATTTTGCACAGAATATAAAATAACACTTAAATTTGGATTTAGGATTGAACATGTGCATGTAAACCCCTTTGTGATACAGCTTGCTACAACGGAAGTTTTTATTTAAATTTGTAAATATAATAATTTATCACTTCTTTGAAAATTCAAGCATACATATAATATATGTTGATCATGTTCAGCTTCTGCCCCCTTGTCCTAACTCCTCCCAGATCTACTCTCCATCTCTGGGTCCTTTTTATCTTTCTTTTTATAAGTTATGGATTCCAATTTGTGCTGCCCATGTATTCACGGAGTTGGGGGGGGGCATATATTAGTCAGGGTTCTCAAGAAGTCACAAAACTTATGGAATGGATAAATGCATATTCCATATATATGGAATGTACTGGAATGACTTACAGACTGTAAGCCAAACAACCCAACAATGGGCAGCGTGCATGGGAAGTCCAAGAACCTAGTAGATGCTCAGTCCCTCAAGGCTGGGTGTTTCAGCTGGTCATCTGGACAAGCGGGAATCCTGAAGAAGCAGGCTCCAATAGATGCACTGGCAAAGTGAGCACAAGCAGGCTAAGATAGAACAACCCTCCTTTCTCCCATTGTCCCATGTAGGCCTCCAGCAGAAGGTTCGGCCCAGATTAAAGGTGTACCTCGAGATCTGGATTGAAGACATGTGCCAATCTGGGTTAAGAGCAGTGTCATCCCACCGCAAGATCTGGATAAGACGCTTGTGTCTTCTATCCTCAAGATCTGGCTCAAAGTCATGGAAGGAAGACATTCCTGCCCCAAAATCTGAGCCACAGGTATGCCCTCCATTTATGTAAACCACCAGAGGCCCCATCCTCAAAGAAAACTGACTCTTCCACCCCCTAATGTAATCAAATGCAGCTGCTTCTTAGCTAGGGTGGAGTTCATGAACCCATTCCTTCTAGGCTACAGCGCTTACTGGCTTGACCTTATACAAGTCTTGTCCAGACAGCTACAGCTGCTGGATGGTCATGAGTACAGGTATTCTGTCACGTCAGAAGATACTGTTGCGTTACTGTCCTCCCTGAACTTTGGTTCTGAAAATCTTTCGGCCTTCCCAGTTTGAATTCTCTACCTTCTCCAACGAAACCGTGTGACGTTTTCAACAGTAGATCTTAGCATCAAGTTCTTGTGGGTAACCAGGACAGTGGCAGTAGCCTGTATTATTTGGGATGTCTCCAGGACTCACCAACAACTCTAGAGGAGTTAGTTGGTGAGTTCTAGCACCAAGCTTTTTATTTGACAACCTACAGCTTCTGAGGTAGCATTATCCCTGCCTAGGGTAACCCCAATTAAATATTTTCCCCATATGGATTTTTCAAACATCATTCATGTTAGTTATCTCTCCTCCCACTCCCTCCTCCACCCTGCCCATGCCCCTCCATTAAACGTCCCTCCCCATTACTCCCCAACTTTCTCCTCCACATCAACAGTGTCCCACTATCTCCCACCCCCAAACCCCTCCTTTAAGATCTTTCTCCACCATTACAATGATCCCTTTCTAGTTTCCTGGCGTCTATGTGACCCCACATTAACAAACAAGTTCAAAAATTGAATGCTAGGGTCCACCTATGAGGGGGGAACGTGTAACTAACTTTGTCTTTGGCGGGCTAAGTTACTTCACTCAATTTCATAATTACACTTTTCTTCACATCCGAATAAAAGTCTACAATGCATAGGCACTGTGTTTCCATTACTTGTTCATCCACTGATGCGAATCTAGGCTATGTCCATTGGGAAATATTGGGACTAGTGCATCTGTGAACAAGGATAAGAAAGTATCCCTGTGGTAAGAAGTAGAGTCTATTCTGTGTAGGCCAGACTTATAGCTGAGCTATAGGATACCTCTGTTTCTAGTTCGTCTGTTTCTCATTAAGGAACCTCCACAGTCTGTATCCATTTGCTTTCCCATCAGCAGCACATAAGGGTTCCCTGATCTCTACATCCTTGCCAGCATTTGCTGTCTTTTCCAAACAACTTATAAGTGGATTTTCAAGCTGCCTAGCTGGCTACAGAACAAAAAACATCAATGCACTTATGACTGTGGCCACAGTATGATTTTTTTAAATTTTATATGCATACTGGATCAATACACCAACTATATATATGCATATACATATACATCATATACATATACACATACACACATATACATATATGTGTGTATATATACACACATATATGTATACATATACACACACACACACACACACACACACACACACACACATTGCCAATAGCAGCGTTCATTTTAGAAGATTCAATATCGCATGTCAAGTCCCGGAGGACGCACCTAACATCTTGTGAGACCTCAGTAAGAGCATGCCACTACTGTGGTGCATGACCATTAGCATAAATAAAGTTTTGTCTGGCATGATTTCCTCTGTGAAGGAACAATGTCTTCAGCTGGAGATGGTGCTCACTTTTTACAGTTCCCGTGTAGAAATAACAATGAACTTATTTTTAACTAAAGAACCGTCAGGCAGCTGGATAGTGTCACCGGTTGTCAGGCTAATCACCTGAACCATTTCTCCAAGTAGCAGCAGATGCACTCAACCCCAAGAGCAGTGCTCATCCATCCCTATCTGAGCACACCTTTCAAGACACAGCACATTTGTTCTGAACTAAGAATAAAATCAGATTAGACCTATTTCATAAAGCAATAAGAAACTAATTCCTCATAAAGTTCAGCCCGTTAAATCCTGTAACCCATGGATCAACTGGTCTGATGACCAAAAAGGGCATCTTGAGAGCCGCTGAGGGAGTGCCGCCCTCACTCCAGAACCTACTCCCTGCCCTCTTCATTTCCATTAGAAGAACTGAAACCACGAGAGATGCATGTTCACCCTGTGCTCATAAATTCCACTTGAACTCTAATTTGTGGTCTGAAAAGGCCGAGAGAGAGAGCAAATGGTATTCTTCCATCCATCCTAAGATCAAA
Organism: Apodemus agrarius; assembly: GCA_964023405.1. Classification (NCBI taxonomy): domain Eukaryota; kingdom Metazoa; phylum Chordata; class Mammalia; order Rodentia; family Muridae; genus Apodemus; species Apodemus agrarius. The sequence goes on along the minus strand of OZ030022.1, from coordinate 10,759,870 downwards.
AACAGTGCCGGGCTCATTAAAGCCAAAGGACCCTGTTCCAAAAACAGGGCTGAGTGTACACGCCTAGATCTTGTTTGCTTGCTAGCTCTGCAACATAAAGGCATGGGGAAAACTCATCAAGGCTCAGGGCCACTTCAGAATCCCTTTAAATCAAGCTAAGTGAGAACAAAGGCGGAGTGGTCCCTTTAAGTCCACAGAAAATTGGGAAGGATCTGATTTGAGACCACAGCTCTCAGCCCAGAAATTCTAAAGTCAAATAACTGACTGTCTGCTATACTTTGCCATTATCAAAGGACGCCTACACCATTCTGTGGGGGCTGGTTGGCCTCGACAGTATTGCTCTCACATGGCTGCAGATGGGCTTCCTCCTTCCCTGAGGGTCGCTGTGATGGGCTGACCCGTTCTCCCCTCCATCTCAAACTCCAGTTTTTATTATTAATATGAAGTCACTAAAGAGCTTTAAACTGACCTGAGAGGAAGCTACATACACCCCTTAACCCTGCACTGCTATACCCAGAGTTCCTGGGCTGTAATGGACAATTCTAAATGCATACGAAAACATGCAACTCCCAAACTAGAGGGAGGATGTGCACCTAAAAGCTGGCAAGGAAAGAGAAAGGGGAACAGAGCTGAGGTAAGCCCATGAGAAGGGCACACACAAGGTACTGCAGTGTAGTAGACAGAGACAGATACAACTCTCGAAAATACAAATTAGCTAACCCAGGGTTCATATGAGATTTTAACGCTAGGAAAGGTCTAAGTAATATATAAGATGTATCTGTGGGTCTGGAGAGAAGGATCAGCAGCTGAGAGCACAGACCGCTCTCGCAGAGGGTCACAGTTCAGTTCCCAAGCACCCAAATGAGACGGCTCACAGCTGCCGGGAACTCCAGGTGCAGGGCATCTAATGCCTTTGTTGGTTTCCTTGGCCACCTGTATTCCCAAGCACGTGTTTGTAAACACACACATATACACTTAAAGAATAAAAACACTTTTAAAAGAGTGTATCTACGCAGGTACTGGCACATGCCTTTAATCCCAGCACTCAGGCAGAGGCAGAGGCAGACGAATCTCTGACTTGAAGACCAGCCTGGACTACGGAGCAAGTTTCAGGACAGCTAGGGCTACACAGAGAAACCCTGTGTCTCTTTGAAGCAATAAAACCCAAACGCAATGCAGCACTATTCCTAACAACTAAGATGTGCAATCTACCAAGGTGCTGGGCTAGGAATAAACGAAAATGGACTTGATTTCGGTATTCAAAGGAACGCTCTTCTGTCATGAAAAAAGCACTGACCCCTGTTACTTGCAGCAGAATAAACAGAAGTGCAGACGATAATGTTAAGTGAAATAAACCAGGACAAATGGTTCTATCGCTACAAAAACAATAGCTCATGGAAGAGTGGTCACTGGAAGCCAGGGAAGGGATGGGAGGCATCTTGGTGGGTGCAGAGTCAACGGGTGCTTAGGCACAGGCAGTGATGATTACAGACAGGAGTCCATCAACAGGACTCAAAACAGCTGCAAAGAGTTTTTAATTTAATGATTGACACGTAACATCCATATGCCAAGTTGTCACAGTGCACAAAGGTAAGCCTCACCACAGCGCACTGTGAGGTCAACGTTCAACAAAATCTTAAAATCACAATGGATTAAAACAAAGACAAGAAAATAAAGTGAGCCGGGCGGTGGTAGCACATACCTTTAATCCCAGCACTTGGGAGGCAGAGGCAGGCGGATTTCTGAGTTGGAGGCCAACCTGGTCTACAGAGTGAGTTCCAGGACAGCTGGGGCTACACAGAGAAACCCTGTCTCCAATGAGACTGGTTCCTTTTTCTTAAAGGCACAAATAACATCAGGATTTAAAAAGATTGATCACTGTAAATGGCACAGGGATATTAAGAATATATAGCAAAAGAAAATCAGAACAATTTTAAGTCAATCACAAGTTTCATAGTAATGTGCAAGTCCTGGAAAACACAATTTACTTCTTACAACTGGAAAGAGAAGAAATGGAAATCTTAGAATGAAACTGAAATTTTAATTTTTTCCCTTCAATCACCCCCTCACATAAAAATAAATTGCTTTAATACTGACCAACAGCAAGTCATTTTTAGGAAGGAAATATAATATCCATGTGCCCTGTCCACTACTTTAGTTTCTATAATTACTCACCATCACCCACAATCTCAAACTGTCAAATAGAGATTGCTGGAAACAAAAAGTCCATGAATGTTAGTCAATAGTCTCTTTTAAAAAGCAGGGTAGAATCTGAAGCCAGCGTACTTGGTCCTGTTCCCACCAGCTGGAAATCATGACCGGAACTGCGTAGGGTACTCGTATGGATTCTGAGGGAAACTACAAATCCCATCCCAAATTCTAGTGCGTCCCTGTCTTATTTCAGGTTTCTATTGCTGTGAACAGACACCATGCCCACTGCCAATTCTTATAAAGGAAAACATTTCATTGGAGCTGACTTACAGCTCAGCGATTTGGTCCATTATCATCACAGCAGGAAGCACGGTGGCACACAGGCAGACAGGGTGCCGGAGAAGGAGCTGAGAGTTCCACATCTGGATCAGAAGGCAGCAGGAAAAGAACTATGTATCACTGAGCCTTGGCTTGAGAACCGAAACCTCAAAGCCCGCCCTCCAATGACACATTTCCTGTGATGAAGCCACACCTACTTCAACACAGCCGTACCTAATGGAGGCCAGAGGATAACCCTAATGATGACTCTTCTTTTGGACCTGTGGGGGCCGTTTTTACTCAAACCACCACAGTCCCTGTCTAGAAAATCCTAAGAGCTTGAAAGAAACAGCCTCCTCCTATGTTTTTATTACATCTCAGAGCAAAGGTCAAGAATGCTTGAAAGAATATACAAGTACACATCACTCAACAAAGTTAAGACCACAACAGCTGTGACTGCCAGATAACCAGGTATGTGATACAACCCATGACAGAGAGGGAACCTGACAAGGACATTAAAGTGAGCACTCTAATTATTCCAAGTGCTGAAAAAATAAGTTCAGACACAGAACATGTTGAAAAGGCTCAAACTTAACTATAGGGATAAAAATATGTCAGAGGGAAATACATAAAATGAGATCAATGGCAGGTTAGAGAAGATAGGAAAATAAGATGAGTTGATTTGAGCAGATGCGGAACAAAGTAAAACACACAGGGAGATGGGATGTTAAAACAGCTATATGCTGTGGGAAAAAAAATCCACGCAGCTAATTAAAAATTTAATTGAAGTTTCTAAGAGAATGCTAACGAGAGAGAGAGAGAGAGAGAGAGAGAGAGAGAGAGAACACTTGAAAAGGTAACGCTGAGTACTTTGTAGACTTGATGGACATCATAAAGAACACAAGTCTCAGAAACTCAAAATAGCAGGATACAGGAAATATGCAGAAAACTGCCAAAAAGTCTTATAACCAAATTGCTTAAAATCAATGATAGAAAAAAATAACACCTTAAAATATTCAGATTGTATCTCTTTAATCTTTCTATGGTGTATATGTGTGTGTACTGTGTTTGTACTCTATGTGTGTGTTCTGTTTGTGTGTATACTATGTGTGTGTGTTGTGTGTGTATATATATCTTTTATATACAAACATATTTGTCTATATTCAAGAATGTGGACATCTATGTGCCAAAGTGTATATGTGTGTGTGAGAGTGTGTGTGTACTGTGTTTAGGTGTATACTCTGTGTGTATACTATGTGTGTGTGTTGTGTGTGTGTATATCTTTTATATACACACATATTGGTGTATATTCAAGAGTGTGGACATTCATGGGCCTTGGTGAATTGTGTGTGTGTGTGTGTGTGTGTGTGTGTGTGTAAGCCAAATGACAACCGCCAGTGTCAGTCCTTGTCTTCTGACAAGGACTGTTTAAGACAGGGTCTTTTGTTCAATTGCCTGTCTATGACAGGACAGCTGCTCTTTGAGATTCCAGACATTCTCCAATTTCTGCTTTCCATCCCTCCTGTGGGCATTCTGGGATAACGCATGCATGCTGTCCATGCCCAGCTTTATTTACAAATAATGCCTGCTTCTGGCAATGGTGGTCAGGGACCTGTAAACTGCAAATGGTGCGCCACCAAGGTTGCTGCCCACTCTACTACCAATAGGAATGCATGCACACCACACCAAGAGGCACGAAGAAGACGGCTCAGAGCTGCACGTGTCAGCGTACCCCCAAACTGTTAAAAATCCAAATATCCATCTGCAGTGCAAACCGTGGTGACTTCATACAGTGGGCTCTACACCATGAAGGTAACTGACACGTCTAAGTCACATAAACTACATGATGATACTTCTCACATACCTTACACATAATTCCATAAATTTTAGCAATATATAAAACTAATCTGTGGAGCTTATAGATGCTTGTTTAGAAGGGGGGAAGTAAAGCATAAGAAAAAGAAGTGATTCACATACATATATACAGAAAATAATTTTCATTAATTTAACATTCAGTCTACATCCAGATCGAAGACCCCCCCCTTCCCAGTCCAACCCTCACAACCCCCTCCCTCCATTACCCCCTTCTCCTCAGAGAAGGTGAGTCCTCCCACCCCCGGGTATTAACATGCCCTGGCACATCAAGTCACATCAGGACTAAGTGTATCCTCTCCCACTGAGGCCAGACAAGGCAGCCCAGCTAGGGGAAAGGAATCCAAAGTCAGGCAACAGAGTCAGAAACAGCTCCTGCTTCGGTTGTTAGAGGAACCACATGAAAACCAAGCTGCACATCTGCTACAAACGTGCAGGGGGGCTTTGGTTGGGGGTTCAGCCTCCGTGGGCCCCCATGGGCTTGGGTTAGTTGACTCAGTAGGTCTTCTCATAGCGCCCTTGACCTGTCTGGCTTCTTCAATCCTTCACCTCTTCCACAGACTCCCTGAGCTCCACCTATTGTCTGGCTGTGGGTCTCTGCATCTGCTTCCACCGCTGCTGGTGGAAGCCTCTCAGAGGACAGTTATGCTAGGTGCCTGTCTGCAAGCATAGCAGAGTATCATTAATAGCGTCAGGGGCTGTTTGAGAGAGGCTGAGTAAGGGGCAGACCAGGGGATTGTCAAGGACAGGCATTCCGGAGAAGGTCTAAATCCTACCCACGCTCACATTCTTGAGTTAGGTGGTAGCCACGCGGCATTGATTTATGCCAACTCGCTCGAGTTTGCACTGATGCCAAAGCATGTCTCATAAGGAGTGCTGTCGAAGCAGAAATGCTCACAGGAAAGAAATCTGTTTCCATTACAGTAGAAACAAGGGCTGGGCTATATGTTAAATCTGCCGTCTTTATTCTAAATAAACGAGAGCATTTTATTCTCTACAATTCCAAACGGTTTCAATTTTGTTGTTATTTTAACAAAAAATCAGTAAACAAGGGGAGAGCGAGGATTCTGACCTCTGTGGAAGTGGACGGAAATGGACCAAGCGGAGTTTAATAAAAGGGGGCCACTCCCCTGTAGCTCCCCGTACTCCGGGACAGCAGGAGCGAAGAACAAACCGAAGGTGGTTTTCTTTATTCCATCAAAAGTACTTAACGCCCCTTTCCACGAGTATAATGCAAATTTGAATAATGGAATTGACTTTTTTTTTATCAAATATACAAGAATAAATCAGATGAGCCCATCTCCTCCCAGGTATTCATCCAGAAAGCGAGACACTTTCCCAATGCGGCCCGGTGATTACAAACATCCGGGTACCTTCTTGGAGAGTCGCTTTCAGCGCCCGCGGCGTCTTTTTTAATAACCTCCAGGATGGTGGATTCAGCCTCTGAGAATGAACTGGGAGGTTATTTGGTTCTGCACTGATAAATAGCAGAGGTAAATGCACTGGCTCAGAATGTATTGATTTCACCCTGAAATTTAAGCACGGCTGCAAAGGCACAGGGCAAGCCTTAAAGGAAGCTCCAGGTGCAACGCTCCAGTTTGCACAGCAACAGGGCTGTTGAGGGAAAAGCTCTTGCACCTCAACTGCTGTTTTGAGAAACGGGAGCACAGGCTTCACTCTCCCAGCATGGGCTCCAGTCCTCCTGGGTGCCATACACTGCTCCCGATCACAAGGCCAGGAGCAAAGATGCAACGGATAACGGGGACCCACTGTCTTCCGTAGCTGGTCTTTGCTACTTTGTGGGTTTTTTTTCCCACTTTTTATTACCCCCCCCCCCGCCAAGTTTCACCCCCTATCACTAGACAGAAGAGAAAGGAAAGAGAGAAGGAGAGGGAGGGGAAGGAAGGGGAAGGGAGAAGGGAGGGGGAGGGGAAGGGGAGGGGAGGGGGAGGAAGGGGGAGACAGAGAGATCTCTGTATCTAATTTCTTTGATTTTATTTCTTCTTTGGAGCATGACTACTGGCAAACCACAACCAACCCCTCCTTCCCCCCCCACCCCCAAATGACCAACAACCACCAACCTCACCTCTCAGGGTTCTAGCATTTACATACTCTGAAAGATTCCCAGAATTCCAAAAGTCACACCATTGAAGAAACTATCTGCAAAGACTACTGGCAGAACTACGCCTCTGCTAGAGCACGAGGCAAATCATAGTCAGCTGCTGCAGACAGTCCCAAGCAGCCCCCAACGCCTACACCTGGGATTAAAACAAAAGCACAGTCTTAAAATATTTCTGTGTGTTTAAAAAACAAAAAAACAAAATTCCGGAATTGTCACTACAGTCTGCACCTTGGCACCTTGAGGATATTCTCACTGACCCTGGCTTCACTTTCACTATCTGAATTCACCTTCTAGAGAAGTTGCAGACTGCTTCTGTGTGTTCTGTTTATGGGGTTCTTGCTTTGTTTCTCCACTTATTTAAGTAGGTTATGAGGCCAGAGGACAACTATAACAGATTCTCTTCTTAAATCCTTTGGTTCCCAGAGATGGGGCGCAGGCCAGCAGGCCTGGTAGCAAGCATCTTGACTTAGCCAGCTCACCAGCCCCCGGTGTTGGTTTAATGTTGCTGGAACAGGGTCTCATGTAGCGCAAGCTGGTCTCCAACCAACCAGGAGCCAGTATCTCCAGGCTTCGAGTTGAGAACCCATCACTGGCACCCAAAATCTCTGGCAACTAGAATCACGGTGTCGGTGTAACAGCCAAGTGTGCCAGCTTAACAGCCAAAGTCAGGGAACTGTGGCTTGAGACTGCTTCGTTCCACGGATCCCTGCTCGCACCCGAAGGCCAGTTTACCATGTAGAGGCTCAGAGTGTGCAGAGCCAGGCGTGGGAGCCTGCGGGGGAGGGGAGGAGTGGGGCGCGCGCCGCGCCTGGTGCTTGATGCTATGTACTGGGTGCCCGGTGCAAGATGCCCTGTTAGGTGCAGAGTGCTCCACCGCCTGGTTGCAGGGAGTGTGACAGGAGGCAAAGCCCACAGCAGTCCCTTCCTCCCAGCCACTCTATAGCCTCCTGCTGCTGCCGCCGCCGCCGCCGCCGCACCCTGCTTTCCAAACCTAAGTGCTTTTTAATTAGCCTGCCTCACTTCCCGGACTCATCCCGAGTGTTGGCGACCTCGCCCCTGACATCCCGCGCCACTTCGGCCAACGGTGCCCAGTCTGCCCGCCGGGCTCGGGCTGCCAGGAGCTCTCACTCCCGGTGTGTTGTGCTGCCCGGCTCTGTGCTCCAGCAGCGCAGACTCCCACAGGCAGAAGGGATCCTGCTGTTTTAGAGCATGCTGGGATTTCTGGCCAGCTCTGAAAAGCTTTCCACCACCAGTGTCTGGGGAAGAGGGGTGGAGGGCAGGATACAACCTGCCTACCTTTGATTTTTCAAACTCGCATGCGGCCATGATGGAAGGAGATGCTTTTCTTCGCATCTTTGCGAATTCTTGTGTTTGTTTTGTAATTGTACGGTTTCCTGATTATTTATTTAAAAGCTAAAGAGTAATTCCGGTTTTTTGTTTGTTTGTTTGTTTGTTTGTTTTTTCTGGGAGAAGAGATCCACCAGGATCTCAAGGCTTCCCCCTCCCCCACCCCGCAGAAGCAGGAAGGGGTCAGGTGAGCAGCTCCCCACCCCCATCCCCATCCCACCCCTAGCGCTGGCCTTGCACCTGCGCAGTGAGCCCCACCCCAACACCAGAGAAGACCCTGAAACAGCAGCCTGCCAGACTGGCGATGGGAAAGCCCACTTGGCTTTTTTCTAGGTTTTGTTGGCAGAAAAGAAATCTGCCACCTACCTCCCTCCCCTTAGAGCAGCGGTTCTCAACCTTCCTAGTGCTGGGACCCCTTAAGAGAGTTCTTCCTGTTGTGGTGACCTGCAACCATAAAACTATTTTCATTGTTACCTCATAACTGTAAGTTTGCTGCTGTTATGAAACGTGACATAAAACATCTGAGTTTTCCGATGGTCTTCGGCAATCTCTGTGAAAAGGTCCTTGGACTTCAGAGGCATCACAACCTACAGGTTAAGAATCGCTGTCTTGGAGCTGGAGAGGTGGTTCAGTGGTTCAGAGCGCTGACTGCTCTTCCAGACATCCTGAGTTCAATTCCCAGCAACCACGGGGTGGCTCACAACCATCTGTAATGGGATCCCATGCCCTCTTCTGCTGTGTCTGAAGAGAGCAACAGTGTACGCATAGGGCGCCAAATTTAGAAAATTTCTAAGTGGAAATCTTTTCTCTACATCCTCTCTTACCTCTCTCTTGGTTTACAGGGCAGGAAAGTGGTTCCAAAAAGGGACCTGAAAGCCATGGGCCTTCGCCACCAAGAAAGGGCCTAACAGTAGAAACCGCAATCTAAAAATGGCCTTCAATAGGCTAGAGAGATGGCTTAGTAGTGAAGATCCAGCCTCTTCCAGAGGAACTGAGTTCGATTCCCACTATCCACACAATAGTTCATGGTAACTCCATTCCTAGGTGATGCAACACCCTCTTCCTCTGGTCTCTGAGGGTACTGCATACTGTTGGACACAGGCATATATGCAGGCAAAATACCCATGCACATAAAATAAAGGAGGGAAAATTTTAAAGTGGGTTTCCAACGGTCAAATCAACGCCATAACCTATCCCCCCCCCAGCCCCCATGAAAAAGGGCTGCCAGATGCTTAAAAGGGTGCTTCATCTTACTAAACACACACACACACACACACACACACACACACACACACAAAATAAAATAAAATATCTCAAAATCATCTCTCACCTGTTAGAATGGTTACCATCAAAACACAAGAGGTAGTCTAGCCTGGGCTCCAGTGGAAGTGTAAAAGGCTGGCCCAAGAGCTCTGCTGTAGAAGCATCTCCTAGGCCAGGCCAGACCCAGCACCACCCACATAGATACAAGCTCTAGTTTTGTTTCATCTTCTGTTGGTTGTCAAAACTAAGTAGATAGATAGATAGATAGATAGATAGATAGATAGATAGATAGAGGCAAAGGCAGAGAGAGATGCGAACACATGTGCTGGTTTCACCTTTTGTGTTCTTCACGTTACTTTTAAGACAGTGTCTCATCCTGTAACCTACACTGGCCTGGAACTCATGATCATATTGCTTTATCCACCTATCCTCATTGTAAGCCATTCAGATCCACAGCTCAGCTTTTATTTCAAGGGCTCTGGTAACCATAGCAACCCTCTCTCTCTCTCTCTCTCTCTCTCTCTCTCTCTCTGTGTGTGTGTGTGTGTGTGTGTGTGTGTGTGTATCTGTCTTTGGGTATCTCTGTGTGTGTCTGTGTGTGTATGTGTATGTGTGTCTGTCTGTCTGTCTTTGGGTATCTCTCTGGGTGTGTCTGTGTGTGTGTGTGTGTCTGTGTGTGTGTGTCTGTCTGTCTGTCTGTCTGTCTGTCTTTGGATATCTCTCTGGGTGTGTCTGTGTGTGGGTATCTGTGTGTGTGTGTACATGTGTGTATGTGAAGATCCCCCCCTCTGCTTAGTGCTGTCCAGTTAAATTGTCATCTAGCATATGTGCACATAACAGAGATGGTCCCTTGAATTTAGGAACCTGCCTCTGGGATGTGAGACACTCCAAATCTCCCCAACACTTGAGGGAGGGGATGCTCTGTGATACTCAAGTAATGAGTAAATTAATTAGTTAATGACGAGAAAGAGTAATGAAAGACAGCTACAGGGCATGAAGCTTATTTCAGACAACAAGCATTTATTGAGCATCTACTAACAGACACAGCCCTTCCCGTGAGACTCACCCTTATTACTTGTGAGAGACAAGCAAGGAATAACACGGTATGGTAGGATTGACAGGAGAGGAACCAGCTCGTGGTAGGTGGGGCCATCCCTGGTGGTCCTGGGCTCTATATGAAAGCAGGTTGATAAACCCATGGGTAGCAAGCCAATAAGCAGGACTCCCCCATGGCGTCTGCACCATCTCCTGTCTCCAGGTGCCTGCCCTGTTTGAGTTCCTGTCCTGCCTTTCTTCAATGATGAAGAGCACTGGGAAGTGTAAGCTCTATAAACCCTTTCCTCCCCCAAATTGTTTGCTGGAGTTTTGTCACAGCAATGGCAACCCTAACTAAGACACAAGCCAAGGCTCTGTGCGCTACGGGGAGGGTGTGCTGGTTGCTTCCTGCCAACTAGACACAAACTCTGGTCATCTGGAAAGATGGAACCTCCATTGAGAAGATGTCCCTATAAGATGGGTCACAGGCAAGTCTGTGGGGCATTTTCTGACTAGTGGTTAATGTGGTTGGTGTTACCCCTGGACAAGTGGCCATGAAGTGCCTAAAAATGCGGGCTGGACAAGTCATTGGGAGCATGTCAATAAGTGGTGCTCCTCCATGGCCTCTGCTTCCGGTCCTACCTCTGAGTTTCTGTGTTGAGTCCCTCCCCTGACTTCCGTTCACAGTGGACTATGAGTTGTAAGACTAAAGAAACCATTTCCTCCTCAACCTGATTTTGGTCAAGGTGTTTACCACAAAAATAGAGGGCAAACTAGGAGAGAAGGGGACCTGGTGACAGTAACGGAAAGCTGACTAGACTGTGAACAACTTGTCTGAGCTGACACCAAAAGGAACCAAGTCACTGTGTGTGTTTTCTCTGTGGATGCATTCTGGGAAGCATGGGGGCCTGCAGCCAGCCAGAGCTCTCTCCTAAAGCTGGAGGCTGGGGCTGAGGAGAGTGAAGAGCTCGTTTTGGAAACTGCCGTGGACCGCAATGGACCGATCCTGCCACCCATCCCCCTTCCCTCAGCTCTGAAGCCTGTCAGGGATGATCGTTCGTCTACATGGGGCAGGAGCAGACACCATTCTCCAAGGCAACTCTGCCACACACTTCAGTCCCTGTCCACACCCAATGTCCAGTTATCATGCTGAAAGTAGACAAAACTTCATGCCCAAGATCTAGCAAGTGCTTTTTGAACCATCGAGAAAATGGAACCCACAATCAAAAGGAATGGTGGGCGGATAACTGATGCTATCTCTCCTACGAGGCTGTCTGGATAATGGAATGGGTCTGTCACCTAGAACAGGCCTTGGGGACAAGGATCATGATTAATGAAGCTGGCAACACAGGTGTGCAACCTGTGCGCCTGTACAGATGGCACTGGGGAAGATCGCAGCCTGGTTTGACACACTTCCTCGTTTCTCAATAGGAGAGCTGGGCATTTTCATTTCACATGGTGCCTCACAGTCTGTACCTCGAGTTCTGGGGAAACGTATTGGCTGCTCCTTGCGTGTCCCTCCCTCACTGGGGGGAATTCTAATGTCCCTCTGCAGCATCTAAGGCTGGTGATGTGTTTGAGTTTGTAATCCCTGTTTTAGTAATGTGGTTATCTGATTAATGCTAGGTGGCAATTTTAAATAAGTTCTGTAAGAGAAGGGACTGTGGCTATGTTGACCATCGTAATCCATCCACACTACTTCAAAGATGGTCAGTTGTTGTAGGGTGTGTTGGTTTTTTTTTTTTTTTTAACTAGATTTTAACTATGTGTTGGGGGTGATGTCCTGGGTAAGTATTGTGATTTTTAAGGTGCTTAAACAGATTTTAAGCATGTTTAGTGTTGGGTAAGAGTTATCCTACCCATACTAAGACCCTTCAGTCTTGGCTTCTCGACTTCTTACCTCTGGAATGGGTTGTCCATCCCAGCAGGCAGCTGAGCCCAAAATCAAGGATCAGAATGGAGTCCAGAACTGTGTGCACTCTAAAAGGAAGGGTCATACTTCTCCATAGAGGAACCCCAGTGTCTAAGATGACACATGACTGGCCAGCTAACAGAGCACTGAAATGTCCACACACCAGGTCTACTGACAAAGGTTCGCCCAGGATCAAACAAGTGGCTGTAGACTCCACTCGGAATGAAGGAAACTGAGTTCAGCACTCACTGTCCACTAACCTGTCCTAAATGGCTTTGTCTGTACCATGTTTCAAAGAGCGGAATCAAGAGGAAAAGGGACAGTAACCGGTGGGTGGGGCAGATTGTAACCAGAGGGGGAGATTAGTCAAGGAACGACCAGGAATGGTGAGTCCCACAGGCCTGAGTTGCGCCTGAGAGACTCGGTGGACAGGATATGGATGACTGGGGAAAAGGCCTGTGAGCCCTTGAAAACAGAGGGGATGAGAATGGAAAAGACGAACACTTCACCACCTTGACAGTCTTGCCCAAGGCTCTCCTTCCCACTAAATCCCATTACAATAGCTGTCATAAATAATATCCAATTATTTACTCGATAGCCCACGGCACAATAAAGGATAGGCAGGAAACAATAAAAAATAGTAACGAAAACAGAGGGAAAGGGGATAGGGTAAAGAAATTCTACGGGGGGAAAAAAAAGAAGGATTTTATCTGTTAAAAGGATTTCTGGCTCCAAGAATAAAAAATAAGAATCTTATAACCTGATTTAGAAAAGAAAAGGCTATTTTAAAACTAGCCATCTGAAGGCATAGCTGAGGGGTCCATTTCACACACACACACACACCCCAAAAGCACCCTATAAAACAGTGGCCAAGTCATGGTGAAATGTCACAGGGTGTGATTGTCCTGACCTGTTGTCCAGTCACTTGTCACTCGAAGGGCTGTGTGTGGCAGGTTCAGGTTTTCTCTCAGCTGCTATTGCTCCTATTGGTGTGGTGTTTATTAAGAATGGAACAAAGATGGTACAAAGATGAAGACTGAGTCAGGCCGGACGGTGGTGGCGCACACCTGTAATCCCAGCACTTGGAAGGCAGAGGCAGGCGGATTTCTGAGTTCGAGGCCAGCCTGGTCTACAGAGTGAGTTCCAGGACAGCCCGAGCTACACAGAGAAACCCTGTCTCGAAAAACCAAAAACCGGAAGAAAAAAAAAAAGACTGAGTCAAACTGTTGGGGCACCCGACAGAGATTCCAAGACACCCCCCATAAACACACACACACACACACACACACACACACACACACACGTGCATTTCCCCATCCTGAGAAAGAAAGAGTATTTTGACAGTTCTTTAACCAATCTGCCCTGTGATTCCTCTGTGGCAGTGGGTCTCAACATGTGATGCTTAACACCTTCTGGGGTCCCAAGACACCCAGACCTTCACACTGGGTTAGTTCCCCAGGCTCAGCTCAGTCCTGTGTGGCTCACTAACACTAACAACAAACAGTGCTTATGATGTTGGCGGGGGCGTCTGAAGAATCATTCGGAAAACCAGGAGCCAGTTAGAAATCACATTTTCTAGTGAGGTTACAGTTTCCTCAGGATCTTATTTGGCTTTATAGCATTTCAGGATATAATCTCTAAACTGTAACTGAAGGGCCTTCTCTATACATGAAATTAATGTCCCCGTTATCAATGAGATTTTCCAGTGCCACTGCTGGCTGTGATGACCCCAAGGCGCTACAGTGTGCTGCTGTCTCCCATCTACCACAGGGCACCTTTAAGGGAGTTTCACATTCACCCAGGGATTCCACAGTTTTAATTTGCACAGTTACCTGTACAGAGTCTTTAAAGGGGGACTTTCTGTGGTAATGGCCGTAACTATGAGTTCCTGAAAGATGCTAGGAATTCAGGAACATGCAGACCTCACACTTGAGTTGACCCAACTCTGTGGCAAGTTCTGTGTATAAGCAAGGAGTGAGGCGTGAAGCCCACTAGGGTCCGACCACAGCAGCATCTAATGTGCAAGATCACCAGGCCGGACGGATGCTCCTACTCCTCACACCCCTGCCTTGGCACTGCAGAGAGGACTTGTGCTGTCCAACATGGCAGCCCCAGGGACTGTCAAGCCACTTGCTTAGCTTTCTACCTTCCTGTTGCCTCTCCGTTTATGACCCACTTCCCCCCGTGAGAGTGTTAACCTGAAGACTCAAGGTTTGATCACCTCTGTAGCCCCCTGGGACCTCAGGGTAGGTCCCTATATTTGGTAATCCATATAATTCCTCAGATTTCTATTTGTTTAAAGATCTACTTTGCGTGTGTTGTATGTGCACTCATGCGCCTGTGTGAGCGCATGAATGTACATGTATGCGTGCACATGTGTTTGAGTGACCGTGGAGGACAGAGAGGGTATCAGAAATTTGGAGCTGAAAATGTGAGTGCTGGGGTCTGAATTCTCATCCTCATCACTGAATAGCACTTACTGTGAACCTCTGAACCATCTCTCTGAGCACCTCAGATTTCTAGTAATGATGTTTATCTATGAAATAATTCACAAATTCAAACTCCAAACTTCCAAATCCTGAGTCCCAGTTAATGAGGAGCGAATAGGAGGTTTGCCCCTGGTCAATCTCTCTAGACTTGTTGAGGTCATAGCATTCTTTTATTTATCTGATTATGTCTTTATTTATTTATTTATTTATTTATTTGCTAAATAGCAGTACAAATATCCAAATACAACAACATTCTTCATTTGGGAGATAATAATCCTAGTACCAAGCAAGCCAAACTCCCTGTCATGTAAAGCTAAAATCAAGAACTGGACAGCACCCAGCATTATACAGCCTCTGGCTGTGGCCTGAGTCATGTTCCCAAAACTGCTGTGCTGAAGTAATGGCGTGAATTAAAGGGGCCCTGATTCAGCAAGGCTCATGTCAATGAGAGCACACAAAGTCCTTACTCTTCTTCCCTCCTCCGTGGTGTGTGTGTGTGTGTGTGTGTGTGTGTGTGTGTGTGATGCCAGATAAAAACACAATGAAAGGGCAGTACCTAGAAAGACCTCACCAAACTGGGTTTTCCTAGCCTTGATTTTTGGACTTCTGGCTCTTCTGAAATAGGAAAAAATATTTTTCTTTTTAATTTAAACTGTCTAGTCTATGGGATTTTGTCACGGCAGCCCATGCAGACTGATGGAACCATCTTTGCTGACATGCATGTGTGTTCCCGCCCCACCCCCCACCCCACCCAGAGGAACAAAATGACTCATTCCATGCAACCCTGCAAGTCAGACTTTCTATGGAAGCAAGAGCTTTACCCAGCTAGAGGATAAAAGCTTCAGTCAGTGAGGCAGCACTTTCCAAGGCTGTGTGTCTCTTAAGACCACCCCGGGCCACCCGAAGCATCCAGAGAGGGATTCTCCTGAGAGCCTGGCGCTCTGAAAGGGCAGACGAAACGAAGAAGGGCAGCCGAGTAGCATGCTTAAGATTAGCACGGGAAAGTTAAATAGCACGGTGCTCGGAAGCTTAGGAGGAAACACTAAGACCACACAAAGGTTAACCGCATCCAATAAATCAACGAAAACAGACGGCATAAACTTCTCAAGAGAGACCTCGCAAGAGTAATCTATGAAGAAGAGAGACCACAGACCCTCGGCAGCTTCTGCCTCTACCAAAAAAGAAAGACGGAAAGATCTCGAAGAGGACAAACATCATACAGAGGAAAGGGAACAGCTAATCCCTTCGCCCACCGTGCTCCCACGGTGCTCCCATACTTAGCCTATTCAGTGGTCTCCGAGGATCATATTTCTGAAGCACTTTAATGGCATGGAAAATGTATGATGTACCATTAAGTGGGGGGAGCAGAATATAAAATTGAATTACAAATAATCTTGATTTATAAAAAGATAGTATCAGAGCAGAAATATCAGATGGTCAGGAGACAAATGGTGTTGTTTCCCTCCCGCTGGTGAGAAGGAGCGTATTTTTCCTGAATGGTCTGGTTTTATGACATTTCTGACAACATATATTTGTTGCTTTAAACATCAGAAAATAGGAGCCTGAGATATGTGTGACTCTCGGATGCCACTTCGAGCTGGTATGGAGGCCAAGCGTCCAGGTCCGGAAATTGTGACAGCGGAGGAACAGTATCAGCGCCAGCCAAGGGCCCATAAACACTAAGATGTCAGAAAGCTCTGGATTTCAAATAGTGAGGATCTGAAACCTGCGGGCTCAAAATCTCAGGGGGTGGGGAGGAAGTCTTCATTTGACAGCTTTTCACACCTGGACAAACGGAGGAGAAAAGGAACAAGCTTACCTCAGCCTGTCCATCACTGGCCTTAATGTGAGCTTTGCTTTGCTCTATTATAAAAGCCCAGTGGGATGCAGGGCCCCCACCCCCACCCCGGCACTGCAGTCTCCACTGCAGTCTCCTGCTTCCATAGCAATCCGATTCTGGGAACTGGGGCCTTGACTTCCCTCTTCTCCCTGTGCCCACCTGCTCTGTCCACACAGCATTCTCCCGTCTCCCCCTACTGCCTCCTTCCTGCCCTCTCAACCTTCCTGTCAGCCACACCCCCTGCCCTTCCAGCTCCTCCAGTCTCCCTCCATAGCTTATTCATCTACAGGCAATTGAGACTCTGCCCCCATCACCACTAGACATCCCCCCACTCCCCCCACCCCACCCACCCCACCCCACCCCACCCCACCTCCCACCCCACCCACCCCATCCACCCCCACCCCGCCGTGCACATTCTCTTAACCAGCCTTCCTCAGCACACCAGGACAGCACATGACCAAGGGCACAGAGGGTCTAAAATTATGAACCCTCCCTCTGCAGATTCACGGTGCCCACCAGCATATTAAAGGGTTGGAGATGCCAACGGTATAGAAACCTGTTTACATTTAACGTATTTCTGTCACAAATACTTTCCTACTATCCTGTTGCACTCAATAAAGAATACCACATTTGCTTTCTTGCTGCCAGACTACACGTGTAAGGCAGCTCCCTACCCCCGAAATAGGCGTGGCCTAGAGTCAGCCTGAACTGCAGATGCATCTGTTGAATATGCAGATGTGGTGATTTGAGCTCTGAGAAACCAGACAGCACCATGCTGCTTTGTCTGTGCTCCCTAAAGGACACTACACGTGACCAGCAGCGGGGACTGGTGCTCTCACTCTCTGTCCTTACCCTCTGTTAGGATTCTGACTAAGCTCCACCCCACAGTTGCCTGGAAACAGCCAGGTATGTCTGGCCCACTGTAAACGGGGATGCTTGCCCCTCCTCTCTCTTGCCTCTCTTACTCTCTTAGCTTCTTATCCTCTTGGGCTCTTTTCTCTCTCCTCCTCCCCTCCCCCCTCTCTCCATGAGGTCATGGCTGGCCTCTGCTTCTCTACTCTCTCCTTCTCTCTGTCCTTCTCTGCCTCTATTACCCCCTTAACTCCCTTCTCCCTGCCCTGAATAAACCCTATTCTATACTATGCCATTGTGGGTCTGGTCCCTCAAGGGGAAGGGATCCCCACACCGCCATAGAACATATTCTCACACCTCTTTCTCTTTTTATGATCGCAACGCCCTCCCCACAAACTGCTGTTCTCCTCTTTATAACTTTCATCTTATCCACCTGAAGTCACTACGCATAAACACTGGACATGCAGCCAGTATCAGCAAAGTATATTCAATCAAATTATCCATTAATCAGTCCCAGTCACTACCTGTGTTCTACACGGAACTTCTTAGAAGAGATCTTGATAATTTTCTTAGGTGTTTGTTGTTGTTGCTGCTGCTGTTTTTCTGACAACTAAGCCCCATCATGTCTTCAAAGATTTTTCCCTGATAGGGTCATAACTAGGATCTCCGATAACCCTTTGATACCTTGTTTAGCGTCATATCTCTCACGGTGACTACATCACACACATTTTGTCACAACACTATCACACGACGAGACCCACATTCCATATGCTGATCACACATTGACTTCCCATGCAATAACTCAGTTAAAAGGCTGAGGAATAGGGCTGGAGAGATGGCTCAGCCGTTAAGTTTACTGACTTCCAGAGGACCTGAGTTTAATTCTGAAAACCCACAGAGCAGCTCACAACCTCTGTAATGCCAGTTCCAGGGGATGAAACGCATCTTTCTGGCCTCCATGGGCACCAAACATACGTGTAGACAAAAATGACCAGATACATCCAATAAATTATATTTTTTAACTGAGGAGTAGAAAGGCTAAAACGTGATCAAGATTGCTAACTAAGGAGTCACAGGCTGATGTGTGCCCCTGACCCATATTCAGGAGAACACAGAAACTGGGGCCCTTTTAGGGACTCGGGTATCAAAATGGTCTTGCCATTAGCCAGGGGCCAGAAATTTCTGTGTTTCTATATTGGCTGGACACTGAAATGTCGAAAGTGTTTGAGGGCTCTGCTTTCTGGTCTGGTTTCTTATTGTCTTCCTTCTCCTTTTACACAGGTGCCTGGAAGCCACACATGAGGGTGTGATGGGAACGGAAGCATATGGGCAGCCTGTAGACAGGCCATCTGGACTGGCCAGCTCACTTGCTCCCCAGGCCTCAGCCTAGAAAAGGCAATTAATTGTCTGGAGACCCTCGGCTGTAGCCCTGCTCGTGGGTCCTTGCTCTACACGAGCGAGCGTCCCGCTGCTTCCCATCGTCAGCTCTCACCTATGAGCTTGCCAAACTCACTCACCCTCCCCACGGTCCCTGAAGTCCATTCTTTTTTAAAGACTTATTTATTTATTATGTATAAGGACACTGTAGCTATGTTCAGACACTCCGGAAGAGGGAGTCAGATCTCATTACAGGTGGTTGTGAGCCACCATGTGGTTGCCGGGATTTGAACTCAGGGCCTTCGGAAGAGCAGTCAGTGCTCTTAACCGCTGAGCCATCTCTCCAGGCCCCCATGAAGTTCGTTCTTGAAGCTTTTTGGCTCAAAGGACCAGGAAGCCACTGACCTGGGGTGGTTTTGGTGGCTGTTGATTTTCCAGAACTCACCCCCACCCTCACCCCCACCCCCACCACCCTTGCCCCAGCTATTTCTAACCTAGGTGAGAAAGACTCCAGGACTCTGAGGACTCCTGTTTTTCCTCTGTATCAGTGCTGTCTGGCCACTACACCAAGATCTGTGAGAAAAAAATGGTCCGTGTCTGCCTTTAGCCATTACTGTCTGCTGATCACCTACCATGTGTAATCTTTATATTTTTAGAAAGACTAAATGAGTGGACACAGAAATAAGCACAAAGCTTGAACATTTTTGGAAATGTGTCATAAACAACATCAAAGTGGATCCTAATCCAAACGCCTCCGAAGTCTGATTTCACTGGGCTGTGCCACAGTGTACACTAGCTATGCGCCTGATCGCATGGACTATGGGGACTGTCTTAGTTAGGGCTTCACTGCCGTGAACAGACAATATGACCAATACAAGTTCTATAAAAGACAACATTTAATTGGGGCTGGCTTACAGGCTCAGAGGTTCAGTCCATTGTCATCAATGCAGAAACATGGCAGCATCCAGGCAGGCATGGTGCAGGAGGACCTGAGAGTTCTACATCTTCATCTGAAGGCTGCTAGTAGAAGACTGACTTCCAGGCAGCTAGGGTGAGGGTCTTAAGCCCACACCCACAATGACACACCTACTCCAACAAGGCCACACCTCCTAATAGGGCTACTCCCTGGGCCAATCATATACGAACCCTCACAGGGAGCTCACAAAGAAAGGAAACTCTGCCCTCTGGACATTGTCACTTCATTGGCACCTCCCGCACTCACAGCACCTCTTCTGCCAATGACACACACACTCACATGTCACAGTGTTAGCGGATGATAGATAAACCTGTGTGTAATCAACACACAAACAGTATCAGTCACCGTATCTGTAATGAAGAAAAATGATAGGCTGAACAAGCCTTCATGTATGCAATCTCAAATGAATTAAAAAGCAAACCACAGAAACAAATCATTGGCATGTGTTAAAACCGAAGAGGGCAGAGGGGCCTGCTACCTGCCCAACATTGCTAACCACCATTTCAATGGCCACAGTAAAGTTAACGATGCTTTCTATAGAGAATAGAAGATGGTGAGGCAGGTAATGGTTCAGAGGGCAAAATCAGATCTTAATATCATTCCAACTGAGGAAAACGGTGAGTGGAAATCATAAAGGCCAGACGTATCAGGACTCCATAAGAAGTCAAAATTGAAGACCCAAAACTCAGGAAACAATCTAAGAGTGAGCCTTACTAGCTTATGAAAGGAGCCTGGACAAAGTCAAGAATGTTTGCATTGGTGGTTCTTAAGCTGCAGGTCATGACCCCTTGGGGGGGGGTCAAAGGACCCTTTCATGGGAGCCTAAGACCCTCAGAAAACACAGATATTTATATTATGATTCATAACAGTAGCAAATTACAGTTATGAAGTAGCAATGAAAGTAATTTTGTGGTTGGGGGGGGTCACCACAACGTGAAGGGTATTAGAGGGTCACAGCATTGGGAAGGTTACAAAACACTGTTTTAAGTAAACCATATGCACACAGAGTTAAGGAGCGTGGTAGAAACTGCTGGCTGTCTAATAAGATTCTTCCCTCTCTCCACTGCAACTGAATTGTAGCAAGTCCCAAGGCTTCTGTGATGGCTGATCTTGGTTGTTGGCTTGACACCATCTGGGATCAAGTAAAACCCAACCTGCTGCACATGCCTGTGGGGGATTTTCCTAATCAGATTGTTAGAGATGGAAAGATGCCCTTTAAATCTGGGCAACACCTTCTAATATCAGTCCACATAAGAGGATGTGGAAGGAGGACGCTGTTGGCTTTTGTCTGTTGGGGCTCACTCTTGGCGGCAAGCTCACCTTTCCTGTTGTTGAGGTACTTCCTTTGTCTGTGTTAGAACCTACTTCTTCACGGCTCCAACACAGACCAAAGATCAGCCGTGATCTAGGAATCCTCTCAGACTACAGTGCCAGACTGTGGGGCTTGTGAGACATCTGGCCTGGTAGAGTCAACAACCTCAAGATTCTCTGCCTTTCCCTCAAGAGACAGACACTGTTGAACTACCCAGACTATAGCCTGTCTAGTAAGTTCCCTTTTCATCTGTATACATATGTATAGGTATAGGTGTGTGGGTGTGTGTGTACGTGTGTGTGTGTGTGTGTGTGTGTGTGTGTGTATGTATGTGTGTGTGTGTGTGTGTGTGTGTGTGTGTGTTCATTTTATCAGTTTGGTTCCTTTGGAGAACGCTGACTAAACCAGCTTCCTAAGTTCACTGTGATCTCTAGCCATTTCATTAGCAGATGTAGACAGTTGCCTACACTCTTGCTGATGAAACTAATGGAATGAAGGGTACCACTTCCCAGGGCCCAATGGCTCTGCCCTATTGCTGCTGGCTTTTCCTGTCTCTCTAACTAAACTCCCACATACAACTGCTACCTAGCTCTGACCAAGAGTGTTTACAGAGGCCTTCTGTTTTGTTCCATTTGGCTAACACCGTCATTGTGCTTCGTTGGTGCTCTAAATTGTTTCATTGACACCCTGAGGAAATAGGTTGCATTTTTAAAGAGATACAAAAGAAGGACAATCCAAAGAGGGAAACTCACTTGGTCTTGTAATGGTCTTGGTGGGAAAAGAAGACGCTGTGTCCCTTCCCTTTGGCTACCAGACTGGTGAAATAAAGAGCCCTGGGAACAAGAGCTGCTCTAAAGATTGTATGCTGGGAGAAGGAAAAGGCTAAAGCTGGTGCCAGCCAGAAAAACGTGGCTCCCAAGAAGATCTGATACAACTATGCCAGCTTGAAGGAGAGATCAGTGTGTTAATAAGGAACAGGACCAGTCCTTGACCAAAATATACCTCTTGGCATCTATCTATCTATCTATCTATCTATCTATCTATCTATCTATTAATCTAATCTATCTATCATCCATCTATCATCTATCTATCTATTAATCTATATCTATCATCTATCTGTCTATCATCTATCTATCATCTATCTATCATCTATCTATTAATCTAATCTATCTATCTATCATCTATCTATGTATTTATTATTTTACACAAATGGATGTTTTACCTGCGTGTATGTCTGTGCAGCACTTACATAGCCAGTACACACAGAAATCAGAATAGGAACATATCCCATGGAACTGGAGTTACAGATGGTTGTGAACCACCATGACATTGCTTTGAACCAAACTCGGGTCTTCTGGAAGAGCAGCCAGTGCTCTTAGCTACTGAGATCCCGTGGATTTTGAAGACCACTGGAACTCTTTATCTGCTACTCTGCACTGTATGGTTAAATGAATCTCCCCTCCTTGATTTTCACTATTAGCCTTTGCTTTAGTTCAGGAAGAAGAAAACGAAGAAGAAGAAGAAGAAGAAGAAGAAGAAGAAGAAGAAGAAGAAGAAGAAGAAGAAGAAGACAACGAAGAAGAAGAAGAAGAAGAAGACAGAAGAAGAAGAAGAAGAAGAAGAAGAAGAAGAAGAAGAAGAAGAAGAAGAAGAAGAAGAAGAAGAAGACAACGAAGAAGAAGAAGAAATAATAATCAAGTTTCAATGAGTTGCCTAAGGTCAGTTGCTGTGCCAGCCTGGCAACCTGACTTTGGTCCCAGAACTCATGTGGTGGAAGGAGAGAACCAGCTCTAAAAAATTGTCACCTGACTTCTACACACATGCTATGTCACACACACACGTGCACATTCTCAACAAACTTCTCCAGAACCATTCTCTTCCTTCCTAAAATACGATCCAGAACTGTTTAACTATTTGTCCTGCTTATTAGACTGGGTAGTCTGAGGCCAAGAAGCCTTTTAGTTACCTAAATAAATGCAGAGACCTCACAACAATTCAGCACATTTGTCCAAGTGTGGGGAAGGAAGTTATAGGGCATCAGGTTTGGTTCAACAGAACCAAAGTCAAAATTTTACAAAGTGCTCTTTAAAACAGAACTAAGTGCTAGTGAATTAACCCTGTGGCTAAACCTAAAGAGGTTTTGACGAAAGGTTTTCATTCAAAGAATATCTTACATTGTAAGAAAATTTAGTTTGCATAGCAGCCCTATTTATAATAGCCAGAAGCTGGAAAGAACCCAGATGTCCCTCAACGGAGGAATGGATACAAAAAATGTGGTAAATATGCACAATGGAGTACTATTCAGCCATTAGAAACAATGAATTCATGAAATTCTTAGACAAATGGATGGAGCTGGAGAATATCATCCTAAGTGAGGTAGCCCAGTCTCAAAAGAACACACATGGTATATACTCACCGATAAGCGGATATTAGCCTAGGAACTCAGAATACCCAAGACACAATCCACACATCAAATGATGTCCAAGAAGAAGGAAGGAGTGGCCCCTGGATCTGGAAAGGCTCAATGAAGTAGTGTAGGGAATACCAGAACAGGGAAGTGGGAAGGGGTGGATGGGGTAACAGGGAGAGGGAAGAGGGCTTATGGGACTTTCAGAGAGTGGGGAGCCAGGAAAGGGGAAATCATTTGAAATATAAATAAAGAATATATCGAATAAAAAAATTTAAAAAAAAAAAGAAAATTTGGTTTGTCCATGAGTGATAACCTTGACTCTAAAATTTAATATCAAAATTTAATTCTAGTTCTACTTATGGCTTTTTAATTGAGCGTGTGTTTTTTCTATTATTTGTTTATTATTTTATGTGTATATGCATATGTGTGTGCCTGAGTGCACGTACATGCACTACAGGAGCCTGTAGAGGTTAGAAGAGTTATCGGACCTAGAATAATAGTTATGGACCTAGAATTGCAGATGGTTGTGATGCTTGGAACCACACTTGGGTCTTTTGCAAGAGCTGTAAGCGCTGTCACTGCTGAGCTGCGTCTCCAGCGCCGAGTGTATATTCTTCAAAGAACTGTAACAAGGAATCCAAAATTATCTACTGTCCTTCCTCAAAGCTCCTCTCACTGACAGCTCCCTGGACCTTCCTTCAAGATTCTAAGCAGAGGCTAGAAACCAGGTCATAGTTCCCTTGCAGGGTATGAACACAGATTCCTTCCTTCCTTCCTTCCTTCCTTCCTTCCTTCCTTCCTTCCTTCCTTCCTTCTTCAACAGAACACAGTAAAGTTTGAAGAAATGTTCTTATAAACATGAAAAGGCATGTATGCTTTTGTGTTTACCAGGTTCTTAAACGTTAACGATTTTACATCACTAATCAGAAGATTTCAAGAAAACAATCTTCATAAAAGCAGCATTAAGCGAGGCTGTGGTCATTTGTCATCGCCAGGTGGCAGCTCCTTTAGTGGTCTCGGCCTGCTATTTTTCTTGCTTTGCGCCGCTTGTTTCCTTATTTCTTCTAGATACTGTTCCCATTAAGTCTTCACAATAGCCTGTAACTCAAAGGAAAGAATTTTTGCATCGTATGAGATTAGGCGAAAAGCATTTCCTTTCAATATTATCATGAGAAAACTTTCCTGCAAAAGACTTCCCCACCCCACCCCCCTCTTCCAGTGGATCTCGAGTTTTCTCTCTATCAGGATTTTTGCAATTATCCCAGTTATCAGCCGCCCCTCAAGGCCAAATCGAATTACTTTGAGCGTATCGCCAACCTTTAGCATTCCTTTCATATTGTTGGGATCTAATTAGAGGCCGTGCTTTCCTAAGTAACATTTCAAAACCATCCCCTGAAAGCTTGACTACCCGCTGCTGCCTCGGCTGTCTCTTCTCGCCGGTTCTCCCACCGCGGGCAGCTCTAGCTGAACCGTGGTGAAGGCCGCGGAGTGGCAGGGATGAAAGCGCAGCCCGCGTGCGTGCGAACCCAAATTGAAATCACAGAAGGCAGGATTCACACTGCTAATTGTTGCTTAGCAATAAGTGCGCAGAACAGGCTAATGGAACAGTGGCTCGGGGCCCCGAGAAGGTTGCTTCCACGCAGCAGTAACCCGGGCCATTAGAAAGCCCACAGAAGCGCCACGCACGGGATTCACTCCCTCAGGAGCGCATAGAAAGCCCTGCCTCCCTGCTTACTGCTCAGTTGAGAAGCAAGCAGCTCCCTTTCCGCATCAGACAGTCCTGCTGCAGACGCGGGGAGGCTCTGATTATCCCAAAGCAGTCCCTGGTGAATTGGCTTGTGCCTCAGAGAAATAGTTGTGTTTTCGTTTCCCCGTTAAAAATATTCTCAGTGCGAGTAGACGTGAAAACCCCAGTTCCTCCCTCGTTAAGGGAATGAGGGGATGGGCTCCTGCTGTCACAGCCCCCCCCCACACCCTGTGGACTCTTTGGGTGCTATTAATATTAATGCTTCCACCTCCAGGACTCGGGAACAAACAAGCTTGAACATACCGGACTACGCCGGAATGAACAAAACTAAAGAAACGCTTTTCCTGGCATTTAGTTCGGAGTTTGTCCTACCTGTGGTTTTGGCATTTAGTTTGGAGATTGGTTTTGAGCGGGCTTCCAAAAGAACTTGGTCCAAGACGCCTGTGAAGGAATCTGAGCTTACCCCTGGTCTCCAGCTCCCCTGATTACATGTAAATGAACAGACTGATGCACAGGAAAGATAGCTGGAGATTACATAAAAAGAACCTGGTTCTACAGTACATCATTTTTTTTTCCCTTTTATTGAAAATAGATTTTTTTTCCTTACAAAAGAGCAGAGTGCCTTCCGATACCGTGAACTGTACATAGATTTTTAAGGAAGACTAATACAATAAAAATAACAAGTACTCTCTGTCTCGGGGTGGGGAGGGGGGGTTGGAAGGGAGGGAGGGAGGGAAGGAGGGAGAGAGGGAGGAAGAGAGAGAGACTCCTGTATGCAGAAGATAAGAACGTTAGTCAAGCATTGCTCTCCCTTAGGCTCTCTCTTAGGAACGCCTTGCTAAGTCTATCTCTGTGACCTGGTCTTTGCTCCATGTTCAGGCTTGAACAAATGTCCTACCAATGCTCCTCTCACTTGTTAATAGCACATCGAAGATAACATACACGGCCAATCAGCAACGGTCAAGTGAGTTTATCAAACTGAAGGTTTTTCCTGCCCTGAAGGTTGCCACAAATATAATACGCGTATACAAAGGCCCCCAGACTTTAAGAAGTGCAGCAGCTCCAACTCTTAGGGACCATCAAAAGGAGTAGACCGAAAAGAATGCAGGAGACAAAGGATAGGGAGGGCGGCCTGCATCTTAGGGTTTCTATTCCTTCACAAACATCATGACCAAGAATCAAGTTGGGGAGGAAAGGGTTTATTCAGCTTACACTTCCACACTGCTGCTCATCACCAAAGGAAGTCAGGACTGGAACTCAAGCAGGTCAGGAAGCAGGAGCTGATGCCGAGGCCATGGAGGAATGTTCCTTACTAGCTCGCTTTCCCCTGGCTTGCTCAGCTTGCTTTCTTATAGAACCTGGGACTACCAGCCCAGGGATGGCACCACCCGCAATGGACTGGGTCCTATCTCCTTGATCACTAATTGAGACAATGCCTTACAGCTGGATCTCATGGAGGCATTTCCTCAAGGGAAGCTCCTTTCTCTGTGACACACAATACCATCCAGTACAGCCTGAAAGGCTGTCTTCTAGGCATGATAGAGTCATGATACTCATGAAGTCATACAAGCTGCAGTTTCATACAAGGATCCACACATGACTTCGGCCAGTAATTAGAAAGGGAGGGACTCATGAGGGCCCATTCAGAAGGGCTAAAGGCAGTTGAGGGCTGCTGGAGCAAAGGAATCCATTGTTTTCAGTGATGTGGCCAGCGGTGAGTTACCCATGCTCCATGTAAGTGGCCCTGTTTAAATCCACTGGATCATGAATCAAAAATTTAAAAAGACATAAAAGGGGGAGAAAACATGGTGAAAAGGAGGAGCTAGTGGGGTGGTCAGAAGGAGAGGAGGAAGAAGAGGAGGAGGAAGGAGAGGAGGAGGAGGGGAGGAGAAGAGGAAGAGGAAGGAGAAGGAAAAGGAAGAAGAGGAGGAGGAGGAGGAGGAGGAGGAGGAGGAAGAAGAAGAAGAAGAAGAAGAAGAAGAAGAAGAAGAAGAAGAAGAAGAAGAAGAAGAAGCTCCACAGAATAATAAAGGCAAAAAAGCAAGAATTCCCTGGATGCCCAGAGAAGTGCAGTGATGCCGGGCGGTGGTGGCACACGCCTGTATTCCAGCACTTGGGAGGCAGAGGCAGGCGGATTTCTGTGTTCGAGGCCAGCCTGGTCTACAGAGTGAGGTCCAGGACAGCCAGGGCTATACAAAGAAACCCTGTCTCGAAAAAAACAAAAAAAAACAAAAAAAAAAGGAAAAACGAAGAAGAAGAGGAGAAGAAGAAGAAGAAGAAGAAGAAGAAGAAGAAGAAGAAGAAGAAGAAGAAGAAGAAGAAGAGGTGGTGCAGTGGCTGTTGTGGCTAGGCTAGGGGAATCTTGTGGAAAAATTAGGACTGAAGGCCCTGAGGAGGATGGGAATGCCACAAAAGGACTAACAGAGTCAACCAACCTGGACCTCTGGGAGTTCTCAGAGCCTGAGCAGCCAACTAAAGAACACACACACACACACACACACACACACACACACACACACCTGGAATGAGGCCCCCCAGCCCATATGCAACAAACACACAAGTCAGTCTCCATGTGAGTCTCCACGTGAGTCCCCCAGCATCTGGATCGGAGGCTCTCCCTAAAGCTGTAGCCTGGCTGTGGTATCCGTCTCCAATAAGGCTGTCTGGCCTGGCCTCAGTGCTTGAGAATGTGCCTACTCTGGCAAAGACTTGATGTGCCAAGATGGGGGGATACCTAGGAGGTACCCTCTCAGAGAAGAAAGGGAGGGAGTGGGAGAGGGTCTCTGAGCAAGGGGTACCAGGAGGGGGCAGCATTTTGGATATAAATAAATAAATATAAATTTTAAAATAAATTGATGTTTTCTTAGTCTGGGTTTTGTTGCTATGCTAAACACTGTGTCCCAAAAGAGCCGGGATGGGGAAGGGCTTGCTCTGTTTCCAGGTTACCGGTCTGTCTATCACTGAGGGACGTCAAGGCAGGAACCCAGATATAGGAACTAAAGCAGAGATCACAGAGGAACATGCTTCTTCTGGCTTGTTTACCCGACTTTCTTATATAGTCCACACTCACTAGCCTCGAAACAGTACATCCACAGTGGGCTAGGCTCCCCCCTCTACAATTCAAAATCAAGAAAATGTCCTGCAGACATGGCCGCAAGCCAATTTGATCTGTGCAATTCCTTACTTGAGGATCCTCTTCCCGGGTGCGTCAAGTTGACATCTGAAGCTAACTATGACAGATGATGTGTCCAAAATAGAAACGAATAAAAACGGAGGCTGTGCATCTAAAACTAAGGCATTTGTCTTGCAAAAGTACCTACCTAGTTTTCCCTCAGTAACGATCTGTTATTCCATAGGTTTGGTGAATAGAAAATTCCTGGCGCTCTGTTTCTTAATATGTTTACTGACATATAACATACACTATAACAGGAACAAAGTCTAATCATGGTGTTCGGTATATATTTTTTTTAGTTCAGGCCATACATACCTATGACATCACTACACAGTCATAACATTCCCAGAACCCCAGAATGTTCTCAAAGTCAGTACTGTCCCACATACTGTCACTTCTCTGCGTCTACTATAACATCTTACTTTTTACTATAGCGTAACTTTCTAGAAACAAGACCAAACAGTATTTCACTCCTAAAACAAAATTTTTTTAAAGCTTATGTATATGTCCCTTGTGCTTGAATGTGTGTGTGTGTGTGTGTGTGTGTGTGTGTGTGTGTATACCACATGTATGCAGGTACCTGTATATTCCAGAAGAGGGTGTCAGATCTCCTGAAACTGGAGCTGCCTGCCCCCTACTGGTGATGGGAACCAAATCTGAAGACCATACAATAGGACAAGTGTTTTTAACTGCTGAGCCATCTCTCCAACCTCTGTTTCACTCTGTGGCATCTGCTGTCTGAACCAACATGAGCATGCTGATGTGAACACGTGTCTTTTTTTGTGGACCTGAGAACTATTTTTGTTGGGTGTACATATATATATATACATATACATATGTATATATGTATATGTGTATATATGTATATATACATGTATATATATACATATACATATACATATATATATATATATATATATATTCAGCAGATACTATCAATTCTTCAAGTGGTTTTACCAAACAATGTACCCACAAGAGATGTGTTCAATAAATACTTGCCAGCAACTGGTACTAATAGTCTTTGAATTGTAGCTATGTTGGTTTCTGAACCGCCTGAACACACCTGGAAAGAATTTGTGGTTTGCTTAAATTGTAGTTTCCTAATTGCTGGCAATGTTAAGCACTGTCGATATCATCATTGGCTTCCTGTAACAACAGTATTTTAACAGACACACTCTGGGTGGGGCTAGGGTCTCAGTTGACCAGGATAGAAGTTGAATAACATGAAAAGAGTCTACAGCCTGACTAGCAAAAATTGTGGGACTATTACTTCTATAGAAGACAAGTCCTTGAGAGTGAGCTTCCTGACCCTTGAACTAGCAAAGACTAGAGCAAGAGAAAACGTGTTGGGTAAGATGAACTCAAACATCTCTTCCAACACTGGCATGTGCCCCAGAGATTCAATCAGTGCAAAGCAGAAGCCAAGAAGGAAGGAAGTCAGGAGGCAACCCTTTACCTTGTGAGTCTCTGTGCTCTGAGGCCAGTACTCAGTCTTTGCCTGCACTATTTTATTTAACTCTATTCCATAATCATGAGGGAGCTACTATCTATAATAGTTATCTATGGCTACAGGATAATATTTCCCGCAAACTTGGGATTTAAGACAATGCACACATACCATCCTATAGCCAGAGTCTAGGAGAGACGTGGGTCCTCTGCTGAGCTATAATCAAGGTATGGATGAGGACTGAGTTTAGGAGTCTCTACTTAGACAGCTCAGCCTCGAAGATCTCACAGTTGCTAGCAGTCCTGAGTTCCTAGCGGTCCTCAGTTGGGTTTTGGCCACTCTCGGGGCTTTGCCATGTCGCCCTCTGCATATGATGGCTTATTCTCAACATGGCAGCTTGTTTTTTCAAGCCAGCAAAGAAGATGGCTTTCTAGGAAATCAGATTCTACAGGAATGCATGGAATCACTACGTACATGAGATCCTGTGTATTCCAGAACCTTTACAGCACTCTGTCTGTTAGGAGCATGATCACACTCAGAGGTGAGAGTGGCACAGTCAGACACAGACACAGAGACCAGGTACCTACCTCACTACTCTCTCTTTACCAGCAAAAGGTGACTAGGAAAAGTGAGAACACATTGCCAGACGCTAGCTAAGACAGGATGTGGGCACAGGGGTATCTAAATATGGGGTTTGCCTTCTTATCCAGAGAATATCAGTAAAAGGATTCAAGGAAAGGGGTACTAAGTTGGAATGGGCTGTCCTGAAAAAGAAAAAAAAAGACTCAGAATGAGCAAAAGAGCCACATAAAGCCCACATAAAGAGTGGGTATGTTGGGAAGGCAAAGAGACCGTTGGTTGAAAATATGCTGTGTATCTGGGTGAGTGAAGACAGGAAAGGGTGAACAACAGAAAGCATCACCAGTCTAGAAAGTCAGACAGAGATGCAACAATCCAATGCAGTATTCAGTAAGGAATTGCTGTAGGTTTGCAAGCACAGCCCTTAAAATGTTAGGATGAATTACGCATCATGGCTTCGTCCTAATCGATACATATTTGCAATTTCACAGAAAAATAAATCTTGATGGTGACTGAAATTGATATTATCTCTACTTGGCAACGCCTTCTAAAGTGTAGCTATAAATGATTTAAACAAACACTGTGTTACCATGGGAATATTTCTTGTGGAAGCCCTAAATGGAAGACTATGCAATACAGAGAGTAAGGTTTTTTGTTTTTTTTTTTTTTCAAAAGTCCTTCTTACACCCTCTAAAACTATAAGTCGTAAAGCCTGTGCCTTTGGTACTTCCTGACAGTGGTGAGCCTGGAGACGTGGCACTGTGGCAATCAATGCTCTTCTGAGTACCAGATCACACTGCCCTCCAACCCAAAGGACAGCCGGCTAGACTCAGCCCAACCCATGCCAACGGACTCGTTACGTAGAATGGTGGATGGTTGCAGCAAGAGATGCAAGATGGGGTTAGGTTTGAGAAGAGGGGGCTATTTAAAAGAGGCGGCGGCACTCACAGTTGCCAGGGTCTCCTAACAGCACAATATGTGCCCCCGAGCCTTCTTACACTTCCTTCCAAAGCATCGCAATCACCAAGTGTTCAGTGTGGTGAAATGAAGTAACTGGCAGGTACCCCAATAACCCAGAGTTCAGGCTTGGAGTCAGACTGCCTCTGGTGGAATCCCCTTCGCCAGCTCCCGAAATGAGAGGCCACAAAACAGCCACTCCACTACCCCTCCCTCCCTCACATTTCACATGGCAAATAAAATAATAATAATACGATAATACCTAAGGAGAAGCCATGCATAATCAGATCTGCAGAACCGTAGGTTGAGACGGTTCACGGAATGGGCTTCACGTGGGGGATGAACTAGACACGCGATAAAACATTCATGACTCTGTCATTAGTGCATCATTAGCACTGGGCTCCGATAATAAAACATGATGAATTTTGTTGAATAAAGTATCCATTAGAAAACACAGCCGTGAATCCTCTCCCATCTTGTTTCTTCTCCAAGGATGCACGCACCTCCGGGGAGCAGGGCAGGGGTTGAAATGAATCCGATGCAGCTTCCTGGTGCATCGGCCCTGCAAGCTTCGGGAGGGGAGAGAAAAGATTCTGACACTTAAGAACCTTTGAAATATCTTTAAATTTATAAGCACTGTTTTGTGCAACCAAATATATATTTTCCAAATAATATAGGTTAAACTATCTACAAATCTACTTTTAATATATATTAAAAATCATATATATACATATATGTATTTATATGTATGTATGCATATAGGTATGTATATGGTCTTTTAGGTTATGCTATACATTTCATATTAACTGTCCAGACAATTGCATTAAAAAGTAAAAATTGTGTTTGAAAGGAAAAGAAATATTTAAAGAAAGCATGTATATGGGGGGGAAGAGGAACTATGGGACATGGGGGGGGGACTGGGAAAGGGGAAAGCCTTTGGAATGTAAACATAGAATATAGAAAAGAAAAAAAAAGAAAAAAAAGAAAGCATGTATAATATTATTTATAGTTCTACATATTACAGTGTATCCAACTTTTTAATTACTTTCATCTTCACCTAGTGCTAAAAATACTAGAGAAATTTTCTGTCAAAATAAAATTGCCACAAAATAGTAAGCAATTTTTACACTATTTGCCAAAGGAATATCATAAGAAGTAAATATCCTCCTGAAATTTTAAGACAAAACTCAGTATTTTGAGGAATCCTTGTAGGGGATTTTAGTCTTTTCAGACATTAGAAAAACTTAGCTCCAGTTTCTTTTTTAAATGACTGTACATTGTTTTTATTTCCATTTGTATAATAGATTGGGACATCCTGACATCTCATAAAAGACAATGTCCATAGACTTCAGCATTGAAAAGGCCACTCCTAGCCATTTAAAGAATTCATTAACGTGATCAAATTAAAAATAAACTAACTTCCTGTGTCCATGTGAATTTGTAACCCTTCGTGCATAGGAGACAGAAGCCAATACATTCCTGTGTGAATTTGCATAAGGCCTTGTCCATAGGAGACACAAGTCAAACCCCACAATGGATGTCTAAAACCAAATGGTGCTTATCCTATACATCATGGATTTCTTATATATTTATACCCACAATACTAACTAGTAAAATGGGCATAAAAAGATATCAGCAATAGCAAATAAAATAGAAGATTATAACAATGTGCTCTAATAAAAGAAGTTGTGTAAATGTAATATTTTTCTCTCTCCAAAAGTATTTAATTTTACTTCTATCTTTTCTCTTGAGAGAATCACTTCAAGCCTTCCTTGGGTATATCTGAGCTGCTTCCATTGCTGGTTTTGCGCTGTGATACCAGATTGCTTCTGAGCACAGAACTGCGGGCATGCTAAGCGGTGGGAAGACTTGCACCCTGGGAGAGATGGAAAGAGGCGGGCCTACAATCTGCCATTCCACTTTGAACAATGTACAATTTAAACTTTATTCGTTTCTTATTCCTAGGATTTTCCATTCATGTGTACATCGTTCTATAACAATAGGTGTCCTTCTGAATACATTTGAGTATAGAACGCACCTTTATATCCCATAAGTAGCCACCATGAATGATTTCTAGAAGGTTCAGCTTTCTTGTATTGCCCATCCCCTCACCCAGAGCAAACAGCTTCAGATTCTTTTTCTCTAGAAGATTCTCCCTAGAAACAAGAAAAATGGTTTTCAACAGCTGTCGGGGTACACGCCTCAAGAGGGTCCCACACTCGTAGCTTCAATCCATCTAGCAAAATAAAGCTGGGTTATCTTGGCATTATCAGGCCTGGGGATACCCCAGATAACAAAGACCCCCTAAGGGGGGGGTTACCTGATAATATATAAGAATCGGAATGCAATCACTCTGCTACACTGTGATAAAAGATTATTTTTGTATGTGTATTAGCATTTGTCTAAGATTTTCTAATACAACCTCAACTGACCTCATTGGACTCTTGAATATAAACAACAGAAATCAGTTAACTGTTGGATGAGAGACCATAGCAAGCAAGGATATTAGAAATGCTTCTAGACTCATGGGGAAAATCCTAATGAAAGAGACCGGTAGAATATGCCAAGGAAGGGGGGTGGGAGGAACAGAGGGTCAGCAATGATTATTAACTCATTACTATACTCCTAGCCCCACGCTTTGCACAAGGCTATCAAAGAACAGAGTCGCTGTCTTTGTTCCAGGGAAGTTCACACGCGAACAGAAGACACAGCCTGGCATCTACCTACTTTCTCATAGACAGGAGGCAGGGATTTGAATCTCAGTATCTAGTGCTAAAGTCTACAATGCTTTCATGATGCCTCACGGAAACCTACCCTAGTCTCCCCACTGAGAAACGTACAAACACATTAGCCTTCTGACTTTGCTTACCCCGGTTGGTTGCTGACAAAGGCTGACCCAGGACACATCCAGGCCTATAGAAGCTACCTTTCCCAACGTTTTCATCACTGAATTAGTGTTAGCTAGAGAAACAACTGATAGAATACATACAGGCAGATCCAGGTCAAGACAGATTTCTTTTTTAAAAAAAAAAAATGTATCTTTAATTTTTTTTTTATAGTCCAATCATTATCCCTGTCCCGGTCTGCCTCTGACAGCTCCTCATCCCATTCCTCTTCCCCCATCTCCGAGAGGATGTCCCCACCCACACCCACACACCCTGCCAGACCTCCCCACTCCCTGGACCCTCAAGTCTCTCAAGGGTTAGGTGCATCTTCTCTCACTGAGGCCAGACCAGGCAGTCCTCTGCCGTATATGTGCCAGGGGTCCTCAGACCAGCTAGTGTATGCTGCCTGGTTGATATCTCAGTGTTTGAGAGACCTAGAAATGTCCAGGTTAGTTGAGACTGCTGGTCTTCCTATGGGGTCGCCCTCCTCCTCAACTTCTTCCAGATTTTCCCTAATTCAACCACAGGGTTCCCCGACTTCAGTCCATTGGTCAGGTGTAAGTATCTGAGTCTGCCTCAATCACCTGCTCGTTGGGCCTCTCAGAGGACAGCCATGCCAGGCTCTTGTCTGTTAGCGCACCATAGCATCAATAACAGTGTCAGGCCTTGGAGCCTCCCCTTGAGATGGATCCCAATTTGGGCCAGTCACTGGACCTCCTTTCAAGAGGGATTTCTTTTAGAAATTGACTCGCGTGATTCTTGAGACTAGAAGTCTCATTACATGCCATCTATAAGCAGAGGAACTCGGAAACAGGTAAGTTGTACTTAATTCAACTTAAGTACAAAGACTTCAGAACAAAGAGAGCCTTGCCTGAGCTCCCAGGCAAATCCAAAGACCTAAGAATGGAGGGTGGGCGTGGTCTGGAATTCAAAGGCCCCAGAACCAGGAGCTCCAGTGTTCCCCGGGCAGGAGAAGATCTGTATCACAGCTCAAGAAGATAAAACAAGTTTCCTTTGTTCTGCTCTGCTGTTCTCTAGAGCCCTGAGCAGACAGAAGATGCCCACACACAGCGCAGAGAGTGACCTTTGTTATCCAATCTACCACTCAGGATGCTAATCTCTTCTGAAAACACCCTCATAGATGCCTCCAATCTGAGGATTTTGCCAGCTTTCTGGATATCCTTTTCTTTCCCAGGGAAGTTGACAATAAAATTAATCATTGCAGCCACTGATAATTATTTATAAATTACCGTCCAAAATAGCCTGACACCCACTGGCCAAATGTAAGAGGATAATTATAGTATCAAAGAGAATAATGACCACAGCAGAGAACAGTTTGACAGTTCCTCATTTAAAATGAACATCAGAATTATCATATGATCCAGTAACTCCACTAGTGATGGACACTCTAAAGTATCGAGGCGGGGCATCCAACGGACACATGAGCGCCCGTGGACGTGGCAGTATTTTATCCAATAGACAGAAGGCAGAAACAACTCACATGTCACTCAATGGATAAAATAGGGTTTATAAATATGATGACAGAAAAATAGTCTGGTGTATGCCAGGTGTTAGGGCACTCAGCAGGAGTAATGAGCAAGAAAAGGTTTATTAAAAGACCTCAAGTTTGGGAAGCCCGGAAGTCTGCTGTTAGCACGCTGGAGCCCAGGAGAGCCGGTCACAGCTCAAGATCAAAGGTCTGAGAAGCAGAATGTGGATGGTAGGAGACTGCAGTCCAAAACCCAAGGGACTCAAAGCTTTTAGAAGTTTATACTTGTGAGTTTCAAAGCAGGAAATCAGCCTGCTAACGCTCACAGCTAACAGATGCTAACAGACAGACATTGTTGTAGTATTAGAAATGGCTACTCTGAAGAGACAAAGACATTTGAGCTTAGTACTTCTGAGGGTAAGGGTCCTTAGCTCACTAGTGGGTTTCCAGGAACCCACTTAACCACTCAGCTCCCCTGGAGGGCTGTTTTTCTTCATTGAAGGGAGAAACAGATCACAAAGATACTGAACAGCCTTTTTTTGGGGGGGGGGGGAGACTAGAGTACTTAAATTCAGCTTTTTTTCCTGAGACAGGCTTTCTCTGTGTAGCCTTGGCTGTCATGAAACTCACTCTGTAGACCAGAATTTCACAGAAATCCTCTTACCTATGGCTCTCAAGGGCTGGGATTAAAGGTATGAGCCACCACAACCACCCGGCTAGTTCAACTTATTAAAATACCCAGAGCTGTGATCTTAGGGATACGGACTACTTCACAGAGATTTTGAGGAATTCAAATCAGAGAACGCGTGCCAAGGAAATTCAGGAGAAGTGGGTATCTTTGAGACTGAGTGTCCTCCTCAGTCACCTCAGGAGGACTTTAAACCAGGTCTCGGGGTGCAGAATGCTCCCAGTTGTACAAAACGTCCTGGGGTTCTTGCATCCTGAATTTGAAGAGTAGACGCCTCAGATGACTGGCCATGCATTTAGAAAGGAGAGTTTATGATTCGCTCATAGGTAGGAACTTAAGAGGAAGAGTGGAAAGTTCCCGGGTGGCAAGCCTGTTCCCGGGGCATGGGCTATCAGCACGCCCACCCGCCGGCAGCCTAGAGGCTTGATAGGACCGAAACCAGCATGCGGCTGTGGAAGGTAGGGCAGATGGTCGGTCAGGTTGGCTCAACCACACAGTATCAGGTCCCTCCTCTCCATTTTGCTCGTGGTCTTGATTCAAACAGGCATGGTCGTTAGGCAGAAGAGAGATAACAGGATCCCGGTTCCCCTTCTTTATCCCTGGCCTCTCACCAGAACAAAACAAAAAACTAAAATGGCCTGAACATTTCTGGCATGTTCCTGGACTTGAACAAGGACAGATTGGTTGGCAGGATTAGGGACATTTTATGGGCTTTTGTCCCAAGAAAAAGTTTATGTTCTGGGTCCCCTACCCGAAACCTGCCTGGCCAGTATCTGTCTCTTATCCTCATCAACGCAGGCAGGAAATCCCCAAAGTTCGAAGTCTGTTTTCCAGACTCAATCCTCCTGCACCCCAGTGCAGTGACTGCAGATTTGGGTCTCACATACCAACCCCCAGATCAGTACTTAACAATCTTACAGGACCAATGCTTGCTTTTAACTCCTTACTCAGTAAGTGTTAAAAACAAAACAAAACAAAACAAAACAACAAAAAAAAACCAAAAACAAAAACAAAAACTTTTATGGACCAGGTAAGGCACATTCTGGGGAAAAACATTTGAAAACTAAGGTGCAAAAATAACTCCTAAAAGAGCAATAAGAGAATCTAATAAAATATGAGCCGTATGCTAGAAAGGTTGATCAATGGAGAAGCCGTACGAATGATTGATAAGCGGACAAAATCATGTACTTTTCAGTAATCACCAACGAAATGGCAAGTATAATCATAACAAAGGCCCTTGCATAATTATAAACAGTGTGAAAACAACAGAGACTGACAAGCCCAAAAGCCAGCAAGGATATGGGTCGGACAGGCCCTGCGTGCCAACAGCAAATCTGTGCCTGGTTCTCCATCAAGGGGACCAACGTGCGTGCCTATAGAGCGCCTGCCACTAGAATACCCAATTTTACTTAGCTTGGCCTAAAACTGGAAATGTCCTAAACTTCAGAGGGAAATGGGTGGACAAATTGTATCATCTTTATGAGTACATAAAGCAATATCTCTCGGAAATAAAGGAAAAGCAAGGAGAAGAGTGGCTCTCGAAACCGTATTCCGGCCGAAAAGATAACAGTGCGTGCCATTCCGAAGAAGCAAATCCTGACACAAGAACATGAAGGATCGCCAGGGCAAACACACCAGGGGACCATCTGGGTCCTAATAATGTTCTATACAAACAGGTATGGCGTTATATGGCAATTTGCTGTCCTCGGAGACGGTAAATACGTAACTAGAATGTGTGTTTCTTTGCATATTAAATCAAGGGGCAAGCGCCTGCCAGCGAGTACTTCACTCTGCTTAGGGAGAACCGTGCCGACCGACACTCGCCGTTTCCTTGAGTTTTTACTTCATCTGAGACTGAATCTTACAACACAGCTCAGGCTGCCTTACTCACAGGATCCTCCTGCCTCAGCTTCCCAAGGGCTGTGGTTTCAAATGTGTGTCACCAGGTCCAGCAGGGGTTTGCTATGGAATGTGTCAAATATTTAAATGGGCTCAAGGATAGAAAGGGACAAATTGCTGAATAATAAACCGCATGTTCAGAGCAAGTAGAGTAAAATTTTAGAGCCAGGGATCTAGGCAGGAGAGGGAGAAGGAGTCGTGATGTAAAATCAGTTATCTTTACAGTAAAACATGGAAAACAGGAAATGGTATAAAACTGATGGGCATGACAGGGAGCCCAGTAGTCAGAAAGGGGAAACTTTTATTTTTTTTATTAGAGATTTTCTTTACATTTCAAATGTTATCTCCTTTCCTCATTTCCCCTCCAAAACCTCCCCCTCCCATCTCCCCTCCCCCTGCTCACTAACCCACCCACTCCTGTTTCCCTGT
The DNA here is from genome assembly GCA_964023405.1 of Apodemus agrarius. Lineage (NCBI taxonomy): Eukaryota > Metazoa > Chordata > Mammalia > Rodentia > Muridae > Apodemus > Apodemus agrarius. The sequence continues at coordinate 10,721,302 of OZ030022.1, read as the reverse complement.
CCTAGCATTCCCCTACACTGGGCATCAAGCCTTCACAGGACCAACGGCCTCTCCTCCCATTGATGTCCAACACGGCCATCCTCTGCTACATATGGAGCTGGAGCCATGGGTCCCTCCATGTGTACTCTTTAGTTGGTGGTTTAGTCCCTGGGAGCTCTAGGGGTACTGGGTGGTTCATATTGTTGTTCCTCCTATGGGGTTGCAAGCTCCTTCAGCTCCTTGGGTCCTTTCTCTAGACCTGCCAAAGAGCCTTTTAAATTTCCAAAAGAGAGCTTCAGGGGACATGAGAAGGGGGTTCCTGACTACTGTATAAACAGTTTCCTCCAAAGATATAATGAAAACAGTTTAAGTCAGCGACAATGACATGAAAATGTAATTTTAAATGATTAGGAACGCAACAGTGTAATCCCAGAGGAGGCTGATGGGTGGGGTCCTTTCCCTACCAGAAGACCGTACGATGGAGAAACCGGTGAGGTGAAAACGGGCACAGAGCTGTCACGTGACCTCGCTAGCTGACATTGCTCATTCAGATTTTGTGACTCTGAGACCTTTTCCACACTTTTCCTAACCTGGTCTACCCTATTGCCTACATCAGAATTCTCCAACATTTAGTGCTTTGCTTCCTGCAACCATTACTGAAGGCCTTTGTGGGAAATTCAGGTTCTTAGCATCAACCCATAACAGCAACTGAATCAACACCCAAGAAAGGCCGGATAGTGGGTGTGCAACGGTTTGGGGTGTGGAAGGGGTATCAGTACGGAGACTGGGGTTTGGTGACTATAGCCCTGTTCTTTCTTCATTTTTCCCATGTGATTGAGCAAGAATTGAGAAGCAAGGCCGGGTCTCGGGGTGGCGCTCGATTGCTAGAGCACTCGCCTGGGCATGAACCCCAGCACTGCGTAAGCTCGGTGAAGTGCCACAAGCCTGTTGTCACGACACTTGATGAGTGACTGACAGCAGAAGGAGCAGAAGTCCAAAGTTATCCTCATACACAAGTGGGCATCCCCCTGTCACCGCTTGCTAACTCCAGAAGCCCCTTCCCCTTCGCTGACACATGTAGCAGCTCCCAGAGTGCAGTCTGTTCCAGCTCAGAAGGGCGGGCACATTTTCCAGCTCATTTGAAACGACAAAGCCAGTTGTTTCATTGATGGGGCCGGGGACTGCTGGCAATGTAGCTTCTCAAGCTCTCAGCCAGGGTTGGCGTCATGGGATGTGCAGAGCAAGCCAAACCCACAGATCCCCTGGGAGGCAGGGTCTCTGCCTCTGCCTGGCACTTGTGTTCATTCAGTGACGTGTGCTTTTGTTCATCTGCAGGACAGAGCTTCCTCGTGTGTACTCCAAAGATTCCAGGAGCACACACTGTACTTATATATTCATGCTCTAATACATATGTAACCTCTCATATATATATATATATATATGATGTATTATGTATATTTAAATATAATTTATATATATTATAAATGTATTTTATATAATATAAATATATTTATACTGTATAATTTATATATAAAATTTTATATTTATATAGTATAAATATATTTATATTATAATATATAATATATTATATAATATATTTATATAATATAAAATAAATATATTTATATTATATATATGTATAACATAGTAGGTCATATATATGTATATAGTCCATAAAAATGGACTAAAGTATGAGCCAAAGACACACTGAGAAAGGAAAGATTATCATCACCTGGAAGGCATTTAGGGCCAGACCATGTATATACCTTAGCTCTCTAACTAGATGCCAGCAAACCTTCTTTTATCCTCGGCCAAATAATCCACAACTCCAGTACTCAAAGCTGCCTGAACAGTCTCTGCTGGGCACCTGGAGCCACTGTCTGTTAACCAAGCTGTGCTCCCACTCTGTGACCCAAAGACCCCACGTTCCTTCAGATCAGGAGCTCCAGGAAACTGTGGATGAGACTCTACTCTGGTTCATGGAAACACTACTCACCATTTCAATCACCGGAGGACATTCTAGTTGAGAAAAAGAAATGCATTTATTTCCTTCACACGTCTCTCAGCTTTATTTGACGACCAATGCATTTCTACATGTAGCACACAGCTAGGACGACTGAAGCACAATCTAGGTGCTGCTGACATGGACAGACATTTTTACCTTAGTCAGGACTCCATCCTGACTGCCCAAGACAGGTCCACAGTCCTGTCCAAAGTGAGATAGTAATTCCATAACCCAGACCTACAGTCTCCAAACCTGTTTGGTATAAAATGAGATTAGGGGCCCACTGTTCAAATGCTACCAAGACTTTCAAGACAGCAGCAACGCTGCATGAGAGCCCTAAGGGACTCCTCAGGCTGCAAATACAACCAGCCAGACCTGACTCAACCTCCTAGTCACCCAATGAGGAAGACAAAACCACCTAACCATGTGAGCTGAAATTAACTATACTAATGCAGGAAAGGCCTTTGTGTTAGTAGAAACAGGACTGTCCTAAGCAGAAAGATAGATAGATAGATAGATAGATAGATAGATAGATAGATAGATAGATAGATAGATTAGATAGAGATGGATGGGTGGGTGGATGGATGGATAGATGGATGGATAGATAGATAGATAGATAGATAGATAGATAGATAGATAGATAGCAAAGAAGGGGATCATGGAACCCAGGAAGCCTGGGTCAGTTAGGCACATGGCCTGCTGAGAAAGTATCTGAGGATACATAGATGTTGCTGAATGTGTGGATGAGGACAGGCTAAGCACAAAGATGAAGGGACAGGACTCTAAGGAAACTCAGCCATGATTGTTAACACAATGGGGACACTGTAATTCATTTCTGCAATCAGTTTTATACTGGGTCTTATAAAACTTAATCCCAAGCCATCTGAGAGGTTTTAGCTTAAAGCCAATAGGATTCCAGTCATTCACAGACGATCGTTTACAATAATGGCCTTAGTATTCCTCCTAAGTAGTTTTATTTAAATACAGGAATGAGCATTAAGTTTTATGGGTAGCCATACAGACCTACACAATAAAAATGATAACGTGTATGAGTCGATACAGTGTATGAGGGGGGTGGGTATTTGTGTGTGTGCTGTGTATATGTGTATGTGCTGTGTCTGTACTGTGTGTGGGCTATGTGTGTGTGTGTATGTATGTGCGCGCGCATGTGTGGTGTGAACAGAGCTGTTCACAGACTCACATTCTGTGAGACCAATTTCTGAGAGAGTTTGGTTTCTCTACAAAAGAAAAAAATAAAACTCTTTGGGAGCAAAGGACAGATTTCAAGGTTGGGACAATGGAACTACCTAGCTAAGCTTGGAATATCTTGTTCCACAAATCATGAAAGTGGTAAGAAATAAAGAAGGGAAGAGGGGAAGAGAGGGAAAAGGAGGGGAGGGGAGGGAAATGGAAGTGAGGGGAGAAGGGAGGGGAGGGGGAGGGGAGAGAAAGATGGGCTAAAAAAAATATAGGAGTTGTTTCCACTGACCAAATGCAAGACAAGGTACAAAAATCAAATTTTTTAAAAATGATGAGCTATGAATTAAGGAGACAAGGGAAGCACTTCCTTGCTGATACACAGCAGGATGGGCGTTAGGCAATCATCAGTGACAAGGTTTGTGTGTGACGGTTTCATGAGGAGTGTATTAGTTACTTCTCTGTGGCTGTGACAAAACCCCATGACCAAAACCAACTTATGGAAGAAGTTCATTTGGCGTATTGTTCCTGAGAAAGAGTTTATAATGGCAGGGAGGCCTGGCAGCAGCCAATCAGATCAGAAAGCTGAGAAATCAATTCTTCAATGGCAAACATAAGACACCACCTCCCCAACATTACATAACCTACCCAAACACTGTCCTGTCTCAGTTAGGGTTGCACTGCTGTGAAGAGACACCATGACCAAGGCATTTTTTGTTGTTGTTGTTTTGTTGTTGTTGTTGTGGTGGTGGTGGTGGTGGTGATTGTTGTTATTGTTTAAGACAGGGTTTCTCTGTGTAGCCCTGGCTGTCCTGGAACTCACTCTGTAGACCAGCTAGCCTCAAACTCAGAAATGCACCTGCCTCTGCCTCCCAAGTGCTGGGATTGAAGGGATGTGCCATCACTACCTGGCACAAGGCAACTTTTATAAAAGACAACATGGAGGCTGGCTTACAGGTTGAGAGGTTATCGTCATGGCAGGAAGCATGGCACCATGCAGGCCAACATGGCGCTAGAGGAGCTGAGGGTTCTCTATCTTGATTTGAAGGTAGATATAAGGAGACTGGCTTCTGCAGACAGCCAGGAGGAAGCACTCCTCCACCCTGGGTGGGACTTAAGCACAGGACCTCAAACCCTACTCCCTCCCGCAGTGGCCTCACTTCCTCCAACCAAGCCACACCTCCTAACAGTCCTGTTTCCCATTGGCCAAGAATATTCAAACCATCACCAGAGCCACCAACTGGGGACCAAGTTTTTAATTGAACAAATATTTCTCTTTCAGCCCCCCACCCCATGGAGCAAAACTATGTGTGAAATCTTACAATGTTTCATTATGAATTACTTCATAATTATAAAGGAAAATAGCTCTCCGTGGAAAACCTGGGGGATACCATCTTAACTAAGTGATAGAAGTAGTGTCTTCAGTATTTGAATAACCAGCATTGTATGCAATCCAACAGAACACATCAAAGAAACATTATTTCTCCTGTCGCTGCTTACTAGAAGTGTGGTGGCTGGTTTTGTGTGTCAACTTGACATAAACTAGAGTCATCAGAGAGAAAGGAGCCTCTGTTGAGGAAATACCTCCATGAGATACAGCTGTAAGACATGTTCTCAATTAGTGCTCAATGAGAGAGGGAAAGCCCAGCCCATTGTGGTTGGTGCCAGCCATGGGCTGGTGGTCCTGGATTCTATTAAGAAAAGGATGAGCAAGCCAGTAAGCAGCACTCCTCAATGGTCTCCGCATCAGCTCCTACCTCCAGGTCCCTGTTCTGCTTGAGTGCCTGGCCTGACTTCCTTTGGTGATGAACAGTGATGTGGAACTCTAAGCTGAATAAACACCTTCCTTCCCAACTTGGATTTTGATCCTGGAGTTTCATCAGAACAGTAGAAACCCTAACTAAGACATTGGGTCTAAATATAAGGAAATATAAGACAAACCTAGAGATATTCTACAAAGTAAATAAACTTGGTAGGAAAAAGAAAGCAAACACTAAAGCCTGAGAAACTATCCCATTATATAGATCCTCATGACCAAACCAATAGACGGCATGGACTGTGTCTTAGTTAGGGTTTCTATTGCTGTGGCAAAACACCATGACCAAAAAGCAAGTTGGGGGAGAAAAGGGTTTATTCGACTTACACTTCCACATTGCTGTTCATCATTAAAGGAAGTCAGGACAGTAACTCACACAGGACAGGAACCAGGAGGCAGGAGCTGATGCAGAGGTCATGGAGGGGCGCTGCTTACTGACTTGCTGACTTACACAACCTGCTTTCTTATAGAACCTACAGCCACCAGCCCAGGAGTAGCATCTCCCTCAATGGGCTGCGTCCTCCCCCATAAATCACTGAGAAAATGCCCCATTTGTGTGTCTACAGCCTGATCTAATGGAGGTGCTTTCTCAGTTAAGATTTCCTCCTCTCGGATAACTCTAGCTTGTGTAAAGTCGATGTAAAAACAACCCAGCACAATTGGCTTTGGAGAAAGCAAAGTCTGAATATGGGCTGTGGGTCTGCATCAGTGCCGAGGTTTTGGCTTTGGTCTTTGCATTTATGGTATGCAGGTGCTTTCCTCGTTCAGAGGAACTGTACAATGAGCCTAGTGTCCTCTAACTACTCTGAAGAGATTCAGGAAGAGAGGCAGGTCCGCAGGCACACCCATGTAGGTACACACAGGATACAGGATAAAGCTAGTGTCACAGAGCCTATGTATTCAGAATGGCTGAGCCTGGATAAAGGGTTACGGGAATGATTGGATTATTCTTGCAGATTTTTTTCTATTAGTTTCAATTATATCAAACTTGAAGAATTTTTAAAGGAATATTTAAGGTGGTAGCAGGGCCTGAAATTCTGGGTTATCTCATTTAAATCATACTGCCTGCTAACAATATGTAGAATCGGCAGCTTGAGTCCATAAAGGACGGCTCCGCATGTGTCTCTTTTTACCAAAAGTCATATATCTGCATACGTAAGAAAAGCCAGCCAAGGGGCTACCAATGGTGAGAACTCACCACCCTGGCTGGGATGTGGCAAGGGCCCCACTGCAGAAATCACAGCCCACATGTAAAGTCTACCGTGGCTACTAACTGCACACAGTTAATGAATCACGTCAACCCTCTGACAGCCAATCACTAAAACTGAAATGAAGTATAATCTTGCAGAGTTGTGTGAGGAATGAAAATGAATATACGCAAAACTCACCCATTAGAGCTGTCAAGATGGTTCGGAGGATAAAGGTGTTTGCCTCCAAGCCTGATGACTTGATCCTCTAGGACCTAGGTGGCAAGCAGGGCCCGTGTGATTCTGTTACCCTCCTAGGCACACCATGGCACACGAGCATATATAATAAATAAGCTAATGTAATAATCTTTTAAAACCGTAGCTGGTGTCTTAGAGTTTTATTGCTCTGAAGAGACACCATGACCATGGCAACTCTTATAAAAGGAAACATTTAATTGGGGCTGGCTTACAGTGTCAGAGGCTCAGTCCATTAGCATCATGGTGGGAAGCGTGGCAGTGTCCAGGCAGACGTGGTGCTGGAAAAGGCAAGAGCTCTACATATTGATCCCAAGGCAGTCAGGAGACTTATCTTCGGCCCTGGGTGAAGCCCGAGCACAGGAGACCTTGAAGGCCACCTACACAGTGGCATACTTCCTCCAACAAGGCCACACCTCTTAATAGTGCCACCCCCTATGACCAAGCATTCAAACACATGAATCTATGGGGGACAAACCTATTCAGACCACCAGAGCAGGGTACTCGATAAGTCACCAGATTTTGTTTGCAAAACTTTTACAGGTTCTCCCAATGACTCTTCAGATACTGAGGAAAGCACCAACTTCACGGGTACAGGATCCCACAGCTCTGTGCCTCACAATCAGTGTGTACATGAAGTGTCCCGGAGCCGACCCCAGCATGATCGTTCCAGATCTAAACCCCTCTGACAGCTTACCTCACACCGTGCAAATGCCTAGGGGAAAGGGGGCAGTGTGGCCCATGTCTCGTGCTTGAGAACAGTGACCCTGCAGCTAACAGCTAAAGGACATCCATGAATCTTTGCCTGTGTGTTGAGCGCTTCATTTACATCTTCCTAATAAATGATAGAATAACTCGAAATGACATTTTCATTATTACATCAAACCCTAATGCCAAAGGACCACCAGTGGCGTGTCAGTTATCCACCACTACGGTTAGTCTCTGTCCATCTATCTTGTACAAACTGCCACCGACATTGCTGCCAGGCCTGGCATTATTAAGATGGGCCTAGGAATCTCGGTTATCAAGTTCATCATGCTTTGCTTTTAAGGCAGATTACAAAAGCCGAAGTTGGGGCCTGAGAAAAAACCATCAATCAAGAATTACAGATGAGATTCAATTCGCGTACTTCATCAGAATGTTAATAACTGTCACTTCTCAGCACTAGAATCCCAAGCACTCTGAATACCTCATGCACGCACTTCCTGCGACTCAGTACTGACAACCATGAGCCGCCTGGTAGAAACTAGCCTAATTGCTGTGGTCGTGGCTGAAGGAGAGAAAAAATAAAATAAAATAAAATAAAATAAAATAAAATAAAATAAAATAAAATAAAATAAAATAAAATAAAATAAAATAAAATAAAATAAAATAAAATAAAATAAATAAAATAAATAAAATAAAATAAAATAAAAAATAGATAAAATAAAATTAACAAAACCTAAGAAAAGTGAGACAAACTGTGAAGAAAAAGAAAGCAGGTTAGTTGCAAAGGCAACTGGCCACACAAAGGAAAGTTTTACAGTATATTTTAACAGCACATCAACCTGTTCGTTCAGCTCCTAGTTGCACAAAATAGAAGCTAAATAAATATTAGGGAGCAGGGAAAGGGCGATCTTCTTTAAAGTTGTCGCTCCCTCCAACAACAGAAAGAGCTTTAAAAAAAAAAAAAGCTGGAGAGATGGCTCAGAGATTAGGAGACTGGCTGGTTGTTCTTACAGAGAACCAGGGTTTAGTTCCCAACATCCATAGCTGTCCATAACTCCAAACTCAGGGGACCAGATGTCCTCTTCTGCCCTCGGCTGGCTGCAGGACGTGCTGCCCAAACACACAGGTAAGACATCCACACACAGAAAATAAAAATAAATAAATCTAACACTTTTTTAAATGAGAACTTTCTAATTCCAGTGTTGTTTGACTTCTCCATTTTTAACTAAACTTCAGCCGTGGCACTCAGCGTGGATTAAATTCGGCACCAAGCTTGAACTCGGTGTCTACCTCGGAAGCAGTTCCTACAAGTTGCTACTACACACCGTGATCCTGCTTGTTCTCAGCAAACCTGCCCGGTCCACTCTTCTTCAGATCAGATATACAAACCCAACTGAGTTCAACCAAAAAGGGAAAGGAAAAGAGAGACCTAGCCTAGAGACCTAGTCACATTTTAACCTATGATGAAATGATGGCTCTTACTCACACACACAAACACATGCATGTACACACATGTGCAGGCACTCACACACAGAGATACATGTATGTACACACATGCACAGGCACTTACACCCAGATACATGCATGTACACACATGTGCAGGCACTTACATACAGAGGCACATGCATGTATGCACATGTACAGGCATATACACACATGCATGTATGTACATGTATAGGCACTCACACTCACAGACACATGAAAGTATGCACATGTGCAGGCAATCACACATACAAATACATGCATGTACACACGTGCAAGCACTCACATACAAAGATAAATGCATGAACACATATGGGAAGGCACTCATACATAAAAACACATGCATGTACACATATGTGCAGGCACTCACACACAGATATACATGCATGTGTGCACATATGCAGGCATACATACACACATACATGTATGCACATGTGCAAACACATACTCTCACTCAAAGAAACATGAATGTATGCACATGTTCAGGCAATCACACACATAGACACATACATATACAGACATGTGCAGGAATACACAGAGACACATACCTGTGCAAGCAATGATACACACAGATGCATGCATGTACCCACATGTGTAAGCATACATTCAATACAGAGACATATGCATGTACACACATGTATAGGCACTCACACACACAAACACATGTACACACACATGTGCAAGCACAAACACACACCTTTGTTGGAAAGCACTTGGAAAGTCACTAGTGTCTTTGGAAGGAGAACCCAGTCCCTGACCTCAATAAGTCCATTTTGCTTCTGACCTCATCATGTTTCTCATCCTGCCCTCTGAATTTGCCTGAATCTTTCTCTCTTATTGTTTTCTTCGGTTCCAGAAACAACAGGCCTGATTGATGGATACCGTATGAAAACAGACCACAACAGCAGATACTGTACCAGCAAGCTCTACATGGAGATACTGAGATACTGGCCCCATGTCATGATCAACCTGGCCCCGGCCAATGCCAGACAGCACTCTGCTACCATGGCAACTCCAATCCTCGCCTTTGTTTCTCTTTCCAGTGCAACTGGGAACTGCTACAAGGATTTCAAGGACAGAGCAGGCCCTTAGCCTCTGTTCTGCAGTGTGCTCACCCAGGAGCAAAAGTCCTTTTCTGACTCTCCCCACGCTCCAAGCTGTCATGGGATTTCTAATCTACCGGGACTCTCGTAAGGGCCTGGCCCAGAGCTGCATACGCCTGGTCTTGCAGTGGGGTATGCTATTAGTGAACAGTACTCAGTACTCTTGAATGTCATAGTTCTTGAAGAGTATTCAGTAAAGTCCCAGCCACTGCATGGTGAGACCACGCTTCTTTCAGGGTGCACATAACAATCCTAGACACACACAGCAAAGTGTTCCAATGGGAAGGAATGATCTGGAACTGCATAATCCTTCACAAACATCCACAGTACTCAGTATTTTGGCAATATGTCCAAATTCAAGCACTCTCTCTGGCTATATCTGAATTTTTTTTCAAAGAGCTTACTCAAAGGTAATGCGATACAAATAATAAAATAGTTAACTGTTCAACCTTATTCTAAGGTGTGTTTGTGCGCGTGCATGGTGTGTGTGTGTGTGTGTGTGTGTGTGTGTGTGTGTGTACACCTTGTTTATTTTCCACAACATATTGATAATGTAAGTACTATCATCTTTTCATACCACATCCAAGGAAAATGATGCTCAGATATAACATGAAGTCCTTTGCCCAAAGGCAAACAATTGGGAGGTAATGGAAGTCAGCTTCCAGCTAGATTTCCTTAACCACAATGCCTAGGCTCTTAACTGCAGGGGAGGTACAGGGTCCGTATCGATCGTTCACACTGGGAGAAGAAATACAGCTCCCCAGAGGCTAAGAACAGAACATGGAGAAGCATGCTGGCTGTCCAGGGTTCCATTGCACTTGAAAAACCCAGAGCACTATGTCTGCCTTTCGTAAGTGGGAATTCCACGGGTCCATCAAATCCATGCATCCTATTAAACATGCACTCACGAAGGCAGCTGCATCCCCAGCCTTGGCTGGTGGCAGATTTACGATGCTTTTGAGGTTAAATGGATAGCACTCTCTGGCTGATAGGTGTCCACTTTTGTCTATTGCTCCCAACAGAGGAGATACTCACTGAGCTGGGCAAACCGCCTACATCCAACAAAGTAGCAGCCCTTTCGATGGGCTCCTGAGTGGTCCCAGACAGACACTGCCTGGAGTACCTCTGACTATATCCAGTGAGGCCCCAGGGGCTTCTCTTCTTGAAAACCCTCTCCCTTAGAATGAGAGAAATCTTCACCACTGCCAGCGTGAACGCTGCAGTCCAGTTGGATCCTACAGAGGTTAGGGTGTGACCTTGGGCCGTTGAGTTCTCAGCTGCTGCCAGAGCTTCCCCAGTCAGGACCTGGAAGCACTACCTACCTCACCGTACACACTCAGTATGGAATTTCAAGTTCACGCTCTCCCTCCAGCTCTCTCCTTCACCCTTCACTCTCTGTAGTCTCGTGAAATTCGTCGTCTGCACCGGAGTACACCTGAGATTGCAAAGGTGCGCTGTATGAGAAGTTGGTTTCCCAGCACAACAGACAAATCTGCAGACCTCGATCCATTCACTCAGTGAAATGCCCACAGGACTTTCCTAACTTAAAACCAAAACTTGAGCCGGTGATGCCACAGGCCTTTAATCCTGAGGTAGGTGGATCTCTGAGTTCAAGGCCAGCCCTGGTCTACAGACAAAATTCTAGGACAGTCAGGACTAAACAGAGAGACATTACCTTAAAATCATCATCATCATCATCATCATCATCATCATCATTACATTTACACTATATTTATCTTTTGAGTGACTTATTCAACTCCTCCCTTTTACTGCTGAAATTCTAGACACAGTTGTGAACATCTTTTGTATATTCATTCGCCTCTTCCTTTGATCTCCAATCTTCTGAGCCACCGTCAGCTAAACTGACTTTCCGCATCTTCCGTCCCCACCCCCTCCATCTCTCCAGCCTACCTCGTTCCTCATTTACCTCCTGAGCCTCTTCCCCCTCAGATGGCTGGAGATCTCACTGTGTCATGTGCCCTCTGTCCTTGACAGGCACCTTCAAATATCCCAGAAAACCTACCCTTTCCGTCTTCGAGGACAGCTGTCCTTCACCCAATGTAACGATGGTTCCTCTCAGCCTGCCCGCTGCTGAATTCTACTCACCAACACCTTCCCTGACACGTCTGCTCCGGATATGAATGCCACCCAGCCAGCAAGAAGAGGGACTGCTGTCCCCAAGTCTATCCCCCTATCTTTCGAGCCCCATCTTTCCTTGGCTTTTGCTTTCTTCATTTTAGAAACTCCAAGAATAGCTGGGGCCAACAAACTCTCCCAAGTCCTCGGTTATAAACTTTTTACTGAGTCTGTTTCTTCCATTTTGACCTTGTGTGGGGACTTTTTTTTTTTTTTTTGTCAACTCAAATATGGGTTTTTACGCTTCTCCTGGATACATAGCAGCATCTTAATTTCAGCCTTATTTCACAGCCTGTCAAGGCGCTTTTGAGCTTTAATGTGCTCATCTGTCATGTTACCCCCTTCTTCTATTGAGTTATCTACAAATTTGATAAGCACCCCGTACGTGACTTTCCCTTTTCTGTGTCAATTTCAGCTGGGTGGCAGCTGATTTTTCAATGTGAGTGCCGGAAGAAACCTCCACTGTCTCTCAGATACGCTCTGTGGCACCGTGTGTCACCGAGAGTTCTTTGCTGTCTTGTGCTAAGGTCATCAGCCCTGTCATTTGGAGCAGTGATTTCAAACTCTAGTGGATTTGAACATCACCTGTCACTCTTACTAGACAGCTAATTTGTGGAAGCCTAATTCTATAAATTGGAAGGAAATCCAAGAATGGGTCCGTTTAACAACCTCTGGTGTCCAATAGTAATCAGCAATTGACACTTTTGTCACCAAAAATGCCTTTCTGAATCTGTGGGGACAGAGGTGACAGGGACCCAGACACAAGGTGTTTCCAGACTGCCTTCTCAAATCCCAGATACCTTTGAGAACATTCTTAAAATCAGCTGTTCTTCATCCATATTTTCTAGAAAAATTAATACAAGTGGTTCCTTCGGAAGACTGAAGACTCAACATGGAACTGTTAAATGAGGTGACATTCAAGTCTCTTCTTCAGGTCTTTAAGTAGATTTGGGTCCAAAACAACCTTTTGCGCCTACATTTCTGAGAGAGCACACCAACATTACTCAAGGCAACTCCGAAGAGTCCTGCACTTTAGCTTTTCTCACTTTAAATCTCACATTGTGTTTATTTTGACTCCACATTATTTTATTTGTTTTAAATCACATGGATCTGGTTTGGGCTTTGTACATGTGCATGTGTGTGTGTACGTGTGTGTGCATGTATGTGTGTGATGGTTTATATATTCATGACCCAGGGAGTGACACTATTTGTAGGTGTGGCCTTGTTGTAGTAGGTGTGTCACTGTGAGCATGGACTTAAGACCCTCAGCCTAGCTGCCTGGAAGGCAGTGTTCTGGTAGCAGTCTTCAGATGAAGCTGTAGAACTCTCAGCTCCTCTTGCACCATGCCTGCCTGGATGCTGCCATGTTCCCACCTTGGTGATAATAGACTGAACTGAACTTCAGAACCTGTAAGCCAGCCCCAATTAAATGTTGTCCTTATAGGAGTTGCCTTGGTCATGATGTCTGTTCACAGCAGTAAAACCTAACTAAGACAGTGTGCATGTGTGTGTGTGTGGGGGGGGGTATCTATGTATGTGTATGCATGTGTATATATGCCTGTGTATGTTGTCCTTGTTTTTAAATATTCTTGGACTCATTTAAAATATTTTAAGGTATTTCATATTGATAGTTTTATTTTGGAGTTGTTTTGTTTGGTTGGTTGTAGTCTTGACAAATGATCTCATTAGCCCAGGCTAGCTGGAATTCAACTTCAGCTAGCTAACAATGACCTTGAACTTCTAATCCTCCTGCCATTACTCCTGGGATTACAGTTATAAAAGACCAACCCTGTTTCTTGTAGTGCTGAAGGTCAGTCCAGGGCTTCCTGCGTGCTAGACAAGCACCCAACCACCAAGCTAAGTCTCAAATAGTCGCCTTTTCTTATTTTTAAGTTGGTAAGCTTTTTAGGCTTAACCTTAAGTTGGCCTTGGCTATTTCCATTTTTCAACTTCCCTTTTTATTTCACATGCTTGTATAAGAGTCCCTAGATACAGGTACACTTGTACATGTGTGTAGAATTCAGTGTTGGGGGCGTGGGTGTCAAACTCAGGTGTCCTTCTGTTTGAATGGCACTTTTCTGACTGCATCTTCTCCAGGCCCCACCTCATCTGCATATTTGCCTTTGCCCAGCCCCACCTCATTTGCATACTTGCCTTGTCTTAGACGGTCCTAGTCTATATTTTATTTTCTACTTTTGGTTTCACACTGATCATCTGCTTGACACACAGAAAGAGAGGGTTGTGTGAAACCTAGGAATGTTCAAATGGGAAAGAATCCACATGGTAAGGACAAACTTCAAAGCTTCCCCGCTGTCTCATACCCACTCCTCCATCTCATAATTTTCATCCCTAAGACTCAAGAGAGAGACACACAGGAATCCCCCAGCCAGGGGCCTTCAAATAATATATCAAATGTCTTACGTAATTTTTTGTTTTGTCATTAATCTGTTAAAGAAAACAGGCAGGGCACAACAGGGCAGATTCCCTTCACATATGAACTCACAGAGACTGTGACAGCATGCACGGGACTTGTGCAAGGTCAAACAACGCAAAATCCCAGCACTGAAAAGAGGAAGCAGGCACCCAGTTGCTAAGCAAGAGGCTATTTGTCATTGATAGCTGCAAAGAGGAGAAGGAAAATCCATTTTCTTCAACGGAGTGATGTCAGGTATATCAGCCATACCCCAGGGCAGGCACCATGCTCAAAAGAAGTTGGCTGACATAAAAAGGGCTCTGTGGTTTTCTCTGGGATTTTTTAGGTATGTGTGCTGGTACTTTTTGTGCTCTGTGTGGGGGGGAGTGTGTGTTTATTTTGTTAATAGTAAGAATGTCCAGTTGGATGGAGAGGAAGAAGAGAATCTTGGGGAGAGATTGGAGAAGAAAAAGAACATGACCAAAATACATTGATTGAATTTTTCTTTTTTTACTATATGTTTTTAATCTCCTGGTCTCCACGTTGTCCTCCATGAATATTCTCATTCTTTACTAACTGTTTAAGCCATGATGCATACGGCAGTTTAATGTCATCCTCCTCAGAAATGACCAGAGTGTGGCCAGTTCATGTCATCAGTTCACTAAAGGTCCTTGTATTGGAGCTTGACGTTAAACTATTGTCTTAGGGTTTTACTGCTATGAACAGACACCATGACCTAGGCAACTCTTATAACTAACAACATTTAATTGGGGCTGGCTTACAAGTTCAGAGGTTCAGTCCATTAGCATTAAGATGGGAGCATGGCAGCATCCAGGCAGGCACGGTGCAAGAGGAGCTGAGAGTTCTACATCTTCATCTGAATGCTGCTAATGGAAGACTGACTTCCAGGAAGCTAGGATGAGAGCTGTGTGCCCACACCCACACCTATTCCAATGAGGCCACACCTTGTAATGGTTCCACTCCCTGGGCCAAGCGTATATAAATCATCACAACTGTGAATAAAGTTAAAATCCTTAGGTGAAAATGGGAAAGTCTAAGGAGCACCAAAAAGTGTCTTCACTTGGTGGTAAGCTAAAAGATGTTTTAAAATAAAAAGCATATTACCCCCACCTCGTGCCCAAAAGTGATTTTGAATCTTTTCTACTATATAAATGCATTGCAGGGGGGGCGGGTGGGGAAACACAATTGTGTTAGAACAACTTCAGTCTGGGGGAAAAAGAACTGCAAAAGGCAGATGTTACCCCCCCCATCCCTGAATCAATCTCAATAAATCATCCACAAAATAATTAACTCTGCCACTTTCAGGTCTACCTACCACGATAAGCTATTTGTAGAATAAAAAAAAAAAAAAACACCGTACCTGAATAATTCAGGACTACCTGCATCTCATTTTGATTAGACATCCCTGTCTACCCACTGTCTAGTCTATACCCACACTGCAAGCCACTGGAGGCTTTTCATACTGATGCCCTCCTGACGGAGGGAGCCTACAAATGACTCAATAACCTTCATTTAGAAGTCCCAGTTTATCCCCCGTCTCTCAGCAAATAACCCCTGGAAGTCACTTACCAAATAAGTATACCCTATTCCCGAGGGATCCAATCAGCAAGCATATGGATTTTCTTCTCTGGTCAAGTTCTAGTTGTCAATTGTAATTTGTAAAGGAAACCGAGAGGAAGTCAGAAACAAAGATGGCAATTATCCAGCTAATCTGGGCTTTGTATACAGCTTGCACCTGCCAGGCTCACATCGGGATATTTTGTTTCCATTGACAAGATGGTCAGGTGACTGCTAACATTCTTTGTTCTGGACTGATGTGCAGAAATGGCCACAAGAAGCAGTGCAATGAAGATGCTGTACGGTGCAGGACTCAAAGCACACCGTTCAGTAGGGAAGGTCTGTTTTCTCTTGAGGGATAAGTTGCCTGAACGACTGCCAACAAAGACAATAAAAGTCAGCTAAAATTCCAAAACGGAAAATGACTCCCACTTCTACATTATTTGCACGTTGTCAAATGGATGCCATATCTTTCCTAGTGTCACATGCTTTCTCCTCATAAGAGCCTGGCATCTATCGTGGACCAAAGCCTTCACGGGTGTGTCAATGGCTCAGCCTGCTTTCTGTTACAGCCTTCTCCCCAGCCCCCGCGTCCCAGAGGATGGCATAGCTGGGTGCTCCAGAGCCATGCACTGCGGCACCTCAGCAAGGCACCGAGCTCGCCCTCCTTCACGGCAGCCTGCCGGCTTCACAGCTCTGCTCCGTGGATTCCATTACACACTTGGCTGTTGGCACTGGCGGCTCTAAGCCATTAGGAGGGGCAGAGCGATACAACAATGACGTTACCCGGTCCCCCGGCTCAGCAGACTGCCGGCTTTTCTTCTTTCTGAATACCTACTTCCATCTGTGACTAAGCACTCTGAAATTGCCCTACTCAGTCCGCTTCCTTTTGCATCGCATCAAAGGGGAGGTCGGGTAATCTTCTTGACAGATTTAAGAGTAAGCGGCCTAGCGCTCAGTTCTGGGAGATCAGCCCTTTGGGCCCTCACCAGACACTCCTAATGCAGCTCCGTTGGAGCCTCCAGTTCTCGGAAAAGTCCGAGGACAGAAGGTCTCTTCAGAGCTCTAATGCCAGGCATGTCCCACACCTCTAAACCGAACGCACGCCGAAACACGAAGGCGCCCTCCTCCTGCAACGGTGGAGGGCAATCAGTAATTAGCAGGTACCCCGAGTCCGGCTTTGTGAACTCTTAAATAAGAATCATTTCCAAATACATCCCTGTCGGTCCATACCTGTAGCCAGTAACCCAAAAATTGGACTGCCACCCGTTATTTTCTAAAGCTGACATGAGCCCTGCTTTGCAAGGCTTTGGTCTTGAGGACCCTGAAGTTTTTTACATTGAACAAAGGAATTACAGGTTAGCACGCCTGACTCTTTGAAGAATACACACATTTCTATTTCCAAAATGTACATGCATACATTTGTTTAAAAATAGCTGCCTTCATTACCATGATGATTCCCCCTCTGTTCGGAGGGCTGGGAATTAGTATCAAATGTAAATGTAATCAGGGGCACCACCATGCTCTTAACTTGGCAAGTGACAGCCATTTAGGTCTTCCATCATGTGGCAAGGCCAGTCGGCATCACCAAAGAGGCTTAGGGGGAGAGACTGATTACCATCTGACATTTTTCCGCCATGTTTATGTCTCATTGTGGGGGGGAAAAAATCAATCTTGCTGTTAAGGTCACATATAGGTACATCAAGGAGAACCATGCTGGTGAAGGTCAACATTGGTGCTTTCCTAAGAGATAAGGTGCATAGAAACAGATATATATGTGTGTGTGTGTGTGTGTGTGTGTGTGTGTGTGTGTGAAGGGCCACCACTATAAATCCACCCAATCATAGAGACTCACACACAGAGAGAGGCACACTCGCAGCACCCCTGCGTACAATAAGAAGATAAAAGGAAACAGGTTTAACCCAATTAAAGGCAGGAATCAAATACACATGGCATGCACATAAAACTTAACACAATTATTTAAGGTAATTTATGGCTGGAACAATTGATATGATTGAAAATATTTGAAATCAAGACCATCTTATAAATTTTTACATAAAATTAATTCACACAACAAATATTTATCGAGTATATGCTCAGTGAGAGACGTCACACTGCGGCAGAGGCCGGGCGATGTTAAGGGCTAAGCACTTGTTGCTCTTGGAATGGGCCGGGTTCGGTTCCCAGCACCCATACGGTGGCTCACCCCCATCTGGGACTCCAATCTCAGAGGATCCGTTTAATTATAAACATCCACACAGTAAATACTCTACGACCTACCCTTGGGTCTCCGCACAGCTACACAAGTCTGTCCTTGTGATGTGAAAATAGCACCAGGCGATATGTCAACAAATGAGCTCCAATAAAACTTTATTTAAAAAAAAAATTACAAAAACAAAACATGCCGCTGAAGGGACTCAACTCCTGCTGACAATTTCGCAAACCTCATTCTAGAGGATTGGAATATACAAGTAAATCAACAACACAGCATCCATCAAGTTCTAGCACGCGGACTGTAGGTTACACAGGCTTGTCTGCGCTTATGAGCAATGGGTTGCTCTCGGGCGGATGCTCACTGCCCACTCCTAAGGAAATCCCTGGGAACTGTGTCAGACTCTGGGCTGTGCACATAAAAGACGTGTCCTCTGCCCTTACACAGATCATGGTCTAGTGGAGATGACTAACAAGAAAGCAGGTAAAAACCATAACTACAACATGTTAAAACTTGTAACCGGTAACAGAGATGATCGACGCGTTTGCGCCTGCGTGGTGAAATGCCTAATTGAGTTTCTCTTTTTTCCCCTGCCACTTGAAGGCTTTGTAATAAGTATGTGTTATTGTTTCAAAAAACAGTAAAACTGGTCTTAAAAAGTTGTAACTAATGAAAAAGGATAAAGTTGATTTGTGTTTTCCTCTGGATATGTAATCCTCGTGGATTTCTGCTCCATGGTTTTATATGAAGGCTCAGTTGTTTCAAAACTGTATGCCTAGAATTGCCTTACTATTCCCTGAAGAAATACACAAACAAATGCTTTTGTCATTGGAATACGGATGAGAAACTTGGGGACAGAACAACTCTAATTCTCCGTTCACTCCTGAATTTTAATCGTAAAACCAAGAGCTTGTGGAGATATATAAGAGTAATAATCCAAAGACTATCAACCTTTTGATAACAATGATTCTTTAAAAAAAATAAATTTAATTTTCATTTTGAAAGGAATTGCACAGAAAACAAAATCAATATTCTTTACCCACAGCAAGGCTCAGCCTCGTTCCTCCATTCTGAGAAGTCTTCTCTGATGAAGGGTTTCTGTTTATAGATATGCCTGGCCACATAAGGCATTCTTTGGTTGGGGGCTGACCACAAACCAGGTGGGAACTTTGGGTATCAGTTGATCTTATATCCCAACCACATGGGCCATTAATCAAACGCATGTATCAAAACCTCTCTAAAAACTGGATATCATGGGGCTTGAAAGATGGATTAGTGGTTTAAGAGCATTTGTTGCTCTTAGAGAGGGCCCAGTTCAGTTTCCAGCACCCAGATTGTGGCTCAAAAAGCCCTGGAACTCCAGTTTCAGGTGTTCTGATTCCCTCTTCTGAAATCCTCAGGTACCAAACCTGCATGTGGTACACATACCTACGTGCAGGCAAAACAGGTCAAATAAAAAGTTAATAAAATTTAATATTTTAAAAACTGGACGGTATGTTTCAAATGAGCATCTCTGGTTACCAATTGAAGCAGAAACCTTGAGGGTCCTTTGGAAAGTCAGTTGGATGGTGTTTTGCTGGGGCAAACACGTGAAAGAACGTTTCATTAAAGTGGACACACATGTGAAAGGTTCAGGCCGACTCGTGAAGGAACATTTCGATAAGGAGACACAGGAGAGAGAATGTTCTGCTAAAGCGAGCACGTGAAAGAACACGTGGTGGAAGATTCTTAGCTAACACGCATGTATTGGTCTGCCTTATGTTGTGTAGTTGAGCTGCATTTGTCGGGACACCATAGAGAGAAACGCACCAAAAACTTCTGGCGGTGTGCTGCTCGGGCTGATTGGATGCACGTGCTAAGGCAAGGCACGTGGAGGACACGCGTTTGGAGGGTATAAATAGGACTCCACGGAGTGACAGCGGCTGAGCTTGGCGTGCTGGTAGAGCTGGCTGTGCAATGCTTGTGGGTCTCATATCTTCACTGATCTTTGCTTCCCGGGAGAGGCACAGCCGAGAACTTCTCCTGGTGTTCCCGTTAGTCCCTCTGCTGACTCAAGCCAAGGCTAGGTCCTGTCACTGCTGTTGCTAACCTGACTCTACCGAGAACTGGGCTTGCTGGTGTATCGGTGTATGTTTGGGAGTGGGTGGAGCTGCTGCTGCCTGCTAATCTGTGAACTGAACTGCCAATTTCCAGACAACACAGACTGGAGTTGCTCCAAAAAAAGCTTTCTAAACAGGTCCACTTCCCCGCCCCGCCCTCCACTATCCTTTCTTTCCCACTCCCTCTGGAGGGTGATGTGCTACAGGGGAGGTTAAAGCATTTAAGAACCATCATTAAAAGTAGGATTTGAAAAAAGTTACAGTCAATATTGCAAGACACATATTTAGACAACAATGATTCCTGGAGCCTCCAAATCTGTCCTTTGATGACTTCTTCTGACCCATATCCTTTCCTTATAATAATGCACTGGTGGTTTCGGCGGATTTTGTGACTCTTTCTAGTGAATTGTGGAACCAGAGAACATTTGGGGGAACTTTCAGTGAGCATCTAAATGATTCTATGTGAAGAACTACATTTGTAACTAGCCCGGTTGTGGGCGTTTCATCAAGTCAGGTTTGTCTACCACTCCAATGAAGATGTGGTAACAAACACCCATTCTCCAGGGTGCTGATAAGAACTTTAGGATCCATGGAGGAAGAATTAGGATGGGGAACAGTAAGTGCATATGGGTAATCGGGGTCAAAGTGTGTCTCCTTAACCAATATTTTAGCTGCAGCGCCACAAGGCGTGCCTGGAGAAGTCCATATGCTTGAGAAGAGAATCCTGTTCTCACGAGAGGGCTGGGAGCAGCTTCAGCCTCCCTCCCAGGCTGACTGATCCCCCAGGAGCACACGGCATCCTTGGGCAATCTGTCTACAAGACTCCACTATTCCTGGAATCCAAGGTGGCACGTGGTTTTAGGCAGTGAGTGGAGATTTCTCCATCCCTAGGAGGGCATGTGAAAGCTCACAGATGTCCTTGAAACCTCAGATTTCTTCCTGTGTAAGGTCCGGTGTGCAGTCAGTAGAAGCAACAATAGCAACAACAGCCACAATAGCAACAATAGCAACAACAGCCACAATAGAAACAACAGCAACAATAGCAACAACAAATAGCAACAATAGCAACAACAAATAGCAACAATAGCAACAACAGCAAAGCTATTCCACACACACACACCCCCAACACCAGGTTGTGCAGCATGACTCTCACCTACAAAGTTCACACCCAAGAACCACACAACATTGTTTCCAAAGCCAATCTCATGACAGCTGAATATATCCTGTTTTTGTTTGTTCAGAAGAATCACAGAGACTCCATCTTCCTGGAAGCAGACATGCTTACAGATCCTGAGTAACCAACCATCGTACTGTTTTAGGATTAACACTGGGCTCTCACAGTGGCAGCATCCGCTCTACCCTTACAGTATGAAAACTTGAGGCAATACTTAGGGCTTACTCTTTCCTTACCTCAGAGAGTTCCTTTATGGCTACAACACTCTTAAGTCCTAGACTTTCCAGTCTGTTTTCTTAATATAAAATATAACTTAAACAAATGAACACCATGGTTATGGTCCTCCAACAGCAGCTAAGTCTAGAAAGCAAATATAGTTCTGCCTTAGCGCAGTTCCCCCAGTGGGTCATCTCATTCACTTCGAAGGTTTTGCGACCATCACAGATTCACCCTCGGAAAAACTCAAGTCTAGTTCTGGGTTTGTCCTTGACCCCAGCTCCAGTGCCAGGCACTTGAAAAGATCAGGTGCAATTCAATTATGAAGTCGAGCCTGACTTTTTGAAGTGTAAATCCACCGCACTTGAAAATGGCAAGTGTAAAATCCATTCTTAAAGAGCACTTGACATTTTCACATCCAGCTTTACGGCCAGGGAAATGTGAAGATGCTCACAAGAGACAGCCGAGAGAAGCTTTAAAAAGAAGAAAGAAAAGGGGTTCTAATATTTGATCAGGAGCGGCAGTCTAATTTTGGGCTCTCTGGACAGAAAATAACTTTTTTATTGGCTCAGCTTTGTAATGCTCATCTCTGTAAACCGACATTTTTTTTTCTGATGATGCCTAACTGCTGCTTTATAGGCCTAAAACTGTCTGCCTTTCTCTTCAAAGATACTTCATAGGTCACCCCACTGTCTTTGTTCCATACTTCTATCATGAAGTCATTGTATGGACCAGAGAATTGGCAAACTCTGTCTGGGACAGACAAGACAGTAAATTTGGGGTCATACAGTCTGTGTTGAAGGTTAGTTATCCCATCCTGAGAACAGCCACGATTTATAAACAGATGAGCTTGATATGTTTATTAAGACATCATTTATGGGCACTGAAATTTTAATTTCATATGATATTCATGTATCATATCATTCATCTTTTGAGTATGAATCACTGAAAAGAATGGAACCCATTCTTACGAGGTAAGCCATGGGATGGCAGGCAGGAGGAGGGATTTGGCTCTGGGTCACAATTTGCCAACCCTAGTGTGATAGTTATTCTTCCTCGACAACCTGACTGGATTCAGAATCTTCTAGAAGACACGCCTCTGGGCATGTCTAATGGGCGTTTCCAGGGAGGTTTAGCCAAGAAGAGAAGACCTACATGGAATGCAAGCAGCACCATCCTTGGACTATGGTCCCAGACTGCATTAAAATAAAAGGTGTGCTGGCTAGTTTTATATCAACTTGACTTAAAACAGCTGAAGTCGTGTGGGGAGAGGGGACTTCTACTGGGAAAATTCCAAACGCACACCAGATTGGCTTGTGGGGGAGCCTGTGGTGGTGTATTTGATGACTGGTGTGGCAGAGCCCAGATCACTGTGGAGGGTACCACTTCTGGGCAGGAGGTCATGGGGCGTTTACACACCACAGGTGGAGCAAGTCACATGAGCAACAATGAGCAAGCCTCTAAGCAGTTATTACAAGGTCTCTGCTTCTGTATCTGCCTTCAAGATTTTGCCTTGAGCTCCTGCCCTGACTTCCCTGGGTGAGAGACTGTGACCAGAGTTAGAAGCCAGAACCCCCCCCCCAAGCTGCTCTTGGTCATGGTGTCGGTCTCAGAAATAAAAACCCACCTAAGACAAAGTGGGGAAGGAGAAAGGGAGCTGGGGACCAGCATCCTGCCCTTCCTTCCTTATTAGGGATACAGTCTGACAGCCGTCTCCTGCCCCCAGGGTACAGTGCCTCCCTCACAGGGATGTGGAGCAGACAGAAAGCCTTCTTGAGGTTGCTTTGGTCAGGTATTCTGTCGCGGCAGCAGCAACAACAACAGAAACTAATACTCCTCTATAGAGATGAAGAAACTAATTTACCAAAAGTAAGTTCCAAATGGCAGTGCAAATGTCCCAATGTTTCCACACTCTGTAGAAGAGATCTGCTAGGGACCCTGGATTTTTGAGTGTCCTTAGTCTTACAAACAAATCATGTGATTCCATAGAGGGTGCAGTAGGGTGGTCATCCTATTGAACTAAGCTCTGCCTCTCCCTCACACCCAGGAGCACCGATCCTATCCAAAAGCCACCTTCCCACTAGCAGAAGCAGCGTGTGGGGACATTCACAGCGCAGGACCTCAGACTCTGTCCCTTCCCGTTTTTGAATCGCCTTTATCAATTCCTCTCTGATTAGGAAAGATGCATGGCCTGTGGATCTGTTTTACAGGAAGAACTGAAGAGTTAAATCCACAGAGACAGAAGCAGACTTGTGGCTGGCAAGTCTGGGTGGAGAGCAAGGGGTGGGGAGTGGCCGCGCTGTAGGTCGGCATCAGGTCTCCTGTGGTGAGGTGACAGTTTCACAACACTGTAAAGATGCTAAGACTCTAAAAAGGTTCATGAGTAATCTTGTGTCAGGTTTTACCTCAATTAAAAAGTATCCCCCCCACACAAGAGCTTCATTTTAAGAAGCTTCTTAGGTGACTAATGGCTATGTTAAAGTTTGAGACAAAACCTCTATAGATAAAGAGCAGGCATTTTCCATCCGACTGAAAGGAACAATAGACTTTATATGAAAGAAAACTCATTCGGTTTATGCTAATGCATGTTGGTATCATAATAAATTAATGGATACCTAAATATCATTGATATATTTTTAAACCCCTGGCGTGGATATTGTTAAGAGACCCACTTTTAAACTTTGTCTCAGACTTATTTTTACACATTCAGTAAAGAAATTGCTAATGCCAGAAAGATATCAAATGTCTTTCACCCATTAAATCTGAGTTTATGTGACGCTTGTCCTGCTCCCCGGCTCCACTATTTCTTCCTATTATTTATTCAACTATAACATTCTTTAAATTTCCTCAACTCTCGCAGATTAACTCTCCAGAAGAAGTGTTACCCTACTTGATATTCAGTATATATTTTCTGGTGACAGCTTTATGGTACAATTAAATTTCATACATTTTTTCAGCCTTCCTTGAATATGCATTAGAAATCCAACCATCATAATTCTAAACCAATTGGCTTGATTTAACTATTTAAGCTCACATCTCCCAGGGCCACATTCCCATACATCCCATACCTACCCACACTTCATGCACCTGCCTGAAGTTACTGACTGTGCTAGCAGTGAAGGGAGGGCATGGAGCCCTGGCAGGCGGAATAGGATTTCCATGAGAAGGAATTTCCATTGAAGGAATCTGAACTTTAATCTGCTGCACTGCAGTGGTGCCAGCTTAAGCCAGGTCACAGAGCAAACTGACGTGTGATTAACAACAGCAGATTGGACTCAATTATCAGAGTTTAACATTGCAAGAAATTGTTATCAGAACTTAGCATGGGAGGGGAAAAAAAAAACCTTCATGTTTCGATGGACTAAGTAACTTAATAAGGCTCATTTGGATGCAAAAATAAATGAGCATCAAGTTAACATTAACTTTTAATGCTTGCCATTTTATGTTAATTTGTATTTTTTAAATTATGGCTGATTCTTTGCAATCAGTCTATGGCTAATTATATCTCCAACATGTAAATGGGATGGAACGCTGGGACCAAAGAACAACAGAAAATATCCAACAAAGACCTTGGAGACTCAGAACTGTCACTCTGTTAACGGAGAAGATTCCAGTCTACAGAGAGAACCCGGCTCAGAACGACTGTCACCGCTCTCCCTCAGAGATCAAAGCTGGGTTTGTTTAACCATGGAAACCATATTGATGTATCTTGTTTGCAGATGTTCCTGCTGGTATCTTTCTTTGTAACCGATGGCTCTGCCCTGAGGCTCAAGAAAGAACTCTGTGTAAGGTAGATATAGAATAGACTTTAGGAAATAAATCTAAACATGTCTAAATATGAAATGTGGCATTCGGTACTTTCCATCTCCCAACATTGAGTCTCCTTGTTCTTCCATGCCAGACAGAACAATATCCAAATCAACATTATGAGGATGTATTCTAAGGGCTTGCATTCCAATCATAAAAAAAATAATAATACCAGCTCTATCAAGCGCTTATACTTCAAAAGAGCCAGCTCTTGGGAAAACAGTAACCAAACTAGAAAGCAATGAAAGCAAAGCATCTGGTCTGGTTGGCTGGTAGGTATGGATTGTTTAAACAGAAATGCATTTAACAAGTCTCTATGTGTCCACCAATTAATTGCTTGGTGTAAGAATCCAATGTCTATGTTTCACTGGTGAAAACACTTAAGCCTTGAAAGTGTAATCCAAGTAAGTCAACTGAGCCACAATACAGCTGCCTACTGCACCAGTACCCTCCCTCCACATCAGGATAAGAGTTTGAAAGTGAATTGTAAGAGATCCTGTTGCCAGAGCAACCTGGGATAGGTGAGACTCTTCAATCATGGGACCCAGGGCCAATATTACATATCGGATATAAGAGACCCAGAGAAGTGTTTTGGAGTTCCAGTTAGGAGAAATTCTGCTTCCTTGTGGGTAAGGTGACTCACTCTTGACACAAAAAACCCACTTCTCAGGAACTCTCCCAAATCCCTGGCAAACTGGTACACTGGCAAAACATTCTGCCTCAATTCATTTCCATACCACAGGATCATAGAATTAAATGTGAGAGAGAAAAAAAGCACAAGACAGGTAAGGAAGAAAGGGGCAAAGAACACAAGAGATGAAGAGGAAAAGCAAGGCTGTACCTGTAGAAACAGCGTCCACGACTCAGGAGAGTCCCATGCTTCTTCATTATCCCGATGTCTTCATCACAACTCATGTGAGACATCACAAAAAAATCTTCAAATTATAGTAATAGATGAGGAAAAATAATCCTACGTCAATGACAAGATCATAAATGAAAATTCCCCCCAAACTGAGGAAATCAAACATATACAGATTTACAAAAACACATACAGAACACCATATTGATAAGGCCAGAAAAAGAAAATCTCCAGGGTACATTATAGTTGATACCCTATAAATACAGAACAACGACAACAACAACAAAAAGAATATTGAGAACTGCAAGAAAAAAAAATACAGGGGCCGGGCGGTGGTGGCGCACGCCTTCAATCCCAGCACTTGGGAGGCAGAGGCAGGCGGATTTCTGAGTTCGAGGCCAGCCTGGTCTACAGAGTGAGTTCCAGGACAGCCAGGACTACACAGAGAAACCCTGTCTCGAAAAACCAAAAAAAAAAAAAAAAAGAAAAAGAAAAAGAAAAAAAAATACAAGCCACATCTCAGGTCACCCATCTGATAACATCAGATTTCTCAGTGGAAACTTTGAAAGCCAGAAGAACCTGGAACAATGTACTTCAAGTCTTACAAAGTCATAAAGGCCAACCTGGACTAATATACCCAGCAAAACTATCTGCATAGTTGCAGGAGAATGCATTTCCATGATATAACATCTCAGCTTCCAGCTCTAGCCACCATGTCTGCCTCCTGCTGTCATGTTCTTCCTACCATTATGTATTCTAACCCTCTGGAACCATAATCCCAGATAAACCCTGAGCTAGATTCCTAGGTCCCTGAAAGGTCATAAAAGCTTTGACTCCATCATGTCAGTTGACATTCATTTGCCTTACATTATCATTCTATAAAGTACTCAACAAATATAACAGGTGTGCAACTAGTTTCTATTGGAGGAGAAATAGGAGAAGCAGGCAGGAGAGTCTTTCCACCAGGAGTGAGGGTCATCTTCTCTGGGGAAACAGAAGATAAATGTGGAAAAATGGAACTTTGAACTATTTCATATATTTGCCCAGAATGACTCTGCTTGCTTACATGTGAGCAGGGTTGGGAGTCACTCTGCTCAGTATTGTTGTTGTCACTGTTGTTGTTGTCACTGTTGTTGTTGTTGTTGTTGATGATGATGATGATGATGATGTTTTTGCCTTGTTTTGTTTTGTTTTGTTTTGTTGGCAGAGCTAAGGGGTTGAGTTGATTTGTCTTGCCAATGGCTGGAGGCAGTTCTGCCTGGTTTGATTTATGAAAGAGACTGAAGCATATTTTCTTGCAACACTGCATCTCTCCCGGAGGATTTGTTAATTGAGGTATCACCTCTCAAGAATCATTGAGTAAAACTAATATATTACGTTGCCTGTGTCTGATTTCCACCAGGGCAATTACTTCAAAATATGCATGAGAGGGAAGACCACGCTCTTGAGCACGTCAAGGAAGAAGCAGTTCATTCAGGACCAGGCGGGAGGAGGTTGATTTCCCTAATTTATGCACTAGAATTAGACTTTATTTCATTTCTTTATCCTATTTCTAGAAATGAAATCGTAAATTCCTCCTGACAGCTTAGCACAGATTGGTTTTAAGTGTTCATAATTCAGTTATCTCTGAGTCGTCTGGCCAGCAGTCAGCTGATGTCCATCATATAACTCTGAACACCTCAAAGTTACCATTTAGTCCTTATAACATTTTGAGATGGTCACAGTACAGAGGCATCATAAAAGAACCTAACATGCATCCCATGGGTTCATGGACCCTAAGAAAGGTGGGAGAGGACCTAGAAAAGGTCCTTATGTACATTTATATCTGTGACTGTCTAGTGAAAAATCTACCAGTACATCTTCGCAAGCCAACAACAAAGGATGTGTGTTGACTTCCACCTGTACCCACCTAGACACTCATCAGACACTGACTAATGGTCAAAAGGCAAACTTAAGAAAGTCATTTTGCAGGCAGAATATTTCAAAATCAAGAACCCTGAGAGCAGTGTCAGCTGCAGTACTAAGCAGGTTCTTGGTACTGAGAAGTCTCTGGAAACCAGGAACAAACTCTTATTTTAAAAAACAGCAGAAAATTTGATTCCTTTTATTTTCTTTCCCTCCTGGCATTTTCTTAATAAATATTTTTTTAAAAAAAAATTAAGTTTACGGGAAAATTAAACAAAAGGTACTGAAATTTCATTTACAAAACTGTCCTTGTAATGCCTACTTGCGTTTGAGGGCAAAGCTATCCCAGGATGTGTGTCTTGCTTGGCTGTCCTTATTCTCATGTATTTGTCTCATCCTGTCACTCCCATCTGTGACCTAGAATGAACCACACCTGAGAGGACACTTCCTAAGGCAGGTCCTTCTGGCAGTCTACACAACCCAAATGACTTATATTCTTTTTGTAAAAAAAAAAAAAAAAAAAAAAAAAAAAAAAAAAGATTTACTTATTATATGTAAGTACACTGTAGTTGTTTTCAGACACTCCAGAAGAGGGTGTCAGATCTCATTACAGTTGGTTGTGAACCACCATGTGGTTGCTGGGATTTGAACTTAGGACCTCTGGAAGAGCAGTGAGTGCTCTTAATCGCTGAGCTATCTCTCCAGTCCCAAAGCAAGCCATAATTTGGGTTTCATACGTGGATATTAATAGCTAACATTTTTTGCTCTGCTCACTGGAGGAGCTCTTGCCTAGCATGAAAAAACAAATCTTAGAGAAGGTACAAGAACTACCAGGTTAGTGAACCTTCTTGGATTAGGGCTTCACCAAGTGACTGCCATGTTTGTTTGGCTCATCCCCAGTCTTGTTGAAAAATCCATTTTGAATGTTTCTATCAAAGCTAAAGGAAGAAAGGCTTAAGCAGGGAGTAGGGATATCAAGATAACAATGTGTGAAAAGCCATACGAACATTCGATGCTTGGTGAAGAAACTTAAAAATAAAAAGTTTTAAAAAGAGTTTGAGTAGATTTATCAAACAGCAGTAGATAAAGCTGTTCTTAGTGCCAGAGGAACAAGGTTACCCCATGAGTCGTTGGTCAGGGATGCCTTGAGGCTCCATATTATTGCTGTTGACTCCCTTTAGTGAGAGCTAGAAGGTAGACCCTGTAGCTGGTGACATCACATACTTCAGATGTAAGACACAGAGAAATCTAGGTGGAGTTGAGCTGGAGTCTTCGTCCCTGCTGGCTAGCTGTCACAATGCCAGATGGTATTTAACAAGGCTACAAGTGGGGGCAGGGGATTGTCACTAGTCATACTCAGTGTGGACCCTGTGAGCCGAAGTATTGACCCGGCAGGCATGATGTGCCCACAGTATATCATCACAGGTACAACAGGAGCAAGTCTGTTACAGGGATAACCAGCCATTTTCTGATGGGATTTAATAACTTCCTCAGAAGGGACCTCACTTCTGTTACAGCAAACCTAGTCAGAGCCCATGGCTGGGGTCCTGGGAGGCAAAGCTCCATCAGGGAGGCTGCTGTTGCTGCTTTACTAAATGGACATGATGTGTGCATCACAGAGCCCTCTGATAACGATGCTTCTATCCATAGATCAGTTCTGCTGTTAGCTATGGCTGTGCAAGTTTCTTTTTTTTGTTTGTTTGTTTTTGTTTTTGTTTTTGTTTTTAGTGGACAACAAAAAACTGCAGAGAGTCATGACTGAGCAAAGTGATGAGAATAAGTGACTGAATACTCTATAAACGAGACATCTGTATATCCCTCTCAAGGGGACATTGAAGAAGAAAAGGAAGAAGAAAGAGGAGGAGGAGGAGGAGGAGGAGGAGGAGGAGGAGGAGGAGGAGGAATGTAAGAACCAGAAGACTGACAGGAGTGGACACACACACATACACACACACACACACACACACACACACACACTTTTAATCCTAATACTAGGAAGTAGAGGCAGGAGGGATTCTATGAATTTCAGACTAACCTGGTCTACACAGCAATTTTCAGGTCAACCATCTAGTGAGACCATTTGGATGGAAGGAAAGAGGGGGGGAGGAAAGGAAGGAGGGAAGGAGGGAGGGAAGGAGGGAGAGAGAGAGAGAGAGAGAGAGAGAGAGAAAGGAAGGAGGAAGGAAGGAAGGAAGGAAGGAAGGAAGGAAGGAAGGCAGACACCAGAGGGTACGGTGTGGTGTGTGGGTGTGGTGTGTGGTTATGGAGTGCCGTCTTCCCTGCATGGCATGACTATTGCACTCTAGAACTTGAAGCAGAAGGAACAACCTGCAAAGCTTGGACCTATCACCATCTGTCATGGATGCAGGAGGGGTCGACGAGACCCCACCCCACCCAGAGAATCTATAGGCGGTTAATGGTTGATGAGAGAGTAAGAGACAATTTTTTCTACAGTAGTGCAGCCACAAAGTACCTATGTTTGTATGAACTGCCCCTCACCCAGACTCCTTAGTCAGACTCATTGGGCCGCAGCGGAATCCAGGGAGTGAAAGGGGATTAGTCAGGAAGATAAGGCTCAGAGAAGTGGGAGGGACAAGAAAGGGTAATAAAGAATGGATATGATCAAATTTGATGTATTCATGTATGAAACATCGTAATTAAATCTACTACCTAATCAGTGTGTGCTAATAGGAGTAAAAGAAATAATAAAATGAAAGGGAATCAAGAAAGAAGCAGGAAGGGCATGGAAGCAAGGGAGCCTTTAGCAAGAGCGGAAACAGCAACCGTTCACAAACCAACCCTCTCTCCAACACTCGGCAATAGCAACCACTTCCAAACCAACCCTCTCTCCAACACGCACTTCCTAGAGGCCGCCTCACCATGCTGCTCTCGCTGGGGGCGCCACTTAAGCCAGCAGAAACAAGCTCATCCGGGTATGCTCGCTGTGCTGGGGGAGGAAGATGACATCTCTCCTTCATCCTCCACGGGGAGTCAGAAAGCTGCCTCCGTAGACGCTGCAGGTCCAAGTGGAACAGAAAACACTGCTTACCCTGTTTTGTTCCCATTTCGGTCAGCGAATACAAACTGCCATGAGCCACAACTCTGCTCTATTTCCTGTATTCCGTATGCAAGATAACGCGTGAGGGATTTCAGAACCAGTAGATGGCATCTGGGACCTGTGTGGGATAACTCCGCCTTTGGTAAAAGATACACCAGGTTATGGAGAGGTGAACCAGTTAAAGAACTGGAGGAACACAGGCAGAGGAAGGACAGAGAGGTCAAGAGAACACCAGTTAGCTCCTGACAGGCGGGGAGATGGGAGGGTAGAAATGGTTCAGAGAGCCCTGCGGTGCTGCCCCAGCCCTGCTGCCCCTGCCAACGCGGACCCTAGGCATGCATGGAGAGCTTTTTTTTTCTTCTTCTTCTTCTTCTTCTTCTTCTTCTTCTTCTTCTTCTTCTTCTTCTTCTTCTTCTTCTCCTCCTCCTCCTCCTCCTCCTCCTCCTCCTCCTCCTCCTCCTCCTTCTTTTTTTTTTTTTTTTTTTTTTTTGGTTTTTTGAGACAGGGCTTCTCTGTGTAGCTCCGGCTGTCCTTGAACTCACTCTGTAGACCAGGCTGGCCTTGAACTCAGAAATCTGCCTGCCTCTACCTCCCAAGTGCTGGGATTGCAGGCGTGCGCCACCACCGCCCGGCACATGGAGGGCTTAATAACAAGGAATGTTTGTCCTCAGTCACGCAAGTGTTTCTAAGCTGAGGCTTATAGACAAGGCATGTCTTCCCCAGGGTTGTACAGTCAGGCCATAACCAAGCTAGAATTCTGCATCAGTCCCCAATGGAGGAGTTAGGGGAAGGGCTGGAGGAGATGAAGGGGTTTGCAGCCCCATAGGAAGAACAACAATATCAACCAACCAGAGCCCCTCCCCTCCAGAGCTCCCAGGGACTAAACCACCAACCACAGAGTACACATGGAGGGGCCCATGGCTCCAGCTGCATAGGTAGCAGAAAATGGCCCTACAGCATCACTGGGAGGGGCCGTCCTTGGTCCTGTGGAGGCTCGATGACCCAGCATAGGGGAATGCTAGGCAGTGAGGCAGGAGTGCATGGGTGGGTGAGTGGGTGGAGGAGCACCCTCATAGAGAAGGGGGCTAAGGGTGGGAATAGGGGGCTTGTGTAGGGGAAACTGGGAAGGGGGAATATCATTTGAAATGTAAATAAGTAAAATAACCAATAAAACATTTAAAAGTTAAAATTAAAAAAAAAAAACAAATACAAAGAAAATGAATAAAACCTTTTAAAAAATGCCAGATGCTATGGGCTCCTACGCGGCCTTCTACCATAAACCTCTGCAAAATGTGGACAGAAAGAGAGGCGCGTCAGACTCACTGCAGGGAGCCTCTTGTAAATGGCATACCGTATGTTCCCAGACAGAGCTGCCCAGTGCTCCAATCAGGGGCTGCGGTGCAAAAACACAAAGGTTGCATTTATGCCGCTGCCAACTGCTTTCCTCGGGTGTCTAACAAGCCACACCCTGCGTCTGCTTTCTCCGGGCTTACGTACCAGAGGCTTCGCGGCATAGGGACTCAGACGTGATCCCTAGCCCGATCTTCAATTCTGCATCTGTCTACTCCAGTACAAACCCCAATTTTGAAGATGCGGCTGGCTCTGACCCACCCTGGAGCCCATGTTCCAGATCCTGACCTATCCTTGTAATGGTTCAGATGGATTCTGTTTTTAAACCTTCCGCCTTAATTACTGGCATACGCCAATTTCAAGTTACTTTCTTGCAATTATGTTATTCAGCAATAATTGGATTTCTGGTTTTAATTGGGCCCTAAATTAGAGATAGCTTTCAAGAAGGCCATTACAGTGATTTCTAGCCACAGTTTTTGCTTTTTTTGAGTACATTATATTTCAAACAGAGTGATTCACCAGTAGGAGTCACAGCTGTGTTGAACTCTTCCATGGGATCCCACTAATGATTACAAGTTGGGGGGTTATTCTGTCGTCACTAAACACTTGCTGCAAACTCTGCCCACGGAGCACAGCTGTGTCGCCTGGGTGGCTGTCCCTATTTGGTTTAGGATAAAGATGTAGGAGATATTAGGTCAGCTAAGTAGAGAAGAGCCATCCTTTGCGTCTCCTTTGTGCTAGTCAGGTCCTTTGCGAACAGAGCTGGGCTGGAGGGAGGCTTAGCCAATCACGGTTGAGTTCAGTGCAGGATCTTGGTCCGCAGTGAGAGCACCAACATAGAACACACCCAGGGCCAGCTTCTTCCGAGAACTGGTTCATTTGTTAGGAGGGGGGAAGAAGGGGGTATTTGCCCCCGGGGAGGTAGCCAGGGTCTCTGGTTGGGGCAAGGTTTGTGTGTCACAGCAATCCAGTCTTAAGAGAGGCTGAAGGGAGAATTTTGAAGATGATACCGAAAACAATGTCACCGCCATCCTCCTCCTGCACAAGGACTATCACTCAAGTCAGGCCAAGAAGTACCATCCTAGTACCGTAATTACTACAAAGGACACCAAGCCGGTAAGAGGTATCATGGTAGCACGGTAAGAGCCTGGGCTGCTTGCGGCAGAGTTCTGCTGACTTTCTGGTGAGCCAGGCTAGATACCCATTGATCTCTCTGTGGAAACGCACCTGCAAGATTATTGTTAGCATTCTGTCTAAACTCCACCCCACAGTTACCTAGCAACAGCCAGGTAGGCCTGGTCCACTATAAAAGGGGCTGCTTGCCCCTCCTCTCCTCTCTTCTCTTCTCTTCTCTTCTCTTCTCTTCTCTTCTCTTCTCTTCTCTTCTCTTCTCTTCTCTTCTCTTTTCTTTCTTCTCTCCTCTCCTCTCCTCTCTTCTTCTCCTTCTCCTTCTCCTTCTTCTTCTTTTCTTCTTTTCTTCTTTTCTCTCTCTCTCTCTCTCTCTCTCTCTCTCTCTCTCTCTCCCTGAGAACAGGGTTTCTCTGTGTAGCCCTGGCTGTCCTGGAACTCACTCTGTAGATCAAGCTGGCCTTGCTCAGAAATCTGCCTGCCTCTGCCTCCCAAGTGCTGGGATCAAAGGCATGCGCCACCACTGCCCCCCTCTCCTCTCTCTTACTCCTGTTTCCTGCTTGTTTCTCTCTTGCCCTCTTGGGCTCTTCTCTCCCCTTTCCCTTCCCTGCTCTCTCCATGTGGCCATGGCCGGCCTCTGCTTCTCTACTCTCTCCTTCTCTCTGCCTTTCTCTGCCTCTACTACCCCTTAACGCCCCTCCCCAGGTCCTGAATAAACTCTGTTCTATACTATACCATCTTGTGGCTGGTCCCTCAGGGGGAAGGGATGCCTCCACAGGGGCCCACCAAGCCACTCCCTTCCCCCACACCTCACCACACCCCCATAGAACATATTCTTATACCCCTTTATCTTTTCATAATCAACAATTATGGTCACATCATAAAGGGACCAACATCAGCAAGACAGCCCAAGACCAAGTTCTCAGCGATAAGGAGATTTCTTTTCCCCGGAGGGACAAAGGGCAGGGAATAAGAGACAGACATGAGATAGAGGATGAGGGAGAAGGGGTGGGGGTTATCCTGGGAAGGGGGGCTGCCTCTGGGTAGAGAGAAAACAGACAGCTGAGGCCCATAGGCAAATGGCAGTTTATAAAGGTAAAAGGGGAAATCCTGTATTAGGATGAGTTGTTTAATTTTAATTAGGTTAATTAGGGCAGCCACAAAGGTGGGGGGGTAGGGTTGTGATTGCTGGACTTCAATACTTTGATAGCTGGACCTTGGTAGTCAGCCTCAGGAGGAGAAAGAGACCAAATGAGGGAGCAGACCTTGGTGGCTAGCTTTAGGAGTGAAATCTACTGGATTTTAGCAAGACAGAAGAAATTGGGGAGAAGGGCAAGGCTTGTCAGAGCTGTGTCTGCCATGGCCGGGCTAACTAGAGTCCTGAAGGTTAAGTGAATTAAAGATGGCCCCTTCTCCACAGGCTATACATTACAAGCCACAGATAGTGGCTGACCCCACCCCCAACATCTATATTTTATTTCCTCTTTATACGTCTCTGTAATGTTAAATTTATAAATCAGACACAGCAGGAGCTTAACTCACTAATAAAGTACAGTAACAAGATGATGTGATAAAGGTTATTTAACACATTTTTTTCTGGAATCTTCCATGGAATATTTTCAGTCCTAATTGATAATGAGTACCTGAAACCTTGAAAAGCAGAAAGAAACACTGTTAAGGAAGGAGCATCAGTCCAGCGGGGCTCGGAACTGCCCTTGGAAAGGTCCCTCCCCACTTTCACTTTCACAGTTTGATTGGGGGGGGGGGCATCATCTGTCTCCGGAAGCCCCAGAACAGCGAATGAGATGGAAACACATTATTATTATTATTTTTAATCTCATGGGAGAAATCAGGACTACAGGAAGTACATCAAAGAGGGAAGGGGGTTGAGCTTGAGAGAAGCCTATTGGGCAGTATCCTGCCAGGAAACATGTGGCATAGCAAGAGGGCTCTGGCGGGAGCATCCCGGGAGTGACTGCAAAGCCATAAAGCTAACTGGCACAAACAGCCTCAGAAAAGCAGCCGTAGGAGAGAGCTGTCCCCAGCTGTGACCTAATGAGGCTTCAACAGCTAAAGAGAGAGAGAGAGAGAGAGAGAGAGAGAGAGAGAGAGAGAGAGAGAGAGAGAAGCCCCAGCCCTGCAGGAGGGCACCATTGCAGGATTGGAACCATCCCCGCCTACCTCTCCCCCTCTAGCTCCTCTCCTCTCCTCCCCTTCCTTTCCTCTCCCCCCTCCTCTCTTTCGCCCCATCTTCTCTCTCTTCCTCTCCCCTTCCCCTGTTCTGATGAATAAACCCAATAGGGAGTGGCCAATGCGATTCTTATTGCTGCAATAAACACGGAAACCATGATGGACAGAAGAGCCATCATTTTCAGGCGGCAACAGAAGAAACTGTTGTTACAGATAACAGGGCATCACAGTCTCTGATTCCTATTGCTGACTCAGCTTGTGGAGGCCTTTTGCCTACATTGTGGCAAAAATCTTTCCCCATCCAAACCCAGAGTCCACAGGTCTATTCCCGTAAGTTTGTCTCCATCTGCCCAGCAGCAGAGGTTTCCCAACATGTGGTTAAACACAGGTTGAATAAGAGATCATGGGGAGCAACTCGTTAGTGTATAATCAGACTTGCGTAATGTGCAATTCACTCATAAATATGTATTGGGAAGTGCTTTCTGCAGGACACTGTTCTCCCTTTTCGGGGTAGATCAGTTGAGTGGGTTGTTGTTGTTGTTGTTGTTGTTGTTGTTGTTGTTTTTGTTTTTAAGGCCTTGCCTCCATGAAGCTAAGGTGCTGGGGGGAGGGGTCAGGTAACAAAATGAATTAATGTAATGACAGCAAGTGTTCCTATAATCTGAACACTGGAAGGTAGAGGTGTCAGGGTCACAAGTTCAAGGCCATCCTGAGCAACATAGGACAACCTCACATGGAAAGCCAAACCAAAAGCCGAGGATCTATCTTAGTGGTTGAGTGGTTGCTTGGCATGGACAAGGCCCTGGATTTTTGGGGGGTTTTGGGAGCTTTGTTTTGTTTTGGATTGTTTTGTTTTGTTGGTTTGGGTTTTTTTTGTTTTGTTTTGTTTTGTTTTTTTGTTTTTTGGGTTTTTGAGACAGGGTTTCTCTGTGTAGTCCTGGCTGTCCTGGAACTTACTCTATAGACCAGGCTGGCCTCCAACTCAGAGATCCACCTGCCTCTGCCTCCCAAGTGCTGGGATTAAAGGCGTGCGCCACCACTGCCCGGTGCCCTGGGTTTTCATACTCAGCACCACGAAAGAAAGATTATATATCAGGAGTAGCGAGTGATATGAAAAGCCATATATAGGACCTTTTAAGTCCCGTATGGTGCCCGAGGAAAGATTGTCATTTTTAAAAGGTTAATTCAGGGTTGGGTGGTAAAGAAAGGACTTGAAGGGGTGAGAAATAACAACCCTGCATTTTTGTGTCAACGGGTAGTATAGTCTGATCAGAGCAGCAAAGAACGGAGCCACGCCCCTTGTTGTACAGCCACGCCCATCATCACAGAGCCACACCCATTGTAATAGAACCACTTCTATCGTCACAGAACCACGCCCATTGTTTGTTATAGAAGAGCCACCACCTATCGGCGCACAGCCACATTCAGTTTCAGTGCGTGGAGGACAGGGTTTGATGAGCGCAGCTAAAGTCAGGGACCTGAGGATAGAGGGTAGGGAAGAAGATTCCAAAGACTAAGTTGGGGGGAAAAGGTCCCCACCTTGTCTTCAATCCAAGATCTGTTTACATGATGAGACTGTAAATCGGCTTTTATTTGAAAAAGTATTTCCCTGCAAACCAAAGAAAAAAACTTAAAAACCATTAAATAGCAACCACATTTTTTTCCTTTTAAATAATTGTCATCATCCAAAAGGAAAAAAATGTTAACATACCACTGGCTTCGCCATTCAGTTCCCAAAGCTGACTGACGTTTATGGTGAGGATAATGAATGTCTAAACAAATCTAATGAAATGTGCATCTCCTTAGGGTTTTGAGAGCCCAGACTAAAGCAGCATCGACCAGGGTACCAAAGGGCATACCAGCCAGGAGCAAAGATTCTCCAGGAAGACAGGTGCATCTACCTGGCCTCACCCTTCCCTCCATCCTGCCCCAACATCCCATCTGCCTCACAGAGGCTGTCCCCAGTGACCTCAGTGAGGGGTGAATCAGCTCATTATCCCTATTAAAACAGTGTGCCCGTTGACACGGACATTCACCTAGGGGGATTTCCTAAGTGGCTGTAGATCCTCAATATGGGGCTCCCTTCAACAGGACGTCAGCCACAGCATAGCCACATAACTGATTCTATTGCTCACCCCATAAATATTCTACCACCGCCGAAGAGATTTACGACACTGTATCTTCAGTTCAATTTTCAGAACGATTTACAGCTCACATACATCCAAAAACTTATTACCAACTGCATTATTTGAAAACAAAGTGATAACTTGCTATCCTCTGAGAGGACCAAAGAGCCGTGCACAGAAGCTTCTATTCATCTCGGCGCTATCTCTGCCACTCCTATTACTGTAATATATATAACAAACATCTTAAGTGGAATTACAAAGCACACACGCTACTCGAGTGTAGCCGTCTATTAAGGGAGACGCTGCCTTTGGAGAGCCACGTATTTGTCTTCGCCGTGGGACCCGTGACAAGACTTTTCAAGAAATGGGAAAACCTAAAGCGGAGATTGTGCTGGGAACTGATGAGTCCCTCCCTCAGATCCCATTCCTGCTGATAACAACGCCTTTGCTAAGGTAACGCTTGGCTCAGAGCCTGCCTAGAGTCATTCTGATTGCACTGCACTCCTCAGACTTGACGGCTGAGAACCTGTCCCCGGGGCCAACAAGCGTGACCTTGCCGGGGTGTTCCTAAGCCCCAGGAGATCATTAGAGCCCCTCAAGAGAATTTGCAAAGAAAGCATCAATCTCCAACGCCATGCTTAGCAGCTATAATTTCATTGGTCTTGGATGGGGCCTGGATAGTAGCGACTTTATTTATTTATTTATTTATTTATTTATTTATTTATTTTTAGACATAGACCCCACCCCCTCCCTCCAGCACACACTATCAGATGATTTGACTGTAAAGTCAAGAACCTCTGACGTCACACGGGGTTGAACTTCCTTTCCTATGAGCTATATTTTGCCTGCCCTCTCTTGGACGGTTGGGCAAACATACGCAGAATTTTGATTATGACAGTCCGCTAGTCCGCTAGTGCCTGACAGGCGTAGGAGCTAGACTGATCAGCATGTAGTCACCTCATTCTGGCCTCGGTGAAACGACCAGTGATGGGCAGCATTTACACATAAGTATATTTATAATACTCTCTGTAAATAAGGTCCCACAGTCTTTCTAAACTCTGAATCCGGCTCTCAGCAACAAAAGGGTCACCTGCTCCTTGCTTCTGTAGCCCACAGCGGCGTTTCCCTTCCTGTGCTGGTTTCTTTTTTCTTTCTTTCTGTTTTTTTGTTTGTTTGTTTGTTTTTTGTTTCTTGTTTTTTTCGAGACAGGGTTTCTCTGTGTAGCCCCGGCTGTTCTGGAACTCGCTCTGTAGACCAGGCTGGCCTCGAACTCAGAAATCTGCCTGTCTCTGCCTCCCAAGTGCTGGGATTAAAGGCGTGCGCCACCACTGCCCGGCCTGTGCTGGTTTCTTTTACCGAATCGTTACAAACCCGGAGAGCACTGTAAAGTTGGTGCGAGCATCCTGTACTAGCCTGTGCCTTTTGTCCTCAGACCATGTCCTATGCCCTGTGTCTGCAGTATGGAGGAGATGAAATGCTTCTTATCTCGACTAGCCGCCCTTTATTACCGAGCACATATTTTCCCTGTGGCTACCACACAGGCACATTCTTTCAAAACGGAATGAGTATGTTCCCGGCATAGAAGTGGACTCGTCTCTTTATTTGGGCCCTAGCAGTATCAAACCCCTTTGCTACCCAGCAGGCGTGGATAGAAATTTCATTTGCCCATAAAATGGACTCACTGATACACACAAAACGGTTACTCTGATCTTCTTTCTTGAAGGCATCAGTCCCACGAGGAAAGCAGCCTTAGTGGTCTATATTGGGAATGAGCCGGGCCCGTGACTGAACGAGCTGGGCCCATGGCTGAAAGAGGCGACCCCGTGGCTGGGCGCAGCAATGGTACAGTGAGGGGATCTGAGTGCGGGCTCAGTTAACTGGAGAAGGGGGATTTTGAAAACTTAGACCAATTGATTAACAAACCAACCCATTTCACTGAGGAGCGCCTCCGACTCTCCCTGCACAGCCCGAGTGCCTCTTCTCCTGCACTGCTACTGAGTGGTGCTGACGCCTTTTAAACCAGGCGTTCGGAATCACTATTTAAAACTTTGGGAGTTTTGCTCCGATTTGGTCCCCCTTGAAAGCCCCTTCAGACTGCTCTTTAAAATGAATAATTTTCACCCCCTCAGCCAATCCTGCCGGCTCCCTCTATATTCTTTTGAGGTCCGTGTTCCCCCAGGATAGCCTCAATGCCCGTGTCTTTGAAAAATATCTGCAATAAAAATTCAAATACATTCAAAAAAATGAACATAAATAAAACATAATTTCCTCCAAATGATTTATAAGATACTAAAGCATTCCCTTCTCTGTCTCTGTGCCTGTCAGGAGTTCAACCCCATGTCTCCTTGGGGCTTGGCATTACTCTAATTCTCCCTCCAATCCTCTCACAGCCCTGAGCCTGCACCTCCTTGGCAGTACTGAACACACAAAGCCCTGCCACGGCTCTGAGGGTGTGTCTCACTTGCCCTTAAACTGCACCCATCTGGAAATGGTACAGCTATCTATTTTCCCCTCAGAGGATGCTCATTTAAAAAAAAAAAAAAAGGCAAGATATAGAAAAAATTCTGTCAGGACAGCAATAAGAAGAGAACAGAGCAAAGCACACATTATCCATGGAGATTTTAGTTTAGCCCCAATCTCAGAAAAGTCACTGAAGAATGGGTTCCCTCCTCTGCTGCCATCCTCTTCCTGCCAATTTGAGTTTCCTGCCTTGGTTAGACATGGAGATGTCTATAATGAGCTAGCCATGGAGACATCTATAAGGAGCCCAAGGTAGGACCGTCATGTTCACAGTCTCTAGAAAGGTGTGTGAAACACAAGTCACTAAGGTCACTCCAGGGTTCCTGATTTGGGAGATCTAGGATGGAGCCTGTGAATCTGCATTTCTACTGAGTCCCCGGAGAACACTGATATTACCGTGCTAGAGTCCGTTCACCTCGGTTATCAGGGAGCAAGGCTTCCTTGGCATTTAGAAGAAGCAGGGTTGTGTTCAAAGACCATTTAAAATAGGCCAGACCTAAGCACATGACATTCCAAAGGAAGACTCCAAGATCATGTGTGTCTTAGTTGCTTTTCTGTTGCTGTGATAAGATACCAGGACCACGGCAACTTATAAAAGAAAGTGCTGCTTAGTTTGGGCTTACAGTTTCAGAGGGTTACAGTGTCTGAAGTCGGAGCAAAGTGGTGGGAGTATGAACCACTGAGCACTGGCATCTTGATCCATAACCACAAGGCAGAGAGAGCAAACTGGGAAGGGTGTGGGCTTTTAAGGCCCCAAAGCCCACCCCCAGTGACACGCCTCCTCCATCAAGGTCATACCTCCTCGGTGTGTGGAGAGTAAGCATTCAAACATTTGGGCCTAAGAGGGTCATTCTTGTTCAAACCACCACATTGTACTCACTGGCTCCCATAGGCTCATGGCTATATCATAATGCGAAATGCATTTAGTCAACTTCAGAAGTCCCCATACTCGTT
This sequence comes from Apodemus agrarius, assembly GCA_964023405.1. Lineage (NCBI taxonomy): Eukaryota > Metazoa > Chordata > Mammalia > Rodentia > Muridae > Apodemus > Apodemus agrarius. The sequence continues at coordinate 10,679,845 of OZ030022.1, read as the reverse complement.
CATAGTCTCTGTACAGTTTAAAAATCCAAAGTCTGGAGTCTCATCTGAGACTCAGGGAATTCTCTTAACTATAACTCCCTATAAAATCAAATAAAAAAATCCAAACTATGTACTCCTAACCTACAATGCCACCCAATATATATTACCAATCCAAGCTAAGAAGATGAATCTTGAATCTTGACTGTCAGGTCAGGGCTGTGTTTGCTTTAGAGACCAGTAGACGGCTCTTCTAGAATCCTCCTTGTTCCCTACAGCTGCCTGTAAACTCTAGCTCTCCTGGAGTATGAAGAAGTGATGGCCACAGAAATGCAACAGACTTTATAAATTAGCTGTAAAATTAAGATATAACCCAGCAGCTGTTCAACACACTGTTATCTGGAGGCTGGGACAGGGGGGAGCTCTTGTGAGGCAGACCCAAGTAGGAAGTTTCCAGTTATGATCAGGGGTGACTTAGCCACTGTTCTATTGCTGTGAAGAGACACCATGACCGTGGCAACTCTTAATGAAAGAAAGCATTCAATTGGGGCCTTGCTTATACTTTCAGAGTTTTAGTTCAGAGTAGGCTTAGATTTTTCAAAACCCGCTCTTAAACACTCCAGCCTCCCTTCTAGCCCACCACCCACCAGAGGCAGTAGGAAAAGAGAGTAATAGAAAATGGGGGTTGTGGAGCTGTTTAGACATAGTTCTTTGGTGTGATTCCGATCTTCATTGCCACCAGTCCAGTCCTCGAGCAAAACAACACAAATCAGCAGCTCAGTCCAGTCCACCCGGCAAACACCACTCAAACCAGTACCAGCAGTTCCATCCAGAAGAAACCTAGAGGCTCCACCAATCGGTCCCAGTCCTCAGGAGCATCGAGGAGCTGCCAAACTATCACGAGAAGCTCTTTAGCAAGTTACTCTCTACAAAGTCACAACAAGTCAAGATTTGCAATAGAGGGCAAGGCAAACCGATGCCAGAGTGTCTTCAGTGAAGACCATTGAGGCAGAGCAAGTCGAACCAATACCAGCGTCTCTTCCCATTGTCTGTAGGGTCATATTTATATTCTTTCTAAACATCACACACCCTCTCACCTGTGTGTGCTTCAGGAAAACATCCTTTCACCTGTCTACCCCAGCAAAATGTCATAGGACATAACTGAGTTTCCAAAGAAACCAGAAATCTCAACTTCAGTTCAGAATTATCATCTCAGGGGTCATGGAGGCAGGCAGGCAGGTGCCTGAGCAGTAGCTGGGAGCGACATCCTAATCCATAGATCTAGAGACATTCTGGGCTTGGCATGATCTTGTGAACCCTCAAAGCCTGCTCCCAGTGACACCCCTTCTTCAACAAAGTCACACTACCTAATCCTTTTAAATAGTACCACTTTCTGGCGCTTAAGTGGTCAAATGTTCAAGCCCATGAGGGCCATTCTTACTCAAACCACTACAGGAGACTGGACGCACCAACCATATGCCTGTTCTGCTGAGACTGATGAGGCTGTGGAGATTAACCTGGTTTGTAGCCACTGAGCCAAAAGCCAACAAGAGTCACATATATCATAGTGATAAGATTGTTACCATATAGACATAAATTTCACAATCTCAAACCAAAGTGAATAAAAATAGAACATTTAGAAAATCATCTCCTTGCTACTCAAACTACTCCAGCTCTCAACTATTCAAGTCACAGAAATAGGAAGCCTAGTGTATTTACATCAGGGAAAATGCAGTCCAAATCATCCCTCTGTCCTTTCAACTGACCCTCCTAACCTTACTTTCTAGTCAGGGAGGCTCAAGTATCAAACACCTGCTATGAGCATAGTCCCCTGCATCAGGTTGCCTTGACCACATTTTATGTCCTCTGCTAATGCAACAGGCCAGATTTATTTATTTATTTATTTATTTTTGAGACAGGGTTTCTCTGTGTAGCCCTGGCTGTCCTGAAACTCACTCTGTAGACCAGGCTGGCCTCGAACTCAGAAATCCGCCTGCCTCTGCCTCCCAAGTGCTGGGATTACAGGCATGTGCCACCACCGCCCGGCACAGGCCAGATTTCTTAACGTTCACGAGCCAAGTACACGCTAGCAGTCTCTGCGTAGTGTATGTTCCACCTGCTTCTGGTATTAGGGCTGCACCGGCCACCTAGATGATGCTTCTTTAGATCATGAGGCTTTGCTGTCTACTGGCCACTATGCACCACCATGTTTCCCTAAGAGCACAGGTAACTTCCCCCACTCCTCTCAGCTCCATCAGGGATTAGAAGCTCAGTATCAGAGAGCTGTCACTCTTCTCTGTTTGCACAAACTTACACACACACACACACACACACACACACACACACATACATATACATACACCTTGCTGAAAGATGCACTATACACTTAAAGATAGGTACTGCTTTAGAGTAAGAGAATGAACAAAAATACTCAAATCAAATGGGATCACGAAAGAAGCAGGTGCTGCTATCCTGATATCTGACAAAACAGACTTCAAACTAAAACTAATAATCAGAATAAACAAAGACTGATATTTCATTCTAATCAAGGAAACAGACAAACAAAAGACATTGCTATATTAAACATAGAGGCACCAAACTAAGGGGACCCAATTTCATTTTTTTTTAAAAGTATTACTTGATTTAAAGACATAGATGAACATGTATCTGTTAATAAATAGTAGGTGTCTTCAATACAACAGTCTCTTTCATTGAAAGGCCATCTATAAAAAAAATAAACAAAGAAACATCAGAATTGACATCATATAATAAATATAATTAATAGACATCTACAGAATATCACACCCAAACACGGAAGAATATATATTCCATTCAGCATCACAAGGACACTTTACTAAAACAGATCACACCCTGGAACAAAAAACAAATCTTTACAAATTCAAAATTATTAAAAATCACTCATTGTAGCCTATCTGAACATAATGCAATAAAGCTTAAAAATTGAAATCAAAACGCATCTCTAGTGAGCCCACAAACTCATGGAGATGAAGTCACTCGTTACTGAATGGTGATTGGATCAAGGAAGAAGTAAAGAAAAGAAATAGAGTAGTCTACTCAAGCTAAATAAGAATGAAAGCATGCAATAACAGAAACCGCTAGGGCACGCTGACCGCAGCCCTACGAAAACACTGAACAAAATCAGAAAGAGCTCAAATAAGGGACTTACTGATGAGATTCAAAATTTGGGGAAAAAAAAGAAAACAAATCCAAATCCAATGAATATCAGAAAACAACAAAAATCATATCAGAAATCAGTAAAATAAAAGCAAATAAAAATACAAAATAATCAGCACATATAATACCTGGTTCTTTAAGAAGAGGAAGAAAATTAGCAGACCCTTGACACAACCAAACAAAAAGAATTAAACAAGAAGACTCAACAGATTAAGAAATGAACAAGGAAATATTTCAACAGATGCCCAAGAAATTCAGAACATTTTAAGGAAATGTTTTTTAAAACCTGTACTCTATTAAACTTGAAAACCTAAAAGAAACTGATTCAGCCAAACCACTAAAATCAAACCAGGAAATCTAGACCACCTACACAGATGCCTCACAAGTGAGGAGACTGAATAGGAATAAAAAAAGACTGAAAAAAAAATATATCCAGGGCCAGATGGATTCACAGAATTCTACAAGACTTTGTTTGTTTGTTTGTTTGTTTGTTTGTTTTTTGTTTTTTGTTTTTCAAGACAGGGTTTCTCTGTGTAGTCCTGGCTGTCCTGGACTCACTCTGTAGACCAGGCTGGCCTCGAACTCAGAAATCCTCCTGCCTCTGCCTCCCAAGTGCTGGGATTAAAGGCGTGCGCCACCACCGCCCGCTTCTACAAGACTTTTTAAAGGAACTACATCCTTTCGAAAATGAAAACAATATGGTATTGACACAAAACTGAACATGTAGACCAATGGGACAAAAGCCAGCACCCAAACGCAAGCACACGTAACTTCAGACAATGAGCAGTTGACAATGAAGCCAAAACACAGACAGAAGAGATGAACACATCTTCAATGTGTAGTACTTGGAAAATTGAATGTCCACATACAGAAGAATGAAATTACATCCTTATCTATTACCCTGCACCAAAGAATCCCCAAGTGGATCAAAGACCTACAGAACTAACAATCAAGTGAAGACGAAGACCAAAGAGCAGGAGAGAGTGTTTGCCAGCTACACATCTGACAGAGGATTTCTATCCAGACTATACAAAGAACTCAAAACACAAAGAGTTAGGAAAAGACGACCTATTCTACAAATAGGCCCCGGACGGACCTAAAGAGAGGAGTCTCAAAAGAAGGGGGAGTAAATGGCTAAGAAATGTCTCAAAAAAAGTCATTGTCCCTAGCAATGAGGGAAAGACCAATCAAAACAACTTTGAAATTTCATCTTGCTCCAGTTGACTAGACAGCCATTGTGGGGTGTGGACAGCGGGGAACCCTTATTTGCTTTATAGATGCAATTGCAAACTAGTGCAGCCACTATGGAAATCAATGTGGAGAATTCTCAAAAAGATACAAAAAAAAAAATCTATCTATGTCCCAGCTATACTACTACTTGGCCTGTGTCCAAAGGACCTGTCAGCCTACTCCTCAGACAGGTTCTCAGGCATCTACATTACTGCGCTACTCACCACAGCTAGGAAATGCGAACAGCCTAAATGTTACACCTCAAACAATGAGTATGCGATGAAAACATGATACATATACACTATAGAATCTACGGTTTATGCCACTGTAAACACACACATGCCTATAAAACAATGATGAAGAAATCGCTGAACAGGAAACATACGGAAGTAAAGAGGTGCTGGTCAGAGCAGGAGGGAGAGAAACAGAAGGAAAAACAACAGAGGGTAACGGAGACGCAAACAGGACTGAAAACACTGCGCATGCGCACGGCCATGTCACAATGAGCCCGTTACTATTCACAGATAATGTACGCTAACGTGTTTTAATGATAATAAATTGTTCCTTATTATCCCAAGAAGAAGTTATGAAGCTATGGTCTGAGTGCCAAAAGTACAACAAGAAACAAACCCAAAACTCTCTGCTCTGAAAACTCCACACTGGAGGCAGAAACAAATTAGAAACAACGCCATGACATTAGATCAGTCACTGAATATACATAGCTGAAGGTTGTGTGTGTGTGTGGATTAAATTTGTGTTAGAAGACGGTACGTGTCCCACAAAAATAAATGTCAGTGTTAGGGAACAAATGCAAACCAGGAGAGCGGACTCTCCAAGTGCGGAAGCCCAGCCCTGGTGTTCTTTAGTCTCCCAAATATTTTCACACGCAGTCAGACAGAATGAGAACTATAATCTTTGTCCATGGAAACTGCCCGTTCTCAGCTTTTCTTACATAGCTCTAAGTTCTGGGGCATCTACAATCCTGAAAAGATGCACAGTTGTTGGCCCAACTTGCAGTCCAATACAGACGATCCTGTCTCTTTTTCCCATCTCACTTCAAGTTGTCAGAATTATCACCGCTTTCCAGGGAGGATGCCGAGCCTTGGCTGGAGGCACGCGGCTACTGGACAGCTGAGCTAGGAGTCAGTCCCCTGCACGCTGGAGGACCCTGAAGACGCCACTCGCCGCGTTTCCCTGGGAAGCCTTTGTCTCTGCTTCTTTTAAATTCCCCCTTCTTCAATGCTTCATGATATAATTTAATGAATTATATCTGAATGGCTCCAAATTGTGTAATTGATTACATTCAGCTCCATCGCAAATTGCTAATCCGATTCACACCTGCTGATGTGCCACCTGGAAGGAGGGAGGCGAGCTGGGTGGGTGGCTGGGCCTTATTGGTCTCCCACATATGCGAGAATTAACTGTGTAAAATAAATGTTATTTTAAGGTATCAGATGGGTGATGACCTGTGATTAGGCACGAGACCTCGCTATCATCAACTTACATGCGGGACACCTGGAAATTACAGGAGTCAAACCTGATAAATCCCAAAATTAATTTCCATTAAATCTCCCTAATATGAGACACATATTTATAGAACACTCCTAATGTTTTGATCAGCATTTCACATTCAGCAGAACTGAGTTATTTTAAGCACACACTGTTAGAGGCTGAATTGTGTCTCTGAAAAAAAAAAAAACCGCATATATCAAAGCCGTCATCCTCAATACCAAAGAATGTGACTGTCTCTGAAACCAGGGTCTTTAAAGAGGCAATTAATATAAAATGAGACCATTAGGATAGGCTCTTGTCCTGTCTGGTTGAGACCCTTACAGGAAGAGAAAAACTCACACATGTAAATACCATGCATTTGCATACACAATATTAAGATCATAGGAGAACTCAATCATTGGCAGCTGGAGAACAAACACAGGTCATGACTTAGTATTAGTCAATGAGCTGGGTCTCCAAAACAACAACAACAACAACAACAACAACATGCAGAAAGAGATGCAAACCCAGAAGCCCTGCACACAGGAAACACATGTCCCAAGAAGGAAGCATCCATCCCACGAAAACATTGATTTGTTTTGAGGGAGATAGGACCATGTCAAGGATTCTGATGGCCCTCACCAGAGTCTAGGAACTCCCTACTTATCTGCAGACCAAGAGGATAAAGAACAGGAGGGGAGAATTCTTAAATTATAAATTACGAGTACTTGCTGCTCTTGCAGAAGACCAGGGTTCTGTTCCCAGCCCTCACGTCTGGCACACAACTCCTTGTAACTCCAGCTTCAGGGGGTCTGAGGCTGCCTTCTGGCCTTGGAGGGCAGCTGCACACACACACACACACACACACACACACACACACAGAGAGAGAGAGAGAGAGAGAGAGAGAGAGAGAGAGAGAGCTTTTTTTTTTCAAGATGTCCACTGGTTCTTAGGTTAGTCAACCAAAGCTGGGTATTTCACAGTATAGCTGTGGAAATGTTAGTGTTTAATGTTTGTAACTGAAATAACTGGAAAAATCTTATACAAAGCAAAGGCAGCAAGAGGGTGGGGAGGTAGGGAGGGACAGAGGGAGGGAGAAAAGGAGAGAGGGAGAGGAGAAAGCTGAAATAACTTGCTTATAGTTGAACTTAGAGACAGAAAGAGATGCAAAGCCAGAGAGAGGTGGGAAAGGGGAGAGAGAGACAGACAGAGAGACAGAGACAAAGAGAGACAGAGATAAAGAGACAGAAAGACAAAGAGAAGAAAACAGAGAGGCAGAGACAGAGAGACATACAGAGACGCAGAGAGACAGATAAGGACAGAGATGGACAGAGAGACCAAAAACACATGTCTGCTCAGAAAGAATCACCATTACTGTCTGTTAATGAGTCAAAGATAAGACACGATCCCTGGCACTTCCTCTTCAAACACATGGGTGTACAGATAAGGGGAGAAATGGCCGCCTTACATGCCAAGCTCCGGGAAAAACTACTGCTCAGAGACAGGTGGGAAATTCTAATTAGAATATATGTTGATTTTTACTAACCAAGAGAAGCAGAAAAGATACAAGTTATTTCAAAGATAGCTTTGAAAGTGCTGGTTTCCTTATCTTTGCAACCCCAAGAGGCTCCATTTCCTTCAGAGCTATCACACTGAATATGAGCTGGATTACCCAGGATAACCTGGTGATAGTGTGTTTAAGGTACGGTAGTCGCTTCGGCGGTGTTCATGGACATTTATTGAGCACCTGCTGTTGATGGAGGAGTCTGCGAGGGAATGGAGAGTGACGGGTGGGAAAGAAATGGTGACGCTGGGTCCCGAGGCCTGAGTGGGGCATTGTTTGGGGATACTGTGACCACAGCACCTGACAGAAATAAAGGCAGGGAAGATCGGTTTTACGTTATGGCTCGGAGTGTTCCAGCTCTTGTTCCCACATGTTCGAGCCAGGCACCGTGGCGGGGGGAGCATGCGCAGAGGATAACATCCTCATCAGAGCAGACCAGAACCAGGGACAGAAACAGGAAGAAAGAAAGGATAACACACTGAGAACCCTCACCAGCGGCGCATTCTTCCAGCCAAGCTACACTTTCTAAAGGCTCTGAGACCTTTTCAAAACAGCACCCGCTAGGTGAAGGTCGAGCCTTGAAAACAGCCTATACCAGACAAGTCAGATTCAGACCGTGACACGGGCCTTCTGGTTCAGACTGATCAGAGGAATCAGAAAAATACTTGAATGTGAGTTTTCTTCAAAGTTTCATCAATGGAAGAACCAGTAATAATGACCTATGTCCTCCTGGCAGTCTTTAATCATTGAGAAAATGGATCCTTGGCCCACACAATGACCCTAGGGGAAAAAAACAGAAGGGAAAAAAGAAATCCATGCATCCTCTATTACAATTTAATTTTATAATCATCTGATAATGGATACTTACGGTTCTGAAGCATCAGACGGCTCACATTAGTATCTACAAGTCTTTAAATTTCATCTGAAATTTTAAAAAATAAATATCCCCTATTATATTATTATGTTACTTTTAAATATAAATATATTGGGAGCTAGAGAAATGGCCCAGGGGCTAAGAGCACTTGCTGCTTTTGCAGAGAACCCGGGTCCAGTTCCTAGTACCCCCATGGTAGTCTTCACAACTAACTATATGTAACTGCAGCTTGAAGAGATTGGACACCCTCATCTAGTGTCATGGGCACCCATGCACATGTGGTACACAGACATACATGTAGACACGCTCTACTGAAGGGTATGAGATAATCGGTGTTATCTTAAAATGATTTTCATTTGTATCAAATACCTACATGCATATTCTATATTGACATAACAAGCACTTGGGCCGTGAGCTAAATTCAGCCTACAGACAACAGTTGGTGTATTTAGTAATCTGAAGATCCCTTTAATCTTGTCAAGGATACACAAGTAGCTTCCCTCCTGAAGACTGAGCTCTTTTGCCAGAATTTGTCTCAATGGTTTTCCTTCTAGATTCTTCTTATCCAGTTTCTAGAAATAGGACTCCAGTGCCCTGGCAAAAGCAGAGAGTTTAGAACTGGCAGAAGACAGGAAATCCCCAGAAAGTGGATTTGCAAGTGTTTTACAACAGCCTTTTATTTAAGACTCTGGGACACTGGCTATGTTCAGAGCTGGGGACAGAGCGTCCTCCTCTTACAACTCCGTGGCTGTAGGTGAGGATAGGATTCTCACTCCGTGGTCACCTTGCCAGGCAGAAACATACAGGCAGCAAGAAGACAAAGAAAAAGCAATATCAAGTGGCCATAAATGTCCAATTCTTGCTAAAGGGGGTAGGGATTGTCCTTAGGAATATTCATCCTGTAAAAGTCTAGGCAGCAAAGAGACAGGTCAAAGCAGATCCCTTGTAATGCTTATTCCTCAAAAGTCAAACGTGATTTCAGTTTGGGGTCATCCACCAAGCATGAAGGTTGTGGATAACAGTATTATTAATATTCCATAAATTCTTTATACGGTACCCAGTAGAAAATCATCATTTGTAATATTTATCTGGCGCTTGAATGAGAACATGCGATAATAAGACAATTCAATTTTCGACTCTGACATTTCAGATATGACCAAGTCATGATAATCAATCAGTGATACATTTATCACCTACAGGAAGCCAATTAGGCACCAATAATCGGTGAAATTTTGAACCTTGTAACCTGGACTGTGTGCAGTTGTGACAGCGAGGTAGAGACATTTGCTATAATTATGCTGTTATTGCTTCTAACAAAATGTTTTATACCTGAAAGGGCAGGCAGTGGCTTTAAAAACCTCAGTTCCAGTCTGACTCTTTATTACAAATTGCCTCTCGAATCGCAAGCTTTTCAGAAGGGCAACAGCAGGGACAGGCACAGAGAGAGAGAGAGAGAGAGAGAGAGAGAGAGAGAGAGAGAGAGAGAGATGGGAGAATATGGCTGGGAATCACGCTTGGACTGTGTGACCAATCCTGGCTCTGAATCTTCTGAATGACCTTGAGTGAGTAATTTAAACCCCCCAGGCTTCAGCTTCTGTGCCCCTCCCCCACTTCCCCCCCATCTCATCCCATCCCCCCACCCCCATCCCCACCCCCACCCCACCCACCACCACCCCCATCTATAAGGGCAAAGTGATAACTATCCCGCAAGGTTGTATGAAGATATGCCACAATGAAGGGCACCCAATAATATGTACTATCATTAAAACCAAAAGACTTACCCAAAACAAAGCTGCAGGTCATGGTTTTTTTTAAAAAACAACAACAACAACAAAAATATTGCTTTAAAACATTCTGTATAAGTACGTCAGTATGGCAAGGAGAGAAATATTTAAAACAAAGCACCAATTATAATCAAGTGTCTTATTAAATATGCTGATTGCTAGATAATGATCATATGTACTTTTAATAATAATGTAGACGGCTACACCTTGGTTTTTACTTATTATTGTATTCTGAAATCTTATGTTAATCACGGGGATAAACGGGGAAACCCAGAAGCCCATAGAAGGCACTTACTGAAATACCTTCATGTAGTCTGGTGTCCTTGGAAGAAGAAGTCCAATGCCTCGATCCTTTCAAATGCCGTTCGCATACATAGTGTTCAGTTGAAGCCCTCTAAAGAGTGTGTTTGTGTGCCTATGTTTGTGTGTGTATGCACGCACATTTTAACTCAGTTTCCCATGGCACCTCACAAGTAGATTTACTCCCCTGTGAGTTGAGAGCATTGCTTGACACAAGGCCATAAGGCAGGTCATCAGCGGGCACGGAACCGTTCTAGAAAGCGTTCCATGAAGATCTTGGGTCTCAAACAGCTCCTCGTGTTTGAGGGCCTAGCTGGGGAGCCTGAAAGCCTTAGATAAATGCTGATTGCCAATAGTGTATTACTATCGAACAAGCATGTGTTTCAGTATCTAGTACTGTGGAGCAAAAACACCTCAAGATTTGGAGACATAAAGCAAACAAACTCTCATAGGTCAGTGGGCCAACACTAATCCCACAGGTTGTCTAGCTCCTGCTGAAAACGTGTAGGGTTATCTGGAGTTGGTTGAGCTAAAATATACAAAGATTCTACCTCTACTGCCTGCTGCTGGCTCTTAGCGGGAAGGTTTATCTGAACAGGGGGTTTTAGTTCCCTGCAGAGTCTCTGTGTAAAAGGGGCGTCTCTGTGGTTGGGCTGCAACGGGTAGCCTCCAGTAAGGAAGAATCAGGAAGGCCTCTTAGGACCTCCACTTCAAAAGCCTACATTGTCATCCCATTGGTCATACAACTCACCGGGTCATCCTTTTCCCCAAGGAGAAGGATGTAGACCCCACGGCTGCTCCTCGGATGTGTCGCTATTATCCACCTGTTTTTCCCCGCGTGGTGGATAAAATACAAACATATCAAAAGGCTAAATGAACATGAGGCAAACTGCATCCACCATTTCCCAGCCATGTCATGAAAGCGTACAAACTTTGTCTCACAAAATAATTAAGAGCTCAAGTTACGTTCCGTGATGAGTCTCAATTAAAGTCTCTATGCTGACTATGTAAACAAGAGAAAAGTCACTAGCACAGTCCTCTGCCCTGAGACCCAAAAGAAGCTCCCAGCCCTGAGGGAGGGCTTGCCTACAGTCGATTCTAGAATGGCGGAACCTGTGTGCCAACACTCAGCACCCAGAAAATGTCTGATCTTGCAACTGCTGTAGTGTTTGGAAGTATCTCTTCCAAGCATTCTCCTTTCCTATCCCCTAACCCAGTGGTTCTCAACCTCCCTAACACTGTGACCCTTCAATTCAGTTCTTCATGCTGTGGTGACCCCCCCCAACCATAAATCTATTTTCATTGCTACCTCATAACTGCACTTTTGCTACTGTTTTGAATTGTAATACGAATATCTGATATGCAGCCCCTGTGAAGGGTTATTTGACCCCTGAGGGGATCATGACCCACAGGTTGAGAACCACTGCCCTAAACCATTTCCCCTCTTTTAATGGATACTGATTTAAAGGCATGTGATTACTTCAAACCCAGTATTGTTTTCTGGCAGGGAAGTGTCCATACCAAGAAGCTTATTAAAACAATATAGTTTGTCACTTGTTTATGGAAAAAAATTATAGCAAATAATTTTAAGGCTAAGACACTGTCTTCCTTCACTTTTTATTACTGTAATAAAACACTGACCAAAACCAACTCGGAGAGGAGAGGGTTTATTTGGTTTACATTTCCTCATCCCAACGCATCATTGAGAGAAGTCAGGAACCTAGAGGCAGGAAATGGAGCAGAGACCACGGAGGAATCGTGCTTATTGGTTCACTTCTAGACTCATGTTCAACTAGCTTTCTCACTATGGTGGCACACACCATTAATCACAGCACTAGGGAGGCAGAGGCAGGCAGATCTCTAAGTTTGAGACTAGCCTGGTCTACCAAGTGAGTTCTAAGAAAGCCAAGGCTTCACAGAGAAACCCTGTCTTGAAAAACAAAAACAAACAAACCCTGAAATATTCTCCCAGGACCACCTGCCTAGGGGTTGGCACCGCCCACATCTTGGCCCTCTCACATCTACCAATAGTCAAGAAACAGCCATGCCCAGGCCAATCTGATGGAGACCGTTCCTCAGCTGAGGTTCCCTCCTCCCAGGTGATTGACAGAATACAAGCACCACAGATATTGATGGAAGAAAGACGGAAAGCTGGACAGAGTTTTCCAACCCAAGCATCCCTTTGACAGATTCAGAATCTTTACCAGACACAGGTGTCAGACGCTGGCCTGGACATACTAATCATACCTGGTGATGTCGCTGTGGCCTGCCCATCATATTCCTGTGGGCAAAACTGTCCCAGAAGCAGAATCTAAGACTCCTGGAACTCCGTGGTCGGAAGTGGTGTCCTGATGCACAGTAGGTAGATTGGGACCCAAGGAAAGCAGATACAAGAAGGGGCAGCGCTGTACAGAGACAGAAGAGCATCTGCGGTCGGGTGACCAGGGCAGAGGGGACAAATGGAAGCAGAAAACCAAAGGGACACACGAGGTCAAGTCTCAGGAGCAATGGAAATTCACAGAAAGACCACAGCTGGCCCTGGAGCTGTTAACCCTTTCACACCTAATAAAAACAAAAACAAAAACCAGGGCTGTGTGGCTTCTGACCTCAATTTACTCCAAGTTTAGCACAGAGAATATAATGATAAACTGGGAGCCCAAAGAAAAATTTACATGGAAATTTCACCAAATTTAAATATTTTATAAGAGAGAAAAAAATGGCGGCATTCTCTGACCTAGGATTAGCCAAATGGCTGTCATGTAGGGTGAAAGTGGCAATCCTGAGGGAGGGGAGTTCGTCAACTACAAGTGGCTGTTCTGGAAGATGAACTAGCCCATTGTACATAAAATATGAGGTTTCTCCTCCATAATTCAGAGCCAACACGAGCTGTGTCTTCCAGTTCAGAAAACTTGAGTTCTCCTTGCTGGAGACAAGGCTCCAGTGTGTCCCATGTGAACTAAGATTCTAACAAAGGCCTCCTGGTGTCCTGGTATCCTGGTGCCTTTAAGATGCATCTGAGAATGTCTGCCTGTCTCTGCATGACTGCAGAAGCCCTTGCTACACATCAGGCTCCCCGTGGCAGCATGTCTCTCCATCCTTGAATTAAACGCAGCGATTTCCTGAGCTGCCTGCACCCAACTCTCTTATCTTTGAGCTGTGTGTCAACGCCAAACAACAGACATGTACACACTGTGTTAGACGCTGAGGCTGGGCTCGCTCTAAGACGTTGGCATCTGATGGTGGTATGTCTCATGCTGGTGAAACCAACATTTAGATTCTAAGTGTTCCCTGGCTCCCTTCTGCTTATGAGCAGTGTTTCACATTCCTGGGGGTACATTCCATGTTCAGGCAGTACCTCAAAATGAGAATTTGATTGCAAGGACCACCCTTTGGAGTTTTCCAGGGAGCTGACAATATGGGAAGGCCTGTAGCCAGATTCTGACGAGTACTGCGTATGTGGTTTTTGTTGAAACCAGAGAGGTTGTAGTTGATGACTGTGTGGTTCTGATAAATTGCATTACGCTGGATCCCGTCATCCCTCTACGGAGATGATTTTCCAAAAGTTCTCATTGACTAGACTCCACATTCATCGGGAAGACGGACCTCCATGCTACAGGCCTGTGGCAACCCTCTAATGAAACTCAAAAGCTATCCCACAAGCTGAGGGAGTCATTAACCACTTAAAAGCATCTTACACAGGAAACACGAGTCACATCACTCCAAACTGCCTTCTTCTGGTTCTCTCCAACCACCTACTCGCACTTCATTGGATAGGAGTTTGGCTAAGCAAAAGTAGTAGACCTGTGGTCTAATCGAGCGCCGCTCCGTTAAAGGTTCAAATCTTCGTCTCTTCGCTCACCATCACTAAGGTAAACAGGACTAAGACCGGGGGGGGGGGGGGGGGGACACGACTTGAAGGCGATTCCCCAGTCAAGAACACTGACAGCTGAAATATAATCATTTTATAAGATTTATAATGCTATTGACTTTTCTTTTGCATCATAAATTTCGCCGCTGACTGTCTGCCCAGATTTTATTATAATATCATATTAGGGAGCGCAGCTTTGCTGGGTGACAAATGAAAACCACTGAGATGAAGAACCTCCCCATTATCAGCTCATCACCCACCCACATTAGCATCTTTGTATCCTATTATCAACTTTTTGCATAAGATAACATTTCCTAGTGGCAGGGCTCTCTCTAATGCTCTATGAGTGGTACGGGCATCATTTGTGATTCTCACCATGCATATCCCACTTGAAAGCGCAGTATATTTATTTTCTATGTAGATGTCTAAAACTGCAGATATCTTCTAGCAGCCCATGCAAGAACACCGCTTTAAGGGAAACCCATTTGCTTGATGGGTATCCGAAGGCCCCTTTGAGTCTGGCCTCTACCTTCGGTTAATTTTGCAGAAACTCCAAGATCTGAAGAGAGTCGAAGTAGACAGGAAAGAAACAAGCTGCCAAGCTGCCGAAGGCAGAGCGGAAAAGGCATATACGCCAAGTGTCTAGTTATCATTGCTGTAATTCTCAGTCAAAGCAAGCTGCGTTCAGTCCAGGCGCCGGTTACCTGAAATTTCTATACCACACACTGTCGACGTCATCGCCACCGATAAGGGAATTTTCCTCTTTCCTTAGCGCTCCCCAGCATTCTTCACATGGCTGGGAGCCCGCAGGATAATACAAACTTGGGTTCTGAAATCTATTTTTTTTTTAGGATGTGTCGAGTCATTGAAGTTTGTGGCTGTATCTGCGCGACGCTGAGCCCGCCCCTCAGCTCTGCAATTTTCTGTGACAAGCAGTCGATGCAGTGAAAAAATCCATTTTATCAGCTCAGTGAGCAGAGGGGATGCCTGTGGACACATGCAAATCATAGCCCTCTGAGCTTTCCCTGCACAGCAGGGCAGCCTCTGTGTTCTTCCACTGTGAGCGAGGGTCCTCACCTAACCACAGTGTCCACAAAAGGGCAGCCTGGCTCTTGCCTGGTACTTTGAGTCCCCCTTATCATCTGACACGTAACAGGGAAGGATTCATCCACTCATCCCAGGACCTGGAAGCACACCCCTACTGCTTCTGATGAACTAGCTCCCCGCTCACCCAGCTCAATCGCTCTTGAGTCTAGGGCTCTTCCTCCGTCTGTTTTAAAGCACACTCCCAAGAATTCCCCTCCGAGATTTCTCTTGGGGAGTTTATTGTTTGGCCTCATGATAGAACCTCACATCTTCAGGGTCAGCCAGGAGACTTCAGAAATCCTGGAGTGCTCTCACAATGCAGCCAGACTTCCCAGACATCTCCTATGTGCCACAGCATAAATGCGTGTCCTTGAATGGGGGAGCCATGTCTTTCTAACCCGTGGAGTGACTGGCGGGCCACAGGCTTGTTAACCCCTCCATGGATGCACTTTGCACTTACTAGTTAGACAGTGGTATTGAAACGTTAGTTGGCATTAAAAAAAAAACTGAAGTAGTTTTAAAATATGAATTTTAGACTCGGTGTCCTGATTTTCTTATTTAAGTCAGTCCTACACTGAGTACAGGTAAGTCTTCCCAACAGTCCAGCCGGCTGACGGGCTTTCACTAAAATGTCAGCTGTCTCCGACCAATCTGATTCTTCTCTTATTTTCAAAAAAAAAAAAAACACAAAAGCAAATACGTAAATGTTTATACAAAGTCTCGTTAGTTGATGCAATTCTGCGGTACGGATCTGTTCTTACTGCTGTTTTCCCGTATTGTTTCCGTAAGCCTACCAAGGAGAGGGGCCAACCACTTCAAACCCACCTCCAGAATGAGTCACACTGGCGATTAGTCAGAAGGAAGTCCTGGCGACGTTCATGGACACATTTGCAGAGGATGACTGAAAGTGTGTTATTTAGTACGTGTCTCCCTACTCATGACTTTCTGGAGGTTCCTCAGCCTCTGCATCGTTTCTGCTAATCAACTACAGAGAATACGGGCCAGTTCCCTAGAGTTCCCAACATCAGTGAGCAGAGGCAGGTCACAGAGAACCTACTGTACTGACCGGCTAGCCAACGGTCTAAGGAGGAAGTGAGGGGGCGGGCTTCCAGGAAGCCGGTGGACACCTGTGCAGACGGTGAGAAGGCCAAAGGCATCATGTACTCGGTGCACACACAGCCTTCTCCCGCAGGGCGCTCCTGGGTCTGCGTCACAGTGATGTGTGCAGCAGGGCATGCTCTGTAGTCTCTCCTGGGCAGCAGTCTCTTTTAGGATGGGGCCTGGGATGGATGGTGGGGATCTGGCACATACTGGCTGTGCGGGCTGGGCAGCACCTAAACCTCAGCTTCCTCGTCTACAGAACGGGATAAAAGCTCCTCCTGACGGATGGCCCTCATGAACTGCCGAGCCTGCAAGCTGGCATTGCTGGTGTTTGTTGGTTCTCACATATTCTCCAGCGGGGATGCCTACTTCAGCTGGCGATAGATAACAGGAAAATAAGGATCTCACGATAGCCATCTTGCCACAGCGGGCCTCTAGCTCCGGCCAGCCAGGCCCTGTGGAAGAGAGATGACAGGAGCAGTCAGCTTCCTGCTGAGGACTCTTGCGGCTGCCAACAGCTCTGAGAGACGCTAGCCCAGCTACGCTCCTGGCTCTGGAGCTGCAAGTCCCTCCTCCGGGTCCACCCTCCTGTCTTCTCCGCTCTTGAGATCTCAACAACCCCTGGAAAGACTGCGTGACGAAAAGGAGAGACGGGGGGGGAAGCTACCAACAGTGAAATCATCTCCTAAGTTGTACTCCTAGGTAGGGTGACCCCTCTAGCGTAGCTTGGCCTGGGGCACTGCCGCCAGACTTTTAGTAACAGATCTTGCTCACTCGTGTCTCAGTTCAGACGCTACATTCTGAGGTTTTGGAGGGAACGAGTTCTTCCATTTGCACCATACTGGCGGCGGCCACCGCCCTTTGAATGACGCCAGCCTCAGTGACTAACTGGGAAGGAAAGCAACTTAGGGAATGGAATGGGATCCCCAGATGTGAACAGTGCCCCCAGCGATCTAAAGATTCTGCCTTAGAATCCAGCAATCCCTAGCAACTCCTTTGGCCCAGGGCCACATCCAAAGCTCTTTTCCTCGGTGTGGAAGGGCCCAGGGGAACCCGAGCGTCTCAACCCAGCTCCTGATTGGGAACCCAGTCAGAACAGGAGACTAGGAACAACTTCTCCTTCCGAGAAAGTCTTCACATGGACTTAAAAGCTAACAGTTTTCATGGTCCTATCAGTCTTGGATAAGGAACAGGCGACCAAGGAGCACAACGAGCCACAGGAGGTAGCCCCTGTCAATCAACCGACACAAAGCACTTCCATACACGAGAGGACATATCGGAACCGTGACTCAGGCCCTGCACACTCTGAGTCTACACAGAAAGCTTGGGTGTTCTTGTCAAATTCACATAGCACAGAAGTAGCAGCCGTGGCTCCTAACCCTAAGGTCTAGTTCAAATTCTGTGAATCTCTCTAATGCGAAGAGTCCCATTACATTCAAGTTAATGTTAAGTACAAGAGGAAGAGGGAGGGTGGTCTGGAGGAGCTGAAGGGGCTTACAGCCCCATGGGAAGAACAACAATGCTGACCACCCAGAAGCCCCAGGACTCCCAGGGACTAAACCTTCAACCAAGGGGTACACGTGGTTTCAGCCAAAAATGTGGCAGAGGAATACCTTGTTGTACATCAGTGGGAGGAGTGGTCCTTGGTCAGGTAAAGGCTCAATAGATGCCCCAACAAAGGGAAATCGAGGGGGGGAGGTGGGAGTGGGTCAGGTGGAGGGGCATATACGTGGAGGCAGGGGGTGGGAGGAGGGGTTGAGGGTCTTTGGGGAGGGGGGAAATCGGGAAAGGTTTTACCATTGGCAATGTAAATGAAGATGATATTCAATTAAAATGTTTAAAAAAAAAGAGGAAGAGGGAAATACAGACAGGGAGAGATGGGGCCACAGGCTACTAAACAGTACCTGTACCGTCTCAGGGGCATGCTTCAGTGCAAACACATCCCCAAACCACCTAACGTCTGAGGGAGGTGGCACATCCGGTTCAGCCGGACTCTGCTCTCAGCTGTCCTCAGAATGGTGGTGGCTCACCCATCCAAACACGAGCGCAAGGCTTACCGGCACGCACTTAAGGACAACACTCTCACCAAACACAGGGGAGAAAAACTAGCCCATGTAATGCTCAATGCAAGGAAATGGGTGTGTGGTGTTGGGGGAAGAGATTTTAGTGAGAGACTATGTCCAGTCCCCCACAGGGCACTTTCCTCAGAAATTAATGTGCACAAGGCTGTGGGTCTCCCACCATCCTGCTCCTCAAGTGGTTAAGCATTCCACACACCCACATCACCCAACTATGACTGACCACATCTACCTGAGGTAGAAGAGAGGCAGTTATCCTCACCCCACATGTAGAACAGTCTCTGTCTCTCTCTGCATCTCTCTCTCTCTCTCTCTCTCTCTCTCTCTCTCTCTCTCTTTCTCTCTCTCTCTCTCAGTGTCCAGCCTTCTCCATATCAGGCCCCCACGTCCTAGATTTGCATAGATGAGCAGTGCCTGGGCTGGCCCAGAAGTCACAGGGCTGCCCTGCCCGCCTCTGAGACACTAACTTGGAAAATGTCAGCATGATTGTCCAGGAGAGAGGCTGGACGACCCTCCCTAACCCCCTCCTCCGAGTTCTCACAACCCAAGGGAGACTGACAAGACTCTTCTCACTTTCAAAGCCGGTTCTCTCAGCCACGCCTATTTCTCTTGGCTTGAACTCAAAATGGATAAATATGAGATCTCCAGCAGAATTTATTTTCTGACAGCAAATTTCTTCCCAACTCTGTGGACGCGAGGCAATCTGAAACTGCTAAACATGCAGAAAACCACCGGAGATATAAGAAATGCACATGTTTGTAATGAGACATTATCAGGCTGATGGAGGGCTCATCTGTGGCTTTTCCTCTGTTGTCTATACAAACCGCAGTCATTAAAACCAACTTTGGGGAGCCCTTCCTTCGCTGACTTACTGGGTTATCTGTAGCACGAGTTCTGTCCTCAGACTATGATGTCAAAACAGTTCATGTGGCACTTTAGAAGCCCCAAAAGTACAAGTTGCCAAGACAATGGTCCGCAAACAGCTTTTTGCGTCCTGATGCCGGCCAGGGCCATCCATCTAAATGTAAATTGTGGCTCAATGCAATGGATGAATTCTGTGCCACACACAGGTCTCCCAATAAACACACCCTCCCCGTCCTCACAGCTTACTGGGCATTCCTGTGTCTGTAGGCACAGCCCCATGTTTGACGTCCTTTGATCCAGTACACCTGTGCACTCAGACCCCAAGGTCAGCCTTCCACCGCACACACACCCTTGCTAGGTTCAGGGCTATTTCCACCAAAAGCTCATTCGGTGAGCCAACCCGTTCATGATGGGTTGGTCACTATAAGACAAAGAGGTCACAGCCCCGAGTGGAGCAAAGTGTGTCTTCGCAGAGACCTCACAGTCTAGAGAAGAGACAAACTTGGGCACGATGGGACCTCTGTCAAGTGCAGAATCACTAAAGGAAGCAGAGCAAAGAAGATGGCACCCAGGACTCCGGCGGGAAACCCAGGGCTGCTCGCAGGGCCATGTAATGAGAGTACGCAGTCAAAACGCACCCGCGACCAGCATGCCCTCGGAACAGATTGACCTTGGCATTTATGACCAGCACCCGGTTTTGAAGAAAATAGATCATAGCCAAATGCATTCTTATATCTGTCTCCAGGAAGCAGGAGACTGACCCTCTTCTATGTCTGCGAAGCTGAATCCATTTTGGCTGGTTTACATCGCTAAGATCCCACCTAGCTGAAAATGTGATCATCATTCTTAGCAGCCATTCTTAGCAGCCCCACCGCAAAAACATGTCTAGAAAATTTCTTTTAAAAGCTGTCTGCCTTAACCCACACAAAGCTCTTCATGAAGGGTACCAACACCTGTATGCCCTCAGGAGTGCAATGACATGAGCTAAAAATTCTAAACGTTCAGAATCATCTTACTTCGAGTTGCTCACAAACTTCTAAATTCCCTTTCCTCATCTTCCAGCTCTGCAGAAGTTGCACGTCCCAGTCTCTTACCGAGGCCCGCAAAAGGGGGGACACAGCGCCACCTGCTGCCTGTGCGGGGGAAGAGTCTGTCCCTACGCGGAGTACCACGGGGGTTCTAGGAAATACCTACATTTTCCAAAGCAAAAGTCATAAAGGAATACGCAAGATTGACTTGACGCTGTATGAATTTTAATACACATTTTTATTTTTCCTGATAGCTTACGCAAATGTCATCTAATTTCAGGCCAAAGTAAATCTGGAAATTTAAGTACTAGTTTATAATGTTATAATCGATTCATTTCATTTTGTCTTTCACCCTAGTTAGAATTCTCTCTTCTGCATTCCATTCACGTTCCATAACATTAATGCCATTGCAGACGCTGAAACAGCTGCAAACGTAAAGGAAACTACTGAACAGGTAAAAAATATGTTCAAAGAATGTTCCAGAAGAAACAGCATCTTAGAACGATTCCAGTAAAAGAGGATTTACTGAAAGTATATATTTTTTAAACATTCTGATCATGGTTTTCCCCCCGACTCCTCCCAGAAAACACTCAAATCCACCTCCCTTTTTTCTCTCTCATTAGGCTATAAACAGGCATTCACAACAACAACAAACAGTAAACTAAAAACAGAAGAAAAAACTAAATAAAAATACCATTAACAACTATAAACACAGAGACACACACGTTTGCAAAACACAGAAATCCCATAAAAACACAAAATCAGAAAAAATATATATATAAGCAAAAGGACCCATAATGTAATAAAAGTAAACAAACAAATAAAAGAACCCTGACAAAAGATTATGAGACAAAGAACCTCAAAAAGGCCACTGAGTTCATTTTGTGTCGGTCGCCCACTGCCGGGCACAGACCCAGCCCTTAAGAGAGGTTTGTGCACGGAGACTCGGTGAAGAAGACTTGACTTTTCACCTGTGAGCAGCTGGTCATTGCAGATAGTTTTGGCTTAGGGCGTCCACTTCCGCCCTCAGCACTAGGACCCTGCCTGACCCAAACCTGCGCAGTCCCGTGCTGGGCGTTTCCTTCTCTGTGAGGTCATCAGTGTCGGCCCAGCCATGTTTAGAAGACCTTGGTTCCTTGCTGTCCTCCATTGGCCCTGGCTCTACAGTCTTCCCACCTCCTCTTCCACGGGGTTCCCTGAGCCCCGAGGGGAGGGGCTTGGATGCGGACAGCCCACTTAGGTGTCCCCACTCTGCACTTTGCCCAGCTGTGGGGACTGAAAGCAAGCGCTGTGTGCGAAGTCAAGTGCTGTGTGCAAAGTCTTGCTTTCCTAAGCCAATTTGCACTGTTTGCAGATGTCCCTTCTTCACTAAATTCAGTATTTAACTCCATTTTAATGTCTGTTCGCACAACAAATAGCGAGACGCAGGTACTCTTCCGTACGAATCAGACGTGCTCTTTAGACTGAACCATCAGCCAAAGAGCATGCATGGGCTGGAGCTGGACCCTCCTGCACGTATGAAGCAGAAGTGCCGCTTAGTCTTCACCCAGATCCCAAAAACACTGGAACAGGGACTCTCTCTGACTCTGTTGCCTGCCTGTGGATCGTGTTCCCCTAACTGGGCTGCCTCAGTGGGAGAGGATGTGCCTAGTCCTGCAGAAGACTTCATGTGTCAAAGTGGATTGGGGGGGGGGAACGGGGGGGGAGAGTTGGCCCTTCTCAGAGGAGAAAGGGAAGGGGGTGGGGGAGGGACTTTGTGAGAGGGGGACTGGGAAGAGAAGGGGCACCAGGATGTAAACAGAATAAATGAATAAACAAATAAATAAATAATAAATAGGGAAAGGGTCTTCTTTAGGTCTGTATACTGGATTTCTAACCCGTATGGTACAGAGCTTGTATGTTATGACCAGGGAAGATGGTAGAAGTCACACGTTCAATGATTGCCCCAGCATGTCTCAGATTGTCTAGGTAACATCGACCCTCAGATTCGGATCACTACCGTGGTGGAAACCTGTTCAGCAGTACCCAGAGGTGGCTTCCTGCAGCCACTGTCTCCTAACATCAGCTTGTCAGTATTTTACTAAATTTCCATTCTTATCATTGGCGATAGAAGAACAGCGGGAGTTAATTATGCCTTTTTAAATGACATATATTTCCAAAATATTCATTGAGAAAAGGATGCTAATAATAGAAATAGCTACTGCTTAGTTTCTTCCTAAACTGAAACAACTTCATCGATTTCATCCTAGTATTTAGGAAACTAAAGGGTAGGTACGTTGGTGGGGATTCAGCTAGGGAGTGCTGTGCCTTAAAATACGATTTTCAACTGCACAGAAGTATGATCATAACAGAGACCATGTTTACGAGTGTCTTGCTTAATTTTTGTTGCTGAAAGACAGCGTGACCAAGGAAACTTATAATAAGAAAGCATTTAATGTGAGCCTCAGCATTCCAGAGCAGTAGCATCTGTGACCATCGTGGTGGGAACCACGGCAGCAGACAGGCAGGCGTGGTACTGGAGCAGGACCTGAGAGCCTGCATCTTGACCCACAAGCATGAGGCAGAGGGGGCTAACTGGGAACAGCGCGGGTTTTTTGAAACCTCAGAGCTCATCCCCAGTGACTCAGCTCCTCCCACAAGGGCATACATCCTAATCCTTCCTAAACAGTTTCACCAACTGGGAACCAAACGTTCAAATATGGCAACCTATGGCAACCTACGGGGGCCATGTTCAGTCGAACCATCACAAAGAAGTTTGGTCCAACTTTCATACAGGATGCGTTTATGAGGAGTCAGGTCAGACCAGTGTCTTAGAGGCACGTTTAATAGAATGTACCAGCCAGGATGAGCCTCCATGAGGGGCTGACCATCTGTTTATCTTGCCACTTAGCCCAAATCCCCATAAAAACACCTAAAACAGTCAACTTAAAGGGGAGGAGAGATTAATTTGGCTTATGGTTTTAGAGGTTTCTGTCTCAAGCCATTGGGCCCAACCCTGGTGAGGCCATGACAGGCAGAACATTCTGGAAGGAGCACGTGGTATAGGATGCCTGTTCACTTCTTGGTGCTGAGGAGGTGAGGTGGAATCAGGACTAAAGCCTTCAACAATACCCCTCCTAAATGACTTCAAGGATATACCTCCAATGTGGTATATCTTGGTGATATACCTCCAATGACCTATCTTCCTTCTACCTTAGCTCTTAATTTCCCAGAAGCCATCAGCTGTCCATAACTCCTCAGTCAGGCATGGGGGCTTCGTATTACAAAGCACAACTCCACAGTCAGTGCAGCCCATGACAGGGTCCCAAGGAATCTTAATAAACACCAAGATTATGGAGAGGAAGAGAGTGTTCATGTCTTGGTGATAGTAATAAGTTTACCCCCAGGGTTTGTAAGCTCCCTGGCCATAGGTCTTGATCAGATTTGCAGTGCCAGGTATGTGTTTCCTTCTGTGTAGTGACTTAAAACAGAAAGCAGTTGGTTGCCCAGATACTATTCATGCCACTATTGCTCCTCTGGGTATATCTTGTCATTATTAATGCTCACGGGGTTCCCAATTGTGTGGGACTACTTATGACCTCCTCCTCACCCCAGCAGTCTGCATATGTTCTTCTAGTGTTCTGAGAGCTAGCCAGCTTTCTTCAAAACAGCTCATAATAAAGGGATAGACTCTGTGAATGAGTCCACGGATACTTGCGAGTATCTCCGCAGTCATGGCATAATATGAGGACGAAGAGACCAAAAGAAAACGTCTAGAGCTTGCATCTCATACTTTAACACCTCCTGGCCAGAGTCTGAGAACACCAGTATCAGCAACTGGGAAAATAAAACACATGAAAACGTGCATGGGCCTGGAGAGATGTCTCAAGGGGGAGAGCGCATGTTCTTGCTGAAGACCTTGGACAACTCCTAGCACCCACGTGATGGCTCACAGCCATCTGCAACTCCAGGTCCAGGGAACCTGGTGACCTCTTCTGACCTCTGCAGTCATCAGGCATGTGCATGGTAAGCATCTGCTCATGCAGGAAACAACATAAAGCAATAAAATAAAAACCTTTTAAAAGAAAATATGTGTGTGTCACTGCCAATAGTCCCATTGGTCCTGTCGTTTGAGGTTGGTACTTCTTTGATTTGTCCATATCCTTGGGATACAGGATGATATGAGACACAATGTACAGTGATCACATCAAGGCCTTAATGTTTTGCCTCCTGAAGCATTGTGGTTTCTTTGTGTTAAAAAACATTGAGCTTTTCTGTTCTGGCTCTCGTGTGTGTGTGTGTGTGTGTGTGTGTGTGTGTGTGTGTGTGTGTTGTGGCCACCCAACTGTGATAAGGAGACTCCCGATGTAGACCTTCCTTTAACTCCGTAATAGGCTAACTGTGAGAGGCTATTAGCCAGCCTTCCTCTACCACCACACCATGGAGCATTTCTAATGTCTATGATTTTACTCTCTGTGTATACAAAGTCAACTATTTTAGCTTTCATGTGTAAGTGAGGGCGTGTAAGGTGGGTGAGTACTTCGTTTCATTCAACACTCCAGTTCCACCAATACTGCACCAATGACATTGTTACTTCTTGTGGCTAAAAATATATTCCACTGGATATAGGTACGTAGGTAGGTAGGTAGGTAGGTAGGTAGGTAGGTAGAGAGAAAGGGAGGGGGAAATAGAGAAAGAAGGAAGGATGGATGGATAGATAGATAGATAGATAGATAGATAGATAGATAAACAGATAGACATATAAACAGACAGATGATAGGTAAATAATAGAAAAAGAGATAAACAGATAAATAGATAAAACACAGATAGATATATAAACAGATGATAGATAGATAGATAGATAACCAGATAAACAGACAAATAGACAGACAGACAGACAAATAGCATTTCCTTTAACTATCAATCAATGAAAACCTAGGCTGATTTCATACCTTAGCATTTAAAGATGGTGCTTGGTTTCTTTTGTTCTTTAATGCATATGAGTGTTTTGCCTGCACGTATGTGTGTGCATCATGTGCATGCATTGCCCACAGAGGCCAGAAGAGGACATGGTATCTCCTGGAGCTGGAGTTATAGATAGTTATAAGCATCCAGTAGGTACTGGGAATTACACCTGGTTCTTCTGGAAGAGCAGCCAGTGCGCCATGCCCCATGAAATTGATCGTTCTTAAAAGAACTACAAATTATATGGTATTTTTTGTTTACTTCTGATTAACTTATTTTGATTCACTGTAAGTTTATTCATTTTATAATTCATTAAATATATCACTGTTGATAATTCATAGAATTATATATTTTACCTGTTTTCAGAAATGTGTTATTTGAGGTTTTCTTTTTTTTTTTTTTTTTTTTTTTTTTTTTTTTTTTTTGGTTTTTCGAGACAGGGTTTCTCTGTGTAGTCCTGTCTGTCCTGGAACTCACTTTGTAGACCAGGCTGGCCTCAAACTCAGAAATCCGCCTGCCTCTGCCTCCCAAGTGCTGGGATTACAGGCATGCGCCACCACCGCCCAGCCTATTTGAGGTTTTCTAAACTTAATATTTTTATATTTCAAATAAAATTTTCAGTTGAACTAAAATATTTTTTAGGAATTCTGAAAATTTGTTGGTTTTTTTTTAAACTATTTTGTTTAGTACGTAGGTTCCAGCATGTGCTTCACTTAAAATCAAAATACATACATGCCACAACATCAGGGGTGGAACGCTTCTTCTGGTGTGTGAAGGTACCCACTGGTGTGCAGAGAGACCATGTTGAAATAGCAGGTGGAGAACAATGACCTAGGGCCTGCTCTCCAGGCTAAAGTAGGAACTATTGAAGTTACAAATGAGTAGCCAGTCATCTTGTCTCACTAAAATCTTGCTTGAAACAATATTCAGCCATAAACCAAGTCTAACAGAGTCCTTATTTCCCCTATAACGAACAATAAATATTTTTAAGTATTCACCTCCAAAAGAAGATGTTTCTAAAAACAGTGTGGTGCTCCTGACCTCATCCCCTGCACTAGACATGCCCCCATCTCTGCACAGAAAGCCTAGCTCTGTCCCACCCTCCCTGTGTCCACCCCAACATCCCCTCTCTAACCTCTGGGCCCCTTTCCTTTTTAACACAAAAGATGGCTTCGATGAGATGGCTCCTGACCCCCCAGACAGCTCTCGGGACCTCCTCTTGCTCTGTCGCCGCAGATGGATTCCAGGCAATGTTCAAAACTACAGTCAGTCTCCCTCGACCCTTGGATTCACCCACAAGGCTGTGTGAACGAATGCTAGGGACCCTTAAACCTTGCCCTTACAGGTTATAAAACATGTTTATAGTATCAACATCTTTAATACGATGAGTCCTCAAGCAAGATTTCGGACACAGCATGGTGATCAGCGAGAAGAGGAGTTTTGGTGCAAGCCTGGGAAGGCTACGGACTGGGCAGGCAAAGAGCTGGCAGAGCAGAGAGCGTGTGGCAGGGGTGGCTTTCAAATCCTTCCCCCAGGGTCTACAGTTCAGCCACAGCTTCCAAAGATCAAACACGCATGCCCACTGGCTGCATGAGTCCGATCTCCCGACATGTCACAAAATGTCCAACATTAAGTAGAACTGGCTATTTCTTAGTTGAAATCTTACCCTAGAGCTCTGAAGTTTAAACAAGGATTTCACGGGGAGGTATCAGAGATCAAACCCAGGACCTTGAGAAAGCACAACAAATACTTTACCGATGTGCAGCACCTGCAGTCCCAGAACTGGAGGTCTGAAGAAGACTGGCCCACGTTACAGTTTCCTAAAGTCTCAAACTCATGGACACATAAAAGCTTTGCATCCCATGTGCCCTAGATTGAAAGTTACAGTCCAAACGAAGACCACAACTTCCACAGTGAACACCCAGTCTCTTGCTACAGTTTATAAGATAGAATGGGGGCAGGGCAGCAGAGTGAGAAAGAAAGGCAGGCTTGGCTTATTCTCTGTTCATCAGCAGTAAGAGTCGAGGGGCCGGAGAGATGGCTTCCAGAGGACCTGAGTTCACTTCCCACTTTGGGCAGCTTATAACTGCCTGTAACTCTATCTCCAGAAAATAGTGTTCTCTGAGCTCCCGGGGTACACTCCCACATATGCACTTAGCACCACAAAACACACACATAAATAAAAGTCACAAAAGCTTTACCAAGGAGAAAGAAAGGGGGAGAGACAGAGAGAGGAGAGAGAAAAGAGAACGTGTGTGTGTGTGTGTGTGTGTGTGTGTGTGTGTGTGTGTGAAATCAAAGTGTTTACAGAATGAGATTGTCAGGGGAAAAAAAAATCCCCAAACAAAACAACACAGCCGTCCTGTCCCCCCGGGGTGACTTTACATTTCCCCACCATGTATGGGAAATGATTAGCCTGAGGGCAGTATCCCATGGTGGCATTAAAGAAGAAATGACACCGAATGCTGTGTCAGCCTAGGACACAGCAGGGAGCCAGGGAAGTGCTCCTCCAGAAAGGAGCTGGCCAACACTTCAGTCCTGGACTTCCCAGCCTCCACACCCGAAAGACAAGTAATTTCAGCCTGTGGCGGTTCACCACAGTCACCCAACCTGTCTTGGACAGAACTAGGCTAATTCCACTCCCTGACCGAATTATAACATCTTCAAGGGACACATTCTTGTCACTATGTTCTCAGCCCTTAGCTGCCACTGGACAATCACATATATGCATTAGTGAATGAGGGAGGGAGGGAGGGAGGGAAGGAGGGAGGGAGGGAGGGAATGTGTGAATGAGTGAGTGGTTTCCCCAGTCCTTGACTGGAATGGGGCATAATCAGATGCTAGCTGAAAACTGTACAGAAACATAGGGATACATTTAACGTTCAACTTCTTTTTAAGGTTAAAAAGCTGCGCGAATCTGATCTGCAAATGGCAACTGTAAGTGCCACATCCTCTATTATTATCTACAACAGTCACAAAGTATAAATATAAACCTCTACCCTTCTGCTGTCTCACCTGTTGTGGACAGCCCTGGGCTTGTATCTTGATGCTAAGTCCACTCCTCAGAGGGGCTGCAGATGAGGAGTTGCCTTGTGAACCTTCTCCCCTCCTTAACTTTTTAAATAAAGGCTTGAGCCAATGATTGGGCAGGAGGAAGGAGGAGGAGCTGAGAGTTTAAGGGAGGAGTGGGGGGGGGGAATCAACAGGAGGGGAGGAGCTATGAGGGATTGAAGGAGAGGCTGCAGAGAGAGAAGCTCTTGACCTGGAGAAACTGCAAGTTCTATGGGATAATACAGATGGAAATAGAGTAGTGTAGTGGGAGATCCGCCCAATCTAGGCTTATAGCTTGTTTTGTTACTGATTGAGTAGAGATTTCTTTTACCGGGGAATTGGGTTGGAAATAAAGTAGCAACAAAACTCACCCACATGGGTAGATGCATCTCCCCACCCTGAGCACTCTAGCCCTCTCCAAACCTTCTCCAAACCAACATGGACTGAGGAAACAGCAGTCTCTTGTGCAGAACTCCTGGGCACCTCCGTTCCCAGAAGCGGAGCACCCTGGCTTTGGGTATTGATCCAGCTGACTCCATAGAGAGAGCTCAGCCCCATTCCTTGAGACTGATGAAAGTATGTATGTTTTTTCCCCCAAAGCGGTAACTGTAACTATTGCTGACAATGAAGGCTAAATGGGCCAGAGATGAGAAATAGCTTGGAGATCCTGAGTTTGGACTCATCAGAGGCAATTATTCTAACAGAGACCACCTCGGGTCTCTGAGAGAGCCTACTTCCTTCCAAGTAAACACATCGACAGCCCTCCTGTAATTGAGGAGAAGTCTCCTGGATCACAAATCTATCTCATAATTACCCTAGGACTTCTCTGAGAAAGTGTAGACATAATTTCCTCTGTGTGTGATTTCCAAAAGGACAAGAGTCCGAGCCAGTGTTCTCTAAATGTTCCCCATTGATCGTCCCAGTCTACAGTGTGTTGATTTTTCAGCCCAGAGTGTATAAGGTGAAGGAAACAATAACCAAATATAGAAAATATCGATCTGTAACCATTGATTCAAGGCCCCACAGTGTGAAAAGATTAGTTACTTTTAAGGGAAGCACCGAAGGTGACTTTCAACTTCTTTTTATTGACTAACACAGACCAGATAAACCTTTCTGTTCAAAGCCAGGCACTCCTTAGAAGCCACTGTGAACAACCATTTCCTTGGTTGAGAGCAACACTGCATTAGGCTTAAAAGTGAATAGCACTTGAGTACGTGTCCAACCCATGGTGTTGAAGACACTGAAGATGTATTCTCTCTCTGAGCTACACACACTCTCAGCCCAAAACCTAGGTAACGCAGTCATCATGTTTCCAAAAATATATAAGCATTATTATATCTATATAATAATGCTTATATATTTGTTATATATATTATGCTTATATATTATGCTTATATATATAATGGCACATATATGATTTTATATATATATATATATATCAAATGATTTATGATGTTTTGATTTAACTATACATTTACTGTTTATTATGCTCTGGCAAGAGACCCAAGAGTGTAGTGTGTGTGTGTGTGTGTGTGTGTGTGTGTGTGTGAGAGAGAGAGAGAGAGAGAGAGAGAGAGAGAGAGAGTCTGTATGTGCATATTTAGGCACACACGTATATGCAAATGACCTTAGGTGACCTTCCTTCCCACCCTGACTCCCGAACATCTTTCAGATCTGTGTACAGTAAAAGACATCAAGCCTTCCCTCGGAGAATGCTGTCCTGTGCCCCCTCTAGGACCTCCCTGTGGTCTTAGGTCTCTCAGCAATCAACTGACAATAGTAAATTCAAAGCCCACCAAAATCCTATATATGGCGTTAGTAAAAACCAAGGAGCTTGCTTCGACTCTGCCTTGAGAAGCCCAGCCTACGCTCTGGGTCTGTCTGCCTAGCACCTCTCTTCTGCTTAACTTTCATACTTAAATCTGTATTAAAATATCTATTAAACCTTAATTCTCCTTTATAACTATCATTCCTGGGATTCTTTTCTGCGATGAAGTCATCAGTAATGGCTTGACCTTAGACGAGGTCCCTAAACTCTAGGAGAGCTTCTCAGGTGATTGCTAGTGACTCAGAGGCTGTGCAACCCGCCTCTGCCACCCTCAGTCCAGACAGCTGGCTCTCCTCATCCGCCCTCCAGAGAGACAGCTTCCTCCTAGTCGCTGGCTTTTCTCCTTTCTCAGACTCTGATCAGTCTCAGATAGAGGCTCTGGCAGAACTAGTAGTTTTCTCCCAGTGTGATAGAAGACGTTAAGAATGGAGGAAACCGTTGGGATGTGATGAGTCTCTTCTACATATTAATCCCACAAAGAGCCTGGCGGTGGTGGCACACGCCTTTAATCCCAGCACTTGGGAGGCAGAGGCAGGAGGATTTCTGAGTTCGAAGCCAGCCTGGTCTACACAGTGAGTACCAGGACAGCTAGGGCTATACAGAGAAGCCCTGTCTCGAAAACAAAACAAAATAAAACAAATACCCCACAAAGAGAAAGTATGTCTTACTACAAGTAAATCCACACATTTACAAAGTGTTTCTGAAAGAATTTCCATGACTCGCCAGTGAGTACTTTTCACTCAGCAACCCTTTACCTCCTCTGTAACTCCAGACCGAGTAGATGGTCAGTAGGAGTCTGACGGTGGCTAGGGATGGATCTCGGAGCATTTGGCAGAAGAGTGGGGGAGGGGGAATAGGACCAAAATATACCATATTCACGTATGAGACCCTCAAGAATTTTAAAATACTATATTAAAAAAAAGCACAGGTTAGCCGGGCGTGGTGGCACACGCCTGTAATCCCAGCACTTGGGAGGAAGAGGCAGACAGATTTCTGAGTTCGAGGCCAGCCTGGTCTACAGAGTGAGTTCCAGGACATCCAGGGCTACACAGAGAAACCCTGTCTCGAAAAAACAAAAAACAAAAAACAAAAAACAAACAAACAAACAAAACAAAAAAAAAAAAAAAAGCACAAGTTTGGCTGGAGCGAGTGGGCCAGAGCGAGCAGGGAGGAGCGAAAAGGAAAAAAAAAAAAAGCACACATTTGCTGATTATTAAACTAACAGCTCTTAATTCCCTAATAATCAACGTTATCCCTCCCCAAACAAGGCAGCTACTAGCAAACAAGAGGTATCTCGCATCTTCTCGCCCAGTCTCTTGGCCAGAGTCCCGCCAAGCGTAGCTTCTGGTTTGAGGGAAAGCTAACCGTAGAAAGGAGAGCCAGGGTCAGACCAAGCCTTAAACATCAGCCAGACCACAACTCTGGCTTCTTTGTTTCAAGGTCAGTCTGGGCGCCACGGATGGCACCTAAAACTCGGCGGCGGCGGAGGCGGCGCTCCGCATTTGCATTCCGCACAAACCTTGTGCATAGGTGAGAGCCCACCGCAGCCCCAGCCGAGGACGGCTAATTAGCAACACCTGCGTGGAGGCGCGATTAGCATCTTGCTATTAGGTTACTGTTTGCATTACAGGGTAAGTGATTAGACCTGTCAAGTTATGACAGGACAGGCTTCATAATTTTAGTTTATGTATAAATTTAAATGTCACCATTTTAATAACCAAAAAAAAAAAATCTTTAGACTTGACAATGGCTATTTTTGAATTTACAGTCTGTGTTTGTCAGTGACAGAGTTTATTCGGTGCTTAAGAAAAGGGATCATGTATTTCCATGGACAGATATTTCTGTTTCATCTGCACAGCAGAGTCCCTCCATTACTTGGTCCACCTCTCCTCTCAAGGTTCCAGGGATCAGATACAAATTCTTACGCTGTTAGCACATGCTGGGCTGTCCTCAGACTTCATACTTCCCAGCATGCACTGGTGCCCAAAACAGATATGCTTATCTGACAGAATTCACCTTCTGCTCCTCTGATGACAACGCTCAAGTCTCCCAGTTGCAGGTGTCCTCCAATAGCAGCTGAGCCCTTTACTGTTCCAGACAGGACCCCTCACAGCAGTCCATGCTTATGTAACCTTCTGACTTAGTTATTTAAGATATCTAAGATAACGGAATGTGATGGTGCTACATTCTAGTAGGCATGGTACCTACCACACCACAGCGAATATTGTATGTTATTTTATTTGCCTTCAAAGGATTGTGTCTGAGAGGCTTCAGAGAACAGACCCAGCATGAGGAAAGGGGTGTGTGTGTGTGTGTGTGTGTGTGTGTGTATGTATGTGTATGTGTGTTTATGTGTGCCAGTATGTCTGTGTCTCTGTGAGTGTGTGTGTGTGTGTGTGTGTGTGTATGTGTGTGTGTGTGTACATGTGAAGGTCAAAAGACAATTTGAGGAAGAATTGGTTCTCTTCTTCCACCTTCTAGATCCCAGAAATCAAACTCAGGTTGTGAGTGTTGGCAGAAAGAGCCTATACCCACTGAGCCATCTTGCCAGCCCAAGGAGGGAACAACTTTTAATAGTCTTTGCAACTAGAACGGGAACTCAAAACACATTTCCCAGAATAAATGACTTATCTGCTTGTTAGGAATATGACAAAACTTGGCACAAAGTAAGATCTGTGGGGCTTGGGCTCACTACCCTGACGTGCCGACTCTAAAATTCTCAATTCTGTATAGTCATCTCACAGTATTAAAAGTAAATGTAATTTGAAGTTAATGATGTGGACATTATTAGCATTTAATCAAACCACTTTTACAATGCACCTACTCATCTTGGTGTCTCAGAAACTAATGAAAGCATCCGTGTCCCAAATGATCAGGGCTGGACCTTGGTTGACCACCTGGTCCTTTATCACATATAACCTTCATAACCTTGGACAAATACATCACTTCTCTCTGCCTGGGTTTTCAGATGAAGACAGGCACAGTTTTATATACACTGTGATCACCAATGTGGCAAAAAAAAAAGAGAGAGAGAGAGAGAGAGAAAGAGAGAGAGAGAGAGAGAGAGAGAGAGAGAGAGAGAGCTTGCTGAAAGTGTAATTAATCCTAATTAAACTCAATGGGTCTCTATCTATCATATATCTATATAACTCTCCTCTCTCTCTCTCTCTCTCTCTCTCTCTCTCTCACACACACACACACACACACACACACACACACACACACAAAGGCACACATACAAGCATGTAGAGGGGAGAACTAGTTTGGATGAAGGGGGCCGATAAGAGTAGAAAAGAAATGAGAAGGTAACAGGCTGGTGGTGATCAAAATACATTACATGCATGTATGAAATTATGACAGGATAAAATAAATTTCAATTAAAACCAAGATAGTCACAAGCTCTGTTCCTGCAGGTGAATATTTGCATATTATGTTGTCTGCTTCACGATACACAAGGGGGAAAAAGAGAGTTCCACGGCCCCTCTTCACAGAGGGATCAGCGTGACGGTACCGACAGCAGACCACACCCACACGGTGAGCTCACAGAGGGAGCACTGGACACAAAGAGAGTCAGCGGAGAGTCCGGCTCATTATTTCATTGTTTCAGAATCAAATGCAGAGAGGATTGTGTGGGAAAACTAGGTAAGAAAAGAAAGCCTATTTCCAAATTATTCTATAGGTATGTAGATAAAATGAATAAAAAAATCAAAAGCAATTCTTCCCTAATGCATGGAAAAAGAAAAAGGAGGTATCAACTTCTGCCTTAGATAGGGTTTTACTGCTGTGAACAGACACCATGACCAAGACAACTCTTACAAAGACAACATTTAATTGGGGCTGGCTTCCAGGTTCAGAAATTCAGTCCATAATCATCAAGGCAGGAGCATGGCATCATTCAGGCAGGCATAGTACAGGAGGAGCTGAGAGTGCTACATCTTCATCTGAAAGCTGCTAGCAGAATACTGGCTTCCAGGCAGCTAGAATGAGGGTCCTTAAAGCCCACACCACAGTGACACAACTACTCCAACAAGGTCACACCTCCTAATAGTGCCATTCCCTGGGCCAAGCATAAACAAACCATCACAAAAGGTTAAAGATCACTGTCTTAAATACACGTTTAGCCTTGGTTTTGCTACTGTCACTAATGCTACTAAGTTATACTCTTTGTTTGGTAGATACATTCTAGGGCAAATAATTAAACACTGAATGCCCCGGGGAGCACCGGAGGTAAACAGTGATGTTACTCTTATATATAACCATTCCTAGCCGAATATCACTTTTATGTGGGTTCTGTATAAATATGGCCTTGGGGCCAGAGTCCTGAGACTCTGACACCAGCTGCCTGCTTATATGTTGGTCTGTGTACTTCCTCCATGAAGCCAGCGTGCCGGTTTGCATACGTGCCTACACTTGCCTGTGTCTGGTTCTGGGTCCTGCCTATGTCTGCCTGACTTAGCTATGTCCTCCTGAACTGAGTAAAGGATTTCTTATTCGCTTCAGCCTCCTGTGACCTTCCTTCTCCCCTGGCCTCAGAGCATGGACTTCATATACACTCTGGAAAGAGCTCCGGTTACAGAAAAATTAGTGTTAGTCTAATTTCTGTTGTGAACAGCTCAATACCACAGACGAGGCAAGTTGTAAGGAAAAGAGATTGATTTGATTCACAGTTGATTCAGCCTCAGGGAGCCCCATCTGGTAATGGGTATCTTGTTGGCAGAGTCCCAGGCAGTGCTGGGGCTCACAAGGCAAATGACAGGGAAAGAGGGAATATGTACGGTTGTCTGGTCTCTTTCCTCTTACAGACCTACTAGGATTCAACCATATGAGCCTGACTTCTATGACATTTGACCCCAGTCACTTCCCCAAAATTCCCTCTCAGCATCACCAGTGGATAGCCGGGTTAGATTTCTGCTCTTTAGATACGGCAGAAATGGGATAACCTGCAGAAGGGTACCATGAGGGAGTCTATGCTGGCACAGCACGACGTTCCTGCGCACAGTGGAGCCTCAGAAAATGCCTGGCTTGCTTTGTAACCGCAGCCAATGAGGTGTGTGGGCAAGGGAAACCGGCTGGAGCGAGAGTGTGAGGAGGGTAAGCTGGAGACTTCCCAGGCAGAGAGACCTTTGTGCTGAGTTCTGCAGAGCCAGGCAGCAAGCGCCCTCTGGTGGACAACTGTATCAGCTTCACCGCGGAAGCCAACCAAACTGCGGTCTCATCCAGAAAGGACCTAAGAGGGGGCTTGTCACCTCTTTTTTTCTCACCTCTTTCTGTGTTTGAGGAAGACAGGAGAGAAGCAAGCCCCACCCCCACCCACCACTGCGGGCACTGAGGAAGAACTTTCATCTGGTACGAGGCTGAAGCTTTAACTGTTCTAGAGTGAACTAGTAAGAGAAAATGATGAGACCTGCCCAAGGTATTGTTTGGAGGGCTGAAAATAGGATTTAGAATAGAATTATTAAAAAACCAGCTTATGGGGAAATGGCAGGGGGGAGGGGAAGGTGGGAGTGGGTCGAGGGGGGGTATATACTTGGAGGCAGGGGGTGGGAGGAGGGGTTGGGGGTTTTTGGGGAAGGGGGAAACCGGGAAAGGTTTTCCCATTTGAAATGTAATGAAGATTATATTCAATAAAATAAAAATAAATAAATAAATAAATAAAACTTAAAAAAAAAACCAGCTTATGCTGGGTGGGTGGTGGCGGCACACACCTCTAACTCTGGCACTTGGGAGACAGAGGCAGGTAGATCTCTGAGTTCCAGGCCAGTTTGGTCTTACAGCACGAGCTCCAGTACAGTCAAGGCTACATAGAAAAATCCTGTCTCAAAATAAAACAAACCAAAAAAACATAAAAAAACAAAACAAAATGAAACAACAACAAAAGCAACAAGCTCACGTCCTCCACGCAGTCTGCATCTCTCCAGTGCAGCTGTGCACCTGTCCGCATCAGAACTCCACCACACCCCAGCGCCAGCAGGCTGGTTGAGTACTGGGTTTGCCATGGAAAACCAACTCTGGGCGCAGACCGAAGGGTACAAGCTGCTTCGGGGGTTGAGGACTTCCAGCCGACAGCGGTCACGCGTGACACACCACACAGCAAATGAGCATAGTGCAGAGTGCACAGCACGGACCATGACGCGAGCCAGGAACGCCCTGCGCTGCCGGAAGCTGCTTCCTAGACAGCACAAGACCTGTGAACTGGCTGTGCCTGGACAGACAGATGGCCACGGGTACTGTGTGATGGACAGACTGAGCTCTGCAGGTGGAAGGAAGGGATAGTGTGAGGAAGGGGCAGAGCTGCCCACCTGGCATCACGGCGTGCCTGGCCACTGAGGTATTCGCATAACAGAGCAAAGGGCACCTGCCTGTAAGGTCAAAGGTCAGGCTTCAGAGGCTGTGACCTATCAGACAAAGGAAGCTGGACCACATTACAGGGGAAATAAGAAAACACTGGGGTTTGGGGTTTTGTTTTCCCCATTTTTTTTTGTTTTGTTTTGTTTTGTTTTTTGGATTTATTTTTTCTTTTTGCTTTTGAAATGAAGGTCAAGCCGAAGCTCAGAGAGAGAAGCATTTAGAAAAGAAATATCCTTTTTCAAGAGTATCATACGTCCAAAGAACCAGCCAGCCAAACACAAAGAAAGGCTTAAACCTAAAAGCTGTGAGTGAACCCAGATTACCAAGCTGATGTTTACCTATCCAGAAAGGACAGCAGCAGCTTCCTCTCACAGACGGGGGAGATGCTCGCCAGGGTTGGGCACACCCTCACAGTGTGCCAACGAGAGGTGGAATACGGTTCACGGAAACCGTTTGAGGTTTACCGCTAGAAGGGCCACCCCGGTCCGAGCGACCTTGTTACTTTTGATTTCCTCTGGTTGTCATATGTGACGTGCCGGGTCATGCAGGGGCAGGGTAGGGTGTCCCTTTTGCTTCTACATGATCAAAACGGGAATGAGGACAATGCATTGGACACAGGGGGGTCAGTGCGGGTCAGTCGCTCGCACGGAGGTACATCGCACCGCCACAGAGCAGCAAGGGTGTCACTGGGAGCGACGGCAGCTTTGCTCACAGCTGATTTTCCTCTTCTGATAACTGCCAGTTAATTAATTCGACCGTGGGTGTGTTCTGGAGTTGCTATCAACAAGACAAATGATACCAGCTTCAATTGTAGCGGGAGCTACAATTCAATTATTCTTAATTAGGCAGTGCTTATCTAGGGAAGGGTACTCCCATAGGATCCTTGCCACCCCCACCCCCACCCCCACCCCCATCCCCATCCCCACCCCCCACCCCGGGGTGCCATGGTCGGTGCATCTATTCTCATTTCGGAATTCTTCGTTTACATTCAGGGGTTCTATCCTGGACTTAGAATGTGCAATGGGTACCCCATTATTACGTACTTAATCTGGGCACAGAAAGAAGGGAAGATAGAAACAGTCAATGAGGGTCACACGGCCTCAGCCACCCAAGGCTCTCTGCTCCCTGGCTGCCCCTGCTCCACACGGACCGAAGGAAGCTCGTTCAATACCACGACAGCGTTCCGTCAGTACCTGTTCTACCATGCTCCTGGAGGTTTCCCGCTAAGCTGGTGTGAAGGCACTTAATGTCTAAAGTACCTTATGGGGACACGGTGGCAGAAGGTACCCCTTCCTCCAACTGGACTCTGGAGTGGGAAGCTGAAGCCAAGTACAACAAATGTAAATGTTACCGTCTCGTTCTTCTTTTTTTCCGTTTAACTTTTAATTTATCGGAACCCAGAAAGTGATGACTTTTTTGAAAGCAGAGTTCCCATCAAATTAACACTTAATTCAGGGCAAAAATATATATATATTAAAATAAAATAAAATGGAAAAAATCCCAAAATCTTAAGTAAAACACTGTAAACAGAATGAAGGAACGTGTCTAATGCAGACTGTTGAATGCCGCAGTTTAAAAAGACCCACATAGGTTTTTTTTGTTTGTTTGTTTGTTTTTTGTTTTTTTTTAAAGATTTATTTATTATATGTAAGTAAGTACACTGTAGCAGTCCACCAGAAGAGGGTGTCAAATCTCTTTACAGATGGTTGTGAGCCACCATGTGGGTGCTGGGATTTGAACTCATGACCTTCAGAAGAGCAGTCGGTGCTCTTACCCGCTGAGCCATCTCTCCAGCCCCCCACATAGTTTTTTATAGCACTAAAATGTTAATACAGTCAGAAATATCATCAATCGGTCCGGGATTCCTCAGTTTATAAAATGTCTAGGCTGCTAATCGAAGTTTTTGCCATATATAGATAGATAGGTCCCATAAAATCAAGTGACCATTTCTATGACAACGGAACCAGCAAGCATCTTTATGATTTCGTCTGTACAGTTCTACAGAATCAAGTATGGAGCGTCACCAGGCATTTGTAGGCCCAGCTCCCCTTGCTAATGGCCGTGGCTGTGTGTCACTCCCCTTTGACTGCATTTTAATGTGAACCACACTTTTTACCACAGAGGCCTGACTACTGACGATAAAAGCATGAACTGTTTAGTTTCTTGGTATGTATGTATGTATGTATGTATGAGCACACACACACACACACACACACACACACACGTGCAGTTACATGTGTGCACTTGTAGGTGCAGGTGTTCATGAGGATATGTGGAGGCCGGAGGGTCATTTTGGCTGTTTTATTGGGCTTTTTGGAGACAGGGTCTCACTATATAGTCTGCACAGGCTCCATGATCTCACTGCCCTGCCTTCTGAGGGCAGGAAGGCTGGCGGGTGCCAGTCGGCTCCTTCCTAACCATTGCTGAGTGAAGTTATATTAAACACAGTCACACCGTCTTGCTGACGTCTCCAGTGCTCTTCTCAGCTGGTAGAACTGAAGGTTCCTACCCACTGGGCAGCACTACTCATACCCACTGGACACCACTACCAGCTCCGCTCCACTAGTCCATGACCCCCTTCAATGGACTGAAGATGGCTCAGGGGTTATGTACATCTTGGTCTTGCAGAGGACCTGGCTCAGGGGTTATGTGCACACTGGTCTTGCAGAGGACCTGGCTCAGGGGTTATGTGCACACTGGTCTTGCAGAGGACCTGGGTTCAGTTCCCAATACCCATCATTCAGTTTTCAAATATCCACACAAAAGTGACCTAACATTCACAGTAGAAGCACCACGCACACACTATCTTACTCTGGACACACCTCTGTTGGTGGCACTTGTGCTGGGTAGCTTCCTTGCACACACACACACACACACACACATACACGCACACACACACCATC
Source organism: Apodemus agrarius (assembly GCA_964023405.1). Classification (NCBI taxonomy): domain Eukaryota; kingdom Metazoa; phylum Chordata; class Mammalia; order Rodentia; family Muridae; genus Apodemus; species Apodemus agrarius. Next base: position 10,640,332 of record OZ030022.1, on the reverse strand, counting down.
CAGCTCCACTGTCCACCAAATTCCTCACCAACTGTGAGGTCCGAGATTGGACAGCAAGGACTCCAGCATGAGCTCCTGGATGGTGTTGCCTAGAACCTGGCACCCCCTCTACCTCAGAACGGGTTATAAAAAGGTAATGGCTGTCAGCTGCCGTGAGCATTCCAAAATCTTGTGCTGTTCTCTTACCTCTATTTGCAAATACTTATTATACTTAGCGCCCCATTCCAGTAGCCCCAATCACCCTGACACTCCTGCTTTTTCAAAGGTTGTCAAAAAACCAGCACAAAGCCAACTTGAGTTATAATCCCTGAGAAATTCCTCATGGAGCATTTGTGCACCAACTAATAGTCTTGATGTCACGTTCCTACATCTTCTCTGGCTTGCAATACGGGGTATTTGTTTGCATTGGGGGCTGCTATTACCAGTGAATCGCTGCACTATTTCCAACTGTCTACGGCTATTGCTGTTGCTGATCTGGTCCTGGCCCTCAGTTTCTCTCGCCCTCCAAAGCTTGTTGGATACACTGTGGTTCAGTAACGTCAGCCCTGCCGTGATGAAAGTCAACATTCCAGATGCGGGCTATATGACTGAAGTATGTATGACCTGTGCTTTCTAAACCCTAACAGTGCTAAGCAAAATACAAATAAGTAGAGTGAGGCACGGTGTGATGTATCTTCAGTCACAATCTGAATAGGGCCCTCCATTCCCAGGCTCCGTCTTCCGGCCTTACAGTTTGAACATCAATCTCCCTTAACTGTCCTCCAAGCATATCTGAGCAGTCCCCAGTGAGCCCTGCTTCACGGGGATCTAGGAACAGCGTGTCTGCTCTCTTCTGCTTTGGTCTCCTGGTGTACTTGTGCTGAGGTCCTTGATGGTGATGTTCATGAGATTACTGGTGCTGCACTGTCACCCCTCCCCAGAAGAACCATCTTCCCCCGCCCCTTAACTTAGCAGTAGTAGCTCAGAAAAAGTCACAAACATTTTTTATGGGTGAGACAAATGAGTGAGTACATGGATGTTCTTTCTTACACGTGGGGGTAGGCATGCAGAGCATGTGTAGAGGTCACAGGACGACCTCCAGGTGGCATTCACCTTTCCACCCTGAGACAGGATCTCACCACTGAGTAAGCCAGGCTGCCTGGACCACAAGTCTCTAGGGCAGTGCTTCTCAGCCTTCCTAATGCTGTGACCCTTTCATTCAGTTCTTCATGTCTGTTGGGTTCTAGTTATATGCCCTACAAACATCACGCGACCTCCCATGGGCCTTACCTCACCACTTGAGTCTGTTTTAGCAAAACTCCATCTGAGTCTGCCTCTGACACCGCTCTGCCAATTGACCAGAGTCTGAGGAAGCAGCAAGGAGCGGCCAGACCACCACCACTAGTGTTTTGGTATGTTTCTCTCTATAGAGTCACAACAGAGCTCAGCAACGAAATGTAAGACGAACCGGGATGTGTGTTGTAAGCAAAGAATCTTTCACCGCGTGTCCTTTTACATGCTTGCTTTAGCAGAACATCCTTTTGCCTCTGTCTGCTTCAGCTAAACATCATTTGACATCACTGACTTTCTAAAGAAACTGGAACTTCAGTGAGAACTCCTCCTGGAGTCCCGCCTGGTCCTGGTTGCTCCTGCTGATCCATGCCAACTCAGCAGAGGCCTGGCTGTTTCTGCTGACTCATGTTTTTCCCCACGGCCTTGCTACATTTGTTGCCAGTTGTTTTTGCTAATCTTAGTCATTCTGACTGCGGTGAGATGAAATCTCTGTTGTTTTAACTTGCATTTCCTTAATTGCTAAGGATGATGAACACTTTTGAGTATTTCTAGGTCATTTTTATTTCTCCTTTTGAGAACTGTTTGGACTCTTTGCCCATTTTTTTTTAAATTTGTTTTCTTGACTGTTGCTTGTAACTGACATATATTAAACTGGCAAGGACCCTCTCTGTCCTGTGGGCTTCTTTGCTTGCTTGTTTGCTTAGCTGCGGGGAGCATCTGTTTTATGAGGCCCCAGCTATAAACTGTTGGCCTTAATTCCTGGGCAACTAAAGAGGGGGCAGCACAATGACTCAGCAGGTTACGGCACTTACCACTGTCCCCAACAGCCTGGGCCGGAACTCTGAGGCCACAAGGTGGAAAGAATACAAACTCATTTTTTTTATTTCAACAGGTAAGTCATAGCTTATAAAGCAATTAAAATGTAATATTACTAATACTTTCATCACAAATTTATTTTTAATTAATTTGCTTTTTAGATTTGATTAAGTTCGCCTGTGTGTCTTGTCTGTGCATCACGTGAGTGCAATGACCATGAAGGTAAGGAGAGGGTGTCGTATCTCTCAAAACCACAGTCACAAACGGTGAGCCACCACGTAGGTGCTGGGAATCAAGCCCTGGTCCTCTGGAAGAGCAGTCCTCTCTCCAGCCCCTTCATGACCCATCTGAAGGGACTTTTAAAGTCTTAGCAGAAGCCATCAACTCAGCAACCTCCCAAGGCCACTCACACTGTGACACCCCAGACACCAGCTGTACAGAAGTCCACAAGGCTGAGAGATTGCATCCTGACATCAGCAGACTCACTGAGACCAAACCAGTCCCTGGCACAGAGGGGGCACTCTTCTCTACAGCTGGCATTTAGCACTCCCTTAAAATTACAGCAAATACTCAGCAGCCAACTAAGACAGTGTGTGCCCACCCAGTAGCTACTTCCCAAACCCCAGCCTCCTACCCCCGAGAAGAAGCCAAGTTCACAAGGTAAGAGGCGAGGGACACAAGGGGCGGGGTTCTTGACATTTTCAGCTGCTGAATTAGCCAATCCGGGACTGACGCTGGAGAGACTCCGTTACCAAGCAGCCTGAGCTAAAGACTGTAGAACTGTTGCTTTCATTTATTTTTCCTTTGGCCCTCTAGTTCCCTTTATACTATGTGTATACCCAAGGTATGTATGTCTGTGCACACTTGCAGACCAAAAAAAAAAAAAAAAAAGGTTCATGTTGACTGCCTTCTTCTGCCATGCTACAGTTTTGAGACGAGATCTCATTGTGTAGCCCTTGCTAGGTTGGAATTACACAGACCAGGTTGGCATCCAACTCAGAGATCCACCCACTTACCTCTGTCTCCCAAGTCCTGGAATTAAGGGTGTTTGGCGCCACACCCAGGCTTTTAAACTAATCTCTGAACCCAGAGTTTCCAGACTAGCTCTCGGGAGGCTCGGCCTGTAACCTTCAGCAGCGCGAGGGCCGTAGGTGGGCGTCAGCACGCCCAGCAGCTCGCAGTGGCATGGGGGTTCTCTGCGCCAGCGCGAGTGCTCTTACGTGATAAGCTGTCTTTTCAGCCTGAAAAATAGTTTAGCCTGGCAAAAAAATTAAGACACATGAGGAAATCCAACATTTATTGAGTATTTAGTAACAACAATATAGTTTTTCAAGAAACACCTGAGCTGAACCCTCCAGAACAGAACAAGGCATCTTCCAATACTGGTAAGCTAGACCCCAAGTCTACACTTTTATACTCCCCTTTAAGAATTCTCAAGATACACAAGTGGCTTAAAGATATTCACATTATTATAAAACCAAATATTTTAAGGTAAAAGCAGTTTCGAGGCAGTCATGTCTACACAGCATGGTTCTCCGGGATGCCTTCCTGTGGCTTCAGACAACTGTCCTCAGCACAGTTACAGACTCGAGCAAGATGCTTGGCAGAAGTAAACACTCCAGCTGCTCCGGGTCCTCCATCTCACAGGCCTTCTGATACAGGGCTCACCCAGTTCCTCTGACCCAGCGCTCACTCACGTATCGGGGATAACTCATGTAAGAAAGGGATGTTCTGCTGAATTCTGATCAGGCACAGTCCAGAACACCACCATAGCTATGGATTATTTTATAGCACTTCAGTATCCCTGAAGAGATTTTATACAAAAGTTGAAAACAGCTCTTATAGTTTTTATTTTTAAGAAGTCCACTTGCAACAGTTCAAACAGAAGTATCTCTACTGAACTACCACAGTGAAACAACTTATTTTTTAAATGGCATATAGGTTGTCACAACCTCTTAATGAACATTTAGAAGGAGCGGTTACGGTGTGCCGTGTGTGTGAATATGCTCCAGTAGTCTGACTGCATATGGAATCTACACAGGTCAAAGGTCCCAATCAGTTCTCAAGTTTGATAGTAAAATATCTGGTGTTCACAGTATTATTGAGAGAAATTCCCTACAGAGCTCCTGACTGTTTGAAACATGAATTTATAGAAAAGTCTAAGAAAATCCCAGGAGATACTTTTAATTATTAGCCAGGATGAGGTGACAAGCTTTCAAAAGTGAACCTGACACTGATATGTAATCGACTGTAGATTGCCCAGGCCAATATGCTATTACATATAGTCTCATGATTCTCTAAGTACTACATATTTGATTAACACACACTTTTAGAGACTTTTTTGGTTTTTTGGGGGGTTTTTTTTTGTTTTTGTTTTTGTTTTTGTTTTTTGTTTTTATTTTGCTTTTTGAGACAAGATCTCAGCAAAGGCCATACTGGCCTTGCATGTACCTTAGGTTCCCAAGTATTGGGTGACAGGTCATGTGCCACCGTGCCCAGTCCTGATCCTTATAACAGCTTTCAGATATCTGTCCTAAATCTATATAACTCAGGGTCGGGTTTTTTTTTTTTTTTTTAATCTTATCTTCAATGAATTAAAAAAATAACAAACATTAGAACAAGTTAAGCAGACTTTAGAAGAAAGGAGGGCTGCTTTGGCGATGTAGAAAAAGATGACTGCTTCAAAACCAGTCACCTTGGTCTTCCTCCATTGAATATTAAAATGCAGTAAGGCGATTATTACTTTAAGACACTTGAAATTATACTTAATAAATGGATAACTGGCCCCACACCTGACATATTGCACACTCTATTTTTCTTCTCTATTCCAAAAAGCCAAATACAGTTTTGAAAAGACAGCTTAACTGTCTGTCTAAAACCATCTCAGAGAGGTTGACTATGCTTGTGCTATTATGAGCAACTGAAAAAGGTCAAATGAGTATTTTTTAACTTTTTTAGGTTACATGTATGTGTTGCCTGTGTGTATTTATGTGCACCACATGTGTATCTGGTGTCCACAGAGGTTAGAAGAGGGTGTTAGACCCCTTGGAATTGGAGTTACAGGTAGCTGTGGACCACCATGTGGGTGCTGGGACCAGGTGCTCATAATCACTGAGTCAACTCTCTGTGACATTCATTCTCTGACAATGACTGTTCTTCGAGGTTCCGCGTACCTGTTTCTACCATCTCCCGTCCTCCCGAGTCATGACAAGAGTGCAGCTGAGGGCTGAGGATGTGTGCCCACTGCTCCAGCTGCCATTCCAAGCAGTGCCACAAGCTAAGGATTATGTTATAACATTTCAGTGCTCCCTGAGGAGATTTTTATATCAAAGTTGGAAATAGCTATTAGACTTAAAAACAACAAACAAAACAACACACAAAGGGCCACTGCAGACCTCTCATTAGCAGTGCGAGGGGAAACCAATAGAAGATTAACACAGTTCCCTTCACACAGACTTCCTCTGGAGAAGCTAAAGGACATTAAAATGTATGCGTTTCCACAAGGAAAGAAAAAACGAAACAGACAACTACCACTAGGTGACCAGTGAACAAGATGACGGAGAAACACGCCTCGTGTCAATGACTCAAACGCGGCCTGTTCTGTCGTCCCCAGCCACGGGCTGGGCTCCAGGCGGTGCGGGGGAGCGCTGACCTCAGCAGGGCACCCCACGCCTCCACAGTTGCCTCCACAGCTCCCTCCACGTGCACTCTGTCTCCCCACATTCCTTCCGTCTTTCTCGCACTCTGCCTTCCGCCGTTCTTTGACCCTCTCTCTCCCTTCTTTCTGGACTATTCCTTCGCATCACTCTTCTCTTCTCTACTTCCTCTTCCTTAGAATCTGTTCCTTCCACGTACCATCAACAGTCTACACTGGAGAAGTCAGAAAGCTCCCGCCCGCCTCAGGAGACAGCACTGGTCCAGCTGAGGAGCGACAAGCCCCTCCAGTGACCCCGTCCACGCCCTGCCTTTCGACACCGTGCAGGTGGCACACCTCCCAAGCCCACAAAGCAGGGCACCCAGGCCAGGCCCCGCCATTCTCCTCACACTGACAGGCATGGCACAGCTCATGAGCTTGTCTTCATAAAGGAAAACTGCATTTTCTTGAAACAGACTTTCTAGAGGTTTTCCAAATTCTTTTCATACAAATGAAGTTTGATGCAGTCTAAGATCCTTTCTCTTAACAGTCTGAACCAATCACAGTGGAGCGTGTGGGGCTGAGTCTTCAGCTACTGAGAAAATAGCATCTGAAGGAACTTACTCATGTGAATCACCCTCGTCAATAATCCCAACTGCTTCCTCTATCCAAAAATGGCACTTATAATTTAGCAATTGTGTCAATAACTGTGACATCCTAACTTCAACCTTAAGGATAGCATAATAATTTCCAGTGCTTCCTAAACTAGCTGATATCGAAACCTTCTGAGGAACTTATTGAAAGCAGAATCTGTGTCCCTCGCGTATTTAAAACAAGCAGGGAACTGGGTGTAAGGACTGTGATGAGAGAACCAAGGCCAGCTGCTGCTTTTGTGGGGATGATGATGAGTACTGAGGCCCTCGGTGCAGGGACACAGAGCAAGGCCTGAGAGCTTAACAGAAGAAAGGAATAAATGAAGTAAATGTGGCCAGACCTAACCGGGGACGGCCTTGGCCAGCGAGGGCCTCTGCGCGCGGTTCCCACTCCCTTCTCTCCTTCTGTTGTTTCCTGTACTGCTGGGCCTTGGGCACAAAAGCAGGCACTCTGAATACTGAGGTATAGCCCTACTCTACTTTGATGTAACTTTTAATCTCTTCATTTAAAAAAAATGTCTTAAAGACTCCTTCCTAGATGCAGTACATGTAGGACATCTGTTTTTGGCAAGCTCTGTCACATTATCAGCCAAAGGATAAGGATAAAGTTCCACCTCCTGTTTCCACCTACCAAGCTAAACCTGAACACAGTCCACAGGCTCTTACTTTACCATGGCATTCTGCCAAGGAATCAATCAGGGCCGCTGCTCCGTCAACCTATCTGAGTATCACACTAGTTAACAATTCCTCTCCTGGGTGCAGATACCTTTGAATTTTAAACCTTCTCAGTCTGTCTCTGGCTGAACTACAGAAGTTGGAACGACCTGTACTGATCACTTCTTTTGAAAATTCCTACCAAGGATATGGAATCATCACAACCAATACTGTCCCTTCATAACTTCCCTTTCTTCATGTGACCATTAAATACCCAAGAGAAGACAAGCCGGGACTCAGGACCCCTGAGAGGAAGCAGCATGCACCCCGGCAGGGACAAGCCACCCACTCTGGGGACATTAGGTCTCAAGGCAAGGGGAGCACGGGGCAGCTCCTTATCATTCAGAGTTTAAAAAGGCAACTGTCCTCAACGGTGTTCAAAATAAGAAATGCACATTTACCCAAATCAAAACTTTTTCTACAACTAGATATAAAAATCTTCTTCCTCCACACCACCCACCACATCTAATCTAAAGTAAGCTCTGCGTTGCCTCTTCAAAAGGATCCTGGAAACGCGCTTTGAGGTAGAAGGAAAGTCTGAATGGACCACTGTTACTCTCACAGGCTTATGTATTTGGTCCGTTGAGTTTTCCACCGTCCTGCTAGTGTTGCGACTAGGTTCTTACTTTATTCTCAGTATAATATATTTTGCTTCCAGAATGCCCAGTAAAGCTGAAATTTTTCACTTAATGTGATTTTTTAAATGTCCCCAAATATCTTAGAGCTTAGGTTTGGCAAGACAGTTTAATACATACAAAATGAACACTCTTCTCTCTCTCTCTCTCTCTCTCTCTCTCTCTCTCTCTCTCTCTCTCTCACACACACACACACACACACACACACACACACACACACAAAATGCCTCCTTTAAGTTTTCACTATTTTCTCCTTTCTCATACAGCTAATTTTTAAATGTGCAGCTTACTTAAAATCTACAAATAATCTCAAACATGATTGTCACCAAATACTGTAGAGCAGAGATGAAATGTATGCGGGTACATAGATTGTCAATGATTACATTGGTTACATCACATTTCTTAAGAACAGAACTTTCTGCTCCTGTAAACGTTTCTCACACTTTAAAGTGAGGTTAGTGCTGACATGAGTTATTGCTACACTCACAGCTTCAATGTCTCCACTATATCCGAGGTACATTGTCTCCATCCAGCCTCCCAGTCCTTCCTTCCTTCCTTCCTTAAGAGCCAACCCAGCTCACAGCCCACACTGTCCAATGTTTTCACTAACACTGGAACAATACCAAGTAACATTACAAAATATCAGAGATCAAACTGTCTTCTTACTGGAGCACAGGAATTTAACTTATTCTTCATGACATGAATATACTGCTCTTTCATTCTTCCAAAGAGGATTATTCTGGAGACAGAAGGCCTCCTGAGTCCTTCTCCAACACTACTCCTTCACATCTCCTGGGGCGGTGCTGTGTCACCCGTTTACTTCAGTCAGAAGAATCACCTTTCCTTTGGTGGAGTGTCGTAACGGTTTCTTATGCTTTTTGTCAGCTGCTTGATAAATATTTTGTATGTTTTTCCACAGTATGTGTGAACTGTCTTCTGTAATTCCAGTTCTAAAGGTTTTAGTAAGGAACGGACGGAATCATCCTCAAGAGAACACTAGAGAAGAAACATAACAGGCAACAATACATACAAACATTTAATTATTTTACAAATAAGTTCTTCAGTCAATTAAAAATTAACAAGCTCCATTTGTTATCTCACATGAAGTATACTTAACCAGTGTTACCAGTGAACTAAACATGAGTGTTAGAGAAGGGGTTGACGGCCAATCTCTGAAGACAGGGAGACTTCAGACAGAGCAACGCAAGGGCCTCCCACGCCAAGGGAGGAACACTTTCCAGAGCAGAAAAGAAGCAGAGAAATGCTGGAGCGTGGTGGGGCACGCCCTTAATCCCAACACCCAGGAGGCAGAGGCAGGAGGATCTCTGTGATTCTGAGGCCAGCCTGGACTACATAGGGGGTTTCAGGACAGTCAAGGCTACACAGAGAAAATCTGTCTCAAACAAAGCAAGCGAGCAAAAGGGTGCAGAGAAACTGGCATGAAATGCCTGACCTTGTTAAAGGCTCTGGGAGGAACTAGTGAAAGCTAGCCTCACTCACAGGAGAGGGCGGCCGTCCCGCCATTCGCCCCATCCCACACCATCCCTGAGAAACTAGTGAAAGCTAGCCTCACTTACAGGAGAGGGCGGCCGTCCCGCCATTCGCCCCATCCCACGCCACCCCTGAGAAACTAGTGAAAGCTAGCCTCACTTACAGGAGAGGGCGGCCGTCCCGCCATTCGCCCCATCCCACGCCATCCCCTGACCCCACGCAGCAACACTGCTGATGCTGGGTTAGCCATGAGCACCACAGCCAGAGCAGCAAGAGTGAAATGAGTCACTTCCCAAAGAAACTTGGAGAGTTCTTACAGTTTGGCTATGTGCGTCCAGAAGACCCATGTTAGACTGGACCCTAGGTCCCTCACAGTGAGACCAGAGGTGGTGGTCTACTTAGGAGGGGATCTAGTAGAGGAAGTTAAGTCACTGGTAACAGTCCTCAGAGGGGACACAGAGTAGGAAGTTCTGTTCCTTCCCCTGCCTCCTCTGCTAGCTGCTCTCATCGTGATGGAAGGTTTTACCACAGGCAATGGGACCAGGTGACTATGGACTGTGATTTCTGAAACTGAGCAAAAGAACAAATTTCCCTACACATAAACTGACAAACTCAAGAGTTTCTTAATAGAATGGGAAGCTTGTTGCCATGCTGCACAGAAAGGATCCAAGGATAGATACACAGGAGAACTGCTAAGTACTGCGGACTCTTCACGGGCTCTTCCAGCACATGACTGTCTAGAAAGTAAGCCAGAAAACAGCTAAACGCTAATGGTATTTTTTGGCCATCTTCTATCTATAGTGTAAAACATAGAAATCTGAGATAAAAATGAACTGAGATTATTTATCCCTGAGCGTCGCATCCCACCAAGAGGAGGAAACCAAAGGTCCTCCACCATTCCAGTTGGGACTGACCTAGAAGCTCCTCCCGCCGGCTGGCTTTAGTACGGCTGGAAGATGCTGTGAGCAGACGGGAGAAATCACTCAGAGCAATTATCACACTTCCTGAATGGTTCCAGTGCTGAGAGGAAGTGCTGCTGACTGCTCCCCACTAATGAGCCATCTCACAAAAGGAGGGTGTGAGGCTGTGAGAGCTGGATCCTGTGGAGCACTGCCCTCCAGCCATGACAGGGCTGCCCACAGTCTCCGTGGCTCTGGTTGTCTACAGGAGGCCAGGCAGGACTGCAGAGCACCAGTGTCATGGAGGGATGGGTTTAAGAGGTGGCACCCTTCCTGAAGGAGTTAAGAGGCAAGTACTCGTGGAAGCTCTCTTTTCTACAGCTCTACATTTTCTTCAGTAGTGTGCCCACTGGTAAAATGGAAGGAAGGAGAGAAGGAGAGAGGGTGGAATGGTGGGTGGGTGAGAGGGAGAGAAGGACAGAGGGAGGGAAGGAGGGAGGAAGCGGACGTGGGAGTAGAGGGAGGGAGCAGAAGGCTGACATGAGAGGGGATGAGGGACGAGTACAGTAAAGTGCATGTGTGGAAATGCCCTCACCTGGTCAGGATAGTGCATGTACCTTATTATATATGTCATACATTACATATGTTCTATATGTGCTAACAATGCATTATGTAGAAGAGGTGAGCTAACAGTGACTCGCCTCAGGTGAGTCACCTCTCAGTGGCTGAGAAGGGCATGACAAGCATACCTTCTTCTAGTAAGTCATGTAAATAAGAGAAAAAGAAACCAAAGCTCTGCCGTAACATTGGTAGTGATCTGAGAGGGAAGGTGTGCCTGTGCTCCTAGCCAAATCAGAAACACCTTCAGCATCAACACAACTTGAAGGAAATATAATCACGGAGGGTAAGTACCCCAAAGTCTATAGTGGTTCTACGTGGGTCCAGACGTGAACTGTGGGCACAACATCACAACTCTAAGAGGAAACTATACAACTGTAAGCTAGCAGGAAGCTTTGATGTTTACTAATCAAGGGAGCTTAGGAGCACACGGCAGATACACCTGAGTTTAACGTCAGCATAATGGTTAATAAATACCATTAGTCTTAATGAAAAAAGAATTTCGGTTCTTAGGTGTTAAGAAGATAATATATATAATTCAGGTTCAGAAATGCACAGAGAGAACCTGTGACAGCCCACGAAGCCAGACCTTGGGAGCTGGAGACTTTACAGTAAACAACAGGAAATTCTTTACACTGTATTCACAAACTCCTCACAATACTGTCATTTTAAGTGAATACCTTGGGGGAGCAACCTTACATTTCTCAGTGCTTCATACATAGCCCTGAACGCTGGCTGCTTGTCGTCATGGTAAACGCCTCTGTTTCCATGAAGGATAAAGACTCCTTCTTCTTCCGCTTCTCGGCAGTTGCTTCCATATATGCAGTGATCTGGTCGGTAATTCCACTGACACGGAAAAACGAAAAGGCTTTCTACAATGAACAAAAGCCCAACAACAGGAAAATGATAAAGCATACAATGATGCTATGGAATCAACACCTGCCAATGTCATCACTTAAAAAACTATACATGGCATCTGGACTTCTCCCAACCTAATCAATATTCAAGTCTTACTGAAAATATAAACCACCATCAATATAAGCAAACGCTGAGCCAATGTGTTTCCTATGGTGAGAAGGGCTGAACTGAGGACCTGCGCGCTGAGCCAGCCCCCCACCACTGAGCTGGCCCTGGCCCACTGCTACTGGCTTTCTGATTTTTAGTCTGTGATGGGTTTAAAAATGCAAGGAATTAAAGGAATTTAGATGATTACCTGGATTATGAAAAAACATGATATTTAACAGATCCTGATCACCCCACGTGATGTTTAGTTTGTACTTTTTAAGCAGTGGCATAAGGATGTCTCCCCACTGGAGCCGCACAGTTGTCATATCGTTCTGTCGATAAAAGCATTGAGAAGTTTTAGCATTCACATTCCCGGGGCAGCATGACAGCTCCCCATTCTCCCTTAGAACCATTACAAAGCCCAAAGAGAACGGAAAAGCCCTTAGTTACAAAACCATGCATCGTGTGCAACCCTCCGTGTGAGGAGGCTGCAGCTCTGGAAGGGAGGGGAGCGGCACTGATGGTCAGACGGGGACAAAGCCACTGAAGCTGGCAAAAGACCAGCACAGCCTCACGGCCGCTCACCTGCTCCTGTTAAAGAAGAACTACAAAAAGTGGTTTCTTTAGACAAGGTTTTACCAGTAGTCTAGGGCTAGCCTCAAACTGATGATCTTCCTGTGTCTGTCTCTAGGAAGCCAAGATTACAGGCTGCACCACCACAGCCATCTTTGAAAGTTTGTAGCTTGGTACGGCTGGCTGGGTCGCTGTGGAGGTCCCTGCAGAGGTCCCTGGCACCCTACGGTGTAGGCAGAGATTTGTCCACACCATCCCAGGAAGAATCACCGATCCCCTGACCTGCGCTGAGACCCCTGTAACGTCTGACTCTCAGACTGTGGGGACGCAGCACCACTAGTACGGAAATCCATCAGGTGGTTGTTGTTGTTCCTTATTTCCCAGCCTCTACAAACTGTTCTTTGTCAAGCTTCTTGCTTTTCTTTTTTTTTCTTTCTTTCTTTTTTTTTTTTTTTTTTTTTTTTTTGGTTTTTTCGAGACAGGGTTTCTCTGTGTAGTCCTGGCTGTCCTGGAACTCACTCTGTAGACCAGGCTGGCCTCAAACTCAGAAATCTGCCTGCCTCTGCCTTCCAAGTCCTGGGATTCTTTTTTCTTTTTTATACAGTATTATATAACCCAGGCTGGCTTCGAACTCATGGCCAAGGAGCTCTTACTTCTCTCAGCCTCCCAAATGCTGGGGAGGCAGGCTGCTTATTGGCGTTAATACTTTTATTGTATGTATTTTGTTTATTAATTTCCAATAATTTTCTTTAAACTTCCAAAATAAGTGGTCTTGACAGGGAAAACAAATCGCATGCCAGACTCTGTTCTGAGCACTTACCAGTTCAGCCTGGACGCTAACACAGACACAGATAGTAAACAGGAGTCCATTTTAAGGACACAGTCTGCACCATAAAATGTGTGTATCTGTGTGTGTGCGCGCACATGAGTGCACATACATAGAGATGTGTCTACATACACAAGGATAAGAATCTTAATCCTGACCCCCAGTATCAATGTAAAAAGGCACTGTGAAGGCATGTAACTACAGTGCTAGCCGGGGCAGGGGCTGGGCCGGAAGATCGCTTAGCTTGCCAGCCGGCCACTTTAGCTAGTTCAGTGAGGGCTCCTGACTGGGGGGTGGGGGAGTGAAGGGAGGAGCAGGACACCTGCTGTCCTAAAGCTGTCCTCTAAGCTAGCAGCCTTCCTCTTCCTCGCAGTCGCTGTGACTACCTGCATCAGAGCGTCAGCATCAGTCCTGTCATGTTCGTGTCCCTCACAGCAGGAGGACGGTCCTGAGCCCCTCAGCTGAGACTTCCTCCGCTAGCTCCCTCCCTCCTGAGCCACTTACATGTAGTTCTGTCTTGACTGCACCCAACCTTGTAGAAGGTTAACTGAAGGTGGGATCCCACACGTGGAGCTAGGAGGAAGCTGGCGTCTATGCTGGGAGGAGGCTTTCTGCTGCTACAACTGTTATTAGGAGCCATCCGCTCTCTGGCAAAACAAGACTAAACAGAACAAACTCTCTAGAGCTAAGCTCTATAAGCAAGCCAAATAAACTCTGGTTCCCTAAATTGGATTGGTGACACCACTGTGCTATGGCTTGTTATCAGAGTAGACATCTGTAGAGATCAGAGTAGACTCAGAAAAAGTTCCCAAAAGATAAAGCTTGTAGGTAGAGAAAAAAAAAAAAAAACTAATCAAAACACCTTCCACATGTTGCACAGTATAGAATACATACAAGAAAAGAACTCAGATCCTAATTTAATATACCTTTTGTTTTTCTGATAAATAAGAAACATTAAGTAAGCTTTCATAATTATCTAAGAAATAGGAAAGGTCTTAGTATGATCGCACATACCTATAATCCCAGTACTTAGGATGCTGAGGCAGGAGGATGACTGTGGAGTCTGAAGTCACCCCTGAGCCACACGCGGCCATAAAGAGGCCTTGTCTCAAAAAAGAGGCCTGGAGCTGGGTGGGCCGTTACAGCTGGTGAGTAGCTGCTTACCCCACGGCGCAGCTGCCAGCCTCTGGATCCCCAGGGGGCAGGCAAAGCCAGGCGGGTACAGCCGAGGCCCTGGGGTCAGCTAGTCCAGCCATAACTGATTAAGTCCCTCAGCTCACCGAGGGATACTACCTCAATAAAGAGTGATGAAAGAAGACTCTTAGCATCAACTTTTAGGTCTTTGTATGCATGTGTACACACATGCAAATATACAACGTGTGTATACCACACACATGCATACACATGCAAAAAAACAAAAATTCTACATTGCAAACATCATCAGGACATAAACTGCGAGTGTACATTAACAGTTTAAACAGAGTGTCCAGCTTATGAAGCAGTAAGAGAAACAAAGAACGAAGAACAAAGAACTGTTTTAGTTTTTAAATGCTACTATAATGTAGCAGATTGGAACTGCACAATCATAATAGCAAGAACAGGGTGTCAGCCACGAAAATAAACAATCATGGCCTTTATTATACACAGGTTCTCTTTAGGTTCTCATGAGGCTACATGCATGGATCTGTAAGGAACAATCTGGAAAGTGACTGCGAGCCACATGACTAAGGTCCTAAAATGTATATTCTGTGCCCTAAGTTACTGAACAGGGGAAACCACAGCAATGTCTGCTACAGAGACAGAAAAACTATGAAGAAAACTATACATGAGGAAATGTATTTTAAAAACAGGTAAATGTTATAGAGCCAGTCTGTCTCAGCATGCTCTTGTAGAACAATGCTTAAGAATGACATCATCAGAGCCACACCTCCATCTGGCTTAAAAACAGGAGAAAAAAAAAATTAAAAAAAAAAAAAAAACAAAAAAAACAGGAACTTCGCAGGTAGCTGAGAGAACTCTAAGAGCAATAATGAATTTCAGCTATGTTGTCTAGTTTTAAAATCAAAGTGTTAAATTATTTCCACTTTCTTTTGCAATACTAAATTCATAATTCTGCAAAGTTGAAAAAATGCAGTCAGTGAGAAGTCAACCAATTCCAGCAGATAATCTCACAGCACCATCTTCTGGCATGGCGTCACCTCACAGTACAGCAAGCAGAAGAGCAGTCCTGTGGATACGCTGCTTTCACAAAAGAAAGCTTTCTGGCCCATGAAATGAAACCACCCAGAATGTAAGAGCAAATCAAAGTTCCATGTTCAGCAGGGGCTGATGCCAAGTGTGGTGGCTACTCCTGGTGTCAACTTGACTTCACCTGAAATTAACCGGTACCCAAGCAAACAACACCTGGCAGGGGAGGGAGGGGTTCTTAATTAAACCACTTGAAGTGGGAAGAGCCATCAGTTTATATCTGGTCCACACCTGCTGGCAGCCTATAAAAAGGTCTTGGAGAAGGAGGTTTGCCCTAACTCTTCACAGGCATTACAGCCTACCTCCTGAGGATTCCAACATGAACAACAGCTGACACTTCTTCCCGGTGCACTAAACTACTACTGGATTCTTAGACTTTCTGTTGGCAGGTAGCCATTGTTGGACTATCAGAAGCACATCCTATAAGTCACTCTAATAATTCCTGTATGTATATGTATGTATATAATATGTTTACATACACACACACGTGTATGTATGTATGTATGTATGTATATGTGTATACATATGTTCCACATATATTATGTATATTGAATGAAACCATTCATTCTATTAGTGTGTTCCTCTAAAGAACCCTGCAATGAATTCATGATAGAGAGCCTGGCATACAGTAGTGACAACAGCGAGCCGCACTGTGCCCATACTGAGGACACCAGCACAACACGAAGGCGCACAGCTTTCATTCACCCCAGCACTCGGGGAGGCAGAGGCAGGCAGAGAGCTGCCTGGTGTGCACAGAAATTCAGAACAGCCAGGAGCTCGAACAAACAAAAACCACAGGGAAAAAAGGAAAGAAAAAAAGAAAAATTTCTACATGGCATGAAGATATGAAGATTTAAACAGATATATAGAAGGGACAAATAATGTAAATTCTGATCTGCCAGAACTCACTGAAAAATATTTGAAAAACAAATACACCTACAAAATACAGATAGACTCTTAATTCCCCTGAGTTTAATTATTCCTAGCTAGAAATAAAGACATAAGCATTGGAGGGAAAGCCTGCGGTGTTTTTCCAGAAATCCATGTTTTTACTTAACTTCATCTAATATTTATTTTAAAATTTGACTAGTAGGTGTCATGCTGTAAACTGGACTTTGTAGGGTTGTCTGTTTGCTTAGTTAAATTGTGTATTATGTGTATGTGCCTGAGTAATGTTATATGTGCTGTGTTCATGCAGTTTACTGTGGAGGTGCTGGGGGGCGGGAGGCTTGGGAATGCCCTGAACTGGAGTTAATCATGCAGGTGTGAGCCTCCATATCTGAGTGCAGGGAACCAAACTCAGGTCTTCTGCAAGAGGTTATCAGCGACTGTTTAAGCCACTAAGCCCTCATAGAAAGGCCTAAAGCGCAGGCACATTAGATCACATTGTACAGATAAAGAAAACCCTGAGATAGTCAAAATTCACCCCACTCACTGAGCTCCTAAGGAGACAGAGTTAGAGCCAGATTGGCAGGCTGCAGAACCTATATTGATAACCAAAAACCTGCCCCAAATGTTACTTTAGAGTCATGCTCTCTATGCTATAAATGGTGACAGCTTCCTGCATTGACGGTTGGAGATGGCAGTAGCTACTCGGTACACTGTTATTTTACTTCACTGTGAGAAACACCATCTGATGTGACCTACTTGAATTGACCCCTACAAAACACTATAAACACACTTTTTTTTCCAATTATCTTAAATAGAAAAATTAGAAATAATTTAGCATATATGAGGTGGGGGGGGTGGGTTTCAGTGAGCTAACACCTCACCTATGGACCTCTGGCTGACAGAGATCCTCCCCCTGCTTCCTGAGTACTGGGATTAAAGATGTGTATCACCGCATCTTGGATACACACATGTACACACAAGACATGGTTATTTTCCTTGTGTTTTGTTTACAACTAGGTGTATTTCCCATGTGAGTCCCTGGCACACTTAGAGACCAGAAAAGGTATAAGATCACCTGGAACTGGAGTTACAGTTGTGAGCTGCCTGCCATAGATGCTGGAGACTGAATGTGGGTCCTGTGAGGGCGGTAGGTAGTTAGCGACTGAGCCATCTCTCCAGGCCCATAGCTATGAGTTTTTTAAAGAAGTGCTTCATTTTTATTTCTGTGCATGTGTGTGTGTGCCTGCAGAAGCCAGAAGAGGACCTCAGATCCCCTGGAGTGGAAGCAGAGGCAGCAGTGAGCTGCTAATGTGGATGCTAAAATCTCATCGCTGTCCAGTGTGAAAGGGCTTAGCCACTGAACACCTCTCTAGTCCTACTCTAATTTAGGCTTTCAGGAAATCAAACACATTCAGGAGGAAGGAGAGCTTAGTAGAGCGCCTGCCTGCGCTGAGAACTGCCGACCTTGAAGTACTTTCTCCTCATCCGGGTCAGGTTCATCAGCATCACACCGGAGTTCACGCCCGTCCTCCCGTAGTACGGGTGCCGGGCAAAGCGGTTGTACCATCCGATTCTGGGCTCCTCGTGCTCCGGGGCCATCGCAGCAATTTGTGTGGAATTAAATTTCTTTAGTAATGACCAAATATCATCGACAGGTCGTAAAAATAGGATATCAGTGTCGACATACAGCAGTGAATCAACTTCTTTCAGTATTAACTATGAGGAGAGAGTTGAATAATTAGTTACAAATATATTTAATAAAAGGAGAGTACCAGAAATTATACAGAAGTGATATGCCAATTTAAAAACTTCTAAGGCAATTTTTCTGAAATTTGTCATTTTTTGAAAAATTCAGATACTTTGCTATTTTTTTTCATCAATTTTTAAAAAACTAGAAAAACAAGCCCCAATGAAAACCTCAGCACTTGCAGTGAGAATTAAAAAAAAAAAAAAAAAAAAAAAAATGACCACAGGTCAGGAGGACACTGCCTTCCTGCTGCATACTACACCAGCTAACTTCCGGTGGGCTCAGACGAGGAGCCCTAACTCCGGTAAGCACAGGCTCCCGAAAGCGAGGGCCTCCCAGACCCTCCCAACCTCCACATGGCACTCTGCTACTCCAGTGCCCTCTGCTACGTGCAAGGCAGACTGGAGCCCAGGCTAGCCGCTCTGCACTCCTAGTTCCCTCTCCCTCCACCCCTTCCCCTCCCTCTACACACATCAACAAATCAAAACCACACTTAGGAAGAACAAGGGCAGAGAAAGACTTTTATTTGAAAAGACTGACTCTGTGGTACTTTTTAAATCTTCAGAGTGCCTTCCACAGAGATTTTTTCAAAGATAAGTTTTCATTTTTTCCTTACAAACTTTAAGACACCTGCAAATTTAAATTTGTTTTTTGTCCTGTTATATTTATATAGCTCAATGATTAGGTTTTAAAGTAGCTGGAGTGTCTGACCTTTTATCTGAAACATGAAATCATCATCAAAGTACACACACTAGAGGACCATGCAATCAAGTTACGAAAAGTAAAAGAATTAGTCCCATAATGCTCTACACAGCGTGCAACTTTGTAAGGACCGGCTCCGACTGTACAGACATTTGAGTCAAGCACAATGAGAACGCGACTTGACCCGTTCTGCTACTCTGCCGATTTTACCATTCCTGCAACAAAGCTGAGCCGCGGGCTAGCTGAGCAGCCGCACTGGGACCCCCTTCCTCTCAGGGCGCCACAGGCTAGTTTAGGAGCGGATATGGAAAATCACTGTGGTGCTGGCTGAGCCTCAATGCCCAAGGCCCTTAACTCAGAGACCACAGTTAAAAAGACGGTGAGCAACCAGGGGGTGGTGGCACACGCCTATAATCCCAGCACTTGGGAGGCAGAGGCAGGTGGATTTCTGAGTTCGAGGCCAGCCTGGTCTACAGAGTGAGTTCAGCCAGGACTACACAGAGAAACCATCTGGGGGGGTTGGGGGGAGAGGCCGTGAGCTGAGCTGTGCCGCCAACTAACAGAAAAGGGGTGGAAATTGTTTTTAGGTGTTGGTTATTGGTTTTCTCACTTTATTTCTTACAAGTCTGGTGAAATAGGGTCCCCCCCAGGGTCCCCCCACCTTTAAGAGTCTAGGGGGCCTGTATGATGGCTAATCTCAGCTGTCAACTTGACCACATCTGGAATCAACTAAAACACAAAGGCTGGGCACACTTTGGGGGTGGGGTGGGGGCACCTTCTTAACTGGATCACCTGAGGCTGAAAGACTCACCTTAAATCTAAGCCACACTTTCTGATGGGAGCCTACCTAAGAGGACACAAACTGAAGCTTTGGGTTTTGCCTGCTTGTGTTTACTCTTGCTGACAAGTTCATCTATACTGCTGCTGAGGGAGGCATTACTTTACTAGAATAAAACTGCTTCTTTGGGATTCCAATGCAAACTGAAGACCAGCTGAAACATTCAGCCTTCTTAACTGAACAACTACTGGATTCTTGGCCTTTCTATCAAGAGACAGCCACTGTTAGAATGGCTGTAAGCCATTCTAATAAATACCCTTTTAATATACATAGATTCATGCTAGCTATTCTGTTCCTCTAGAGAATTCAGACTAACACACCTGGTGTTTCAATAGACAGCCCAGGCTTCCTTGGCCTCCCAAGGACGACCTGATCACAGAACTGAGTATTAAAATTACGCCTAGCCCAAGATTTGTTTTTCTATCAATATTCTGCTTCTATGCCATAACACACCATAGATTAACATTCTTAGAAGAGCACAAAGACAACTGTTTATAGTTTCACACTTAAATCCAGGCCTGGTGGTATGGGCCCTATAACTCCAATTATTTAGGAGGCTGATGTAAAAGAATATTGAATTCACCTAGGGCAATTTTGGGAAACTGTCTCAAAAGTAACAAGAAAGCTACAAGGACAGCTCAGTGCAAGATGGGTTGTTCCCCAGGGCTACTAAATAAATAAGTTATGCTTTGATTCTACTCATGTATAGTTTACGTTCCAAGTTCCACACCAACATACACAGTTGCACAGAGACTGTCTTCCAGGGTTCCTTGGGTACAAGGCACATCAGTGCTCTCTTTTACAGCAAAGGAAGACAAGCTTAGCAAGAATTTATCATTAGGGGAGAAAAGTATCAATTTACTTAAACCTTGTTAAAAAGATAAAGAAACAGTGAAGTATAAGGATAACTAAAGGTTTTAAGTATATTCTTGGCTCTGACTGCCCTGTATCTTTCTATGCAGACCCCGCCTGCCTGTGCTGGGATGGAAGGCCGGCCCCACCACACCCCGCACACACGCCACACCCCGCACACACCTTCACCTTGAGCTTCTGCACTGCCATAAGCAAACACAGCGTTAGAATGAATAAACCACAAGAATGAACATAGAGGCTTAGAAAAACAACTGTGGGTTTTAAATTTTAAGCCCAATCAAGTCAAACTACGGTATCTTTAGATTGGGGGTTGTTACCCAAATCACCACCAAAGAGCTCTCGTAAGCACATGGCTCCTCTCTGCTGCCTCCTGCCCTACAGCTGCAGAGCAGATTCAGGCATCACTTAGGACTGGGAAAGTGACTCCGACAGAAACGTCGTCAGGGAAGCAGCAGTCCGACTCCCCGGCTGTGTGTGCAGCCAAGGGCCTGCAGACCTGAGACCTGACCACTATCCGTTCCCTCGGGTAAAGCAACTCACAGAAACTGTTGTGGGTCAGCTCCACCACGGCACCAATCCAAAGCCCCAGGCTGTTTTCACTCTGACTTGTTCTATGGAAATGTTTTCTCATGTTTGACATGTGTCTGTTTACTTAACGAGGCTTATATGTAATATTTATAAACTCTTCTGTGGTGGTTTAAATAGATGTAGCTACCATAGGCTTATAGATCTGAATGCTTGATCACCAGGGAGTGACACTATTAGGAGGTATGGCCTTGTTGGAATGGGTGTGTCAAGGGGGATAGCTGTAAGGTTGCCAATGTTCAAGGCAAGCCCAGGGTCTCTTCTTCCTGCTGCCTGTGAATCTGGATACAGAGCTCTCCCCTGCCTCTCCAGCACCACGCCTGCCCGTATGCCACCACGCTTCCCGCCCTGGTGAGAATAGCCTATGCCTCTAAACCTATAAGCCAGCCCCAATGAAATGCTTACCACTGTAAGAATTGCTATGCTAATAGTATCTCTTTACAGCAATAGAAATCCTAAGGAACACATGTTCTGTGTTAAATTAAGTTTCAAATTTGAAAAAGAGAAAGAAACGGGACGCTGCGGGGAGGGGGGACCGACTCACCGGCAGGAAGAGCCTCTGGGACGCACAGGGCTTAAAGAGCTTCTTCCACTCCTCGGCAGCGCCGCTCGGGAAGGTGATCGGGTACAGGCTGTAGTTAAATCTCCGGAGAAAGGACCAGCTGTCCAGCTGAAATCACAGGAAGGAACTAACGTTAAAGCATAAGCCAAGTTAGATTTGTTTTACTTTCAACCTTCTCTGTAACATCATATAGCAACACCAATAGCTACAAAAATAGCTAAAACTTAAAACCGCATTTATGTCCTACAGTTGAAAGGTTATTTTCCATCACTTCCTTCATTTTCATTTCAAATCTAAGAATCACAATGATATACAACAAACACTTTTCCATCAAGATCTAAGGCACCGTAGACTTTTTTTTTTTTTTTTTTTTTTTTTTTTTTTTTTGGTTTTTCGAGACAGGGTTTCTCTGTGTAGCCCTGGCTATCCTGAACTCACTTTGTAGACCGAGCTGGCCTTGAACTCAGAAATCCGCCTGCCTCTGCCTCCCAAGTGCTGGGATTACAGGTGTGAGCCACCACCGCCCGGCCACCGTGGACTTTTTAAGTCAGTGTTCAGACCACTGAGATTGATCAGTCCAGAGAACGCAGAATGAGAATCTGAGTTCGGATCCCCAGGACAGCGCTTGGGAGGAGAGGGGAAACAACTGCGCTGCTCAGTAGTCGGCCTGTCCAAAAGCAGTGAGCTCCAGGCTACCCAAGAAATCTTATCCCAAAAGAGAGAAGGCTGAGCGCATGCAGGTGCTTTGCTAAGCCCAACAGCCCAAACTTGACTTCCCTTAATTTCACCCATATAAATTCTCTCAATTCTAAGCAAATTAAATTCAGGAAAATTAACTTATTACCACAGTATATATGATAAAATATTTATATTAACTGTCAGACTAATACAACACGAGTTGAGTCCACTTATACTGGTATTCCTAATACACTGTTCTTATAAATACATATCCAGTGCCAATTTTTAAAAACCATTAAGGACCCAATTTAAAAGAAAATCTACAGTGAATACTACTCTTTAGTGTTCCAAAGTCACTTCAAAACACTGCCTTGGTCCAGACCCAGTTAAACATAATTTATCATTGTTGCTTCCCAAAGGGTTTATGTTACTGCAGCTGTCCCTCCAGAGGTAAGCCTCGACCTGAGGCTCCTGACTCAGCCTGTGATGAAATGGAATGAGGATCACTTGCCAACAGGGCTAGCTTTAGAATTTCTGGTTCAAATCACCCAAAGAGCACACAGAAATGCCCAGGGGCAGTGGGGGAGAGCTGACAGCAGGGGCGGTGGGGGAGAGCTGACAGCAGGGGCGGTGGGGGAGAGCTGACAGCAGGGGCGGTGGGGGAGAGCTGACAGCAGGGGCGGTGGGGGAGAGCTGACAGCAGGGGCGGTGGGGGAGAGTTGACAGCAGGGGCGGTGGGGGAGAGCTGACAGCAGGGGCAGTGGGGGAGAGTTGACAGCAGGGGCGGTGGGGGAGAGCTGACAGCAGGGGCGGTGGGGGAGAGCTCACAGCAGGGGCGGTGGGGGAGAGCTGACAGCAGGGGCGGTGGGGGAGAGCTGACAGCAGGGGCGGTGGGGGAGAGCTCACAGCAGGGGCGGTGGGGGAGAGCTCACAGCAGGGGCGGTGGGGGAGAGCTCACAGCAGGCTGGCTAAGTGTCTCTTCAGTCCGCTGTGGCCAGGTACTGCTCAAAGCATGAGCACCTTCCCACACAGTTTAAGAATGCTTTTGCTGTGACACCCTGCTTAGTGTCCCTGCTAATTATTTTAACGAATAGCATTTTCATTTTCCCTTTCAACTTACAAATCTTTAAAGGTCATTGTAATACTAACTTCAAAATGAAATCTTTGACATTTTTCATTTAATATTGGAATATTTTGCAATTTGGTCCACAACTATCTGATATTCTTTCATCAATCCCAGCACTCAGGAAGGCAGGTTAGGAGGGTCAATGGGGGTTCAAGGCTAGCTTGGGTAACACAATTGAGACCCTGTCTCAAAACAACAACAAACACAAACAAAAGTAAATTACACTTTAAGAAACAACCTACATTAAGAGAAAAGGATGATAAAGTATACATAAAAACAGAGAAGACTCAAAAACTTTTAAAGTAAACCTTTTATACCTCTCAGAATTAAAGCTCTTGGCCAAAGACAAAAAGGCTACAAATGGTGTTTTTCCCTCAACATGGAAATGAACTCGGAAAGAGTTAAAAAAATCAACCCAGGAATCCCCAGCGGCTTAGACTCAGCAGACAGTGGAGGGAGGTGGTGGGCTCACATCAGAGGCATCCCCTCCCCACCCCCCAGCACAGACCCGTCTTCCTGTGTGCCCCAGGCTGTCCCCTCGGAGTCCCAGGCTGTCCCCTCGGATGCGGATCCCTAGTTCCTGTATGGCAGTTGTTGAGGAGACAAGGCTGCCCTAAGTGAAGTCTCATCTCCTCTGGCAGCCGCTGCGACCCAGTGAGGAAGCTCATGTTGCCACCCTGTGATCAAAGTGCCCTGAGGGAAGGAAGCATGTCCTCCTCTTTCTTCTCATCCTGGATACACTATGGCGCGTAGTTGGGGCTTGAAGTGCTGCCGTCTTGAACCACAGTCCTATCCTGAAAATGCCTGGCTAC
Source organism: Apodemus agrarius (assembly GCA_964023405.1). Classification (NCBI taxonomy): domain Eukaryota; kingdom Metazoa; phylum Chordata; class Mammalia; order Rodentia; family Muridae; genus Apodemus; species Apodemus agrarius. Next base: position 10,616,135 of record OZ030022.1, on the reverse strand, counting down.
AGCCACAGCCACAGGAGCTGCTCAGTCCAGAGGGTTCTCGGCTACTCCATCTCACTGCTCAGTCCCCACACCCCAGACGGAGGAGCTAAATAAACTCTTCATTCTTGGCAGGACTGAGGCGTCCTGTGCTGGTTCACCATCCAGTCTTCCCGCATACTGCCCCTGGACTCCTAGAAAGCACTAAGAGAGACACTGCGAGGGACAGTCGGAGCCGAGCGGACTCCGGGTCAGCCAGCTCGGTTGCGCTCACTGAGGGCCAGGTACTTACTCTGTCTCTAAAGCTATCGTGCAGCTGGTCTTCAGCAAAAATGTGGGCGTGCAGTGGCTTGACGCTGAAAATCAGAGCCGACTTCAGCATAGTCACAGTTTCCTCCAGTCTCTCGCCACAGGCAACAACGGCAAGGTGCATGTCCTCACTGGGCCCCGTTTTCAGATCATACCTAGAACAAAGAGAAGCACTGCCACACTTCAGCATGCACTTACTACTAAATGGCATTTTACTGTGTTTAAAATCAGAAGCTTACAACTTTTTAAAATGCAAGAGAAATTTCAAGCTACAAAATATTACAGTGCTAGCCCAGTCACCCCGTCAGGCACGTCTACACTTCCTCCGGTTCTCCACAGCAAGCCCTCCTCAGAGCATCCTCCCGGGAACATCCCTCCACCCATCGCTGCACTGGTGTCAAGGCAGGAGGCCCACCACTCAGATACCTAAACTCTGTTGGGGGGGGGGGGGTTGTTGTTGTTGTTGTTTTTTAATTAAAATTTCTAATTCCATTTAAAACCCCTCCACATGCCTTCTTCAACCTGCAATCAGACCACTATAAATCAAGTAGTCTACGATTCCATGCATAAATATTTCAGTATTTCATGGTAGGCCATGCCGATGACAAGAACCCTGCTCATGTAACTTAGTTCACTGACACACATTCATCTGCACTGGCCAAATACTCACCAAGATGTGCCCACAGTTCTGAAAGGACCTTACGCATCAGAGTCTTTGGGGAAGGAAGGGTCTCCTCAGTCCCCCTTCTTGCCTATGCAGGAACTTTAGTCTAAGAGAGCAGTGGCTTCAGGCTGGGGGACCTCCCGTCCTCTGGTGCGGGCTCCGCACACTGCTCTAGTAAAGGCCCTGGACAGAGTGGTGCTGTCTCCCCAGGGCTCCTGTAATACCAAGCCCTCATATCTGCTAAGTCCTTTGTTTCTAACGTGGAAACCGCATGGGTACCACTTATGCTGTGACAAGGAGACATGAATTTAGTTCATCTCAGAACAGTAGAAGCCATAGTCACAGAGACGACAATCAAGGCACGTGACTCTACTGAGGTCTCCATCATCTTCCTATAGCTACTTCTCACAGTGGTTTGTTTAAAAAAAAGTCTTCACTAAAACACCAACCTGCAGAGGGAAGATGGCCCCGTGGCTGGCCACGCCTGCTCCCTTGCAGAAGACTGGGGGATGCGGGGCTGGCGGTCTCCCTTCCTTGTCCTCAAGTACTTAGGAGGAGAGGCTCATGTCACCAACCAAGATAAGACTTTCCTTATTAGTACTGTTTAGCAGGCCAGCCACGGTTTCTGCTTTCCTACAGGGTCTCCACTGTCACCGTCCACAAGGTGGCTCACAACCATCTGTAACTCCAATGTCCCGGATCTGACACCCTGTTCTGATTTCTGCGGGTACCAGACCACACATTTGGTGTACAGACATATATGCAGGCAAAACACTCAAACACAAAATAAGTGTAAATAAAAGAAAAATTAAAATATCACACCAGGCAAGGCGCTGTAAGCCTATAGTTTCAGCACGTGGAAGGCAAAGGAAAGAGGATCCAGTCTCGGCTCCAGAACAAGACTGTCTCAGGAAAAACGAAATCATAATTTGAGAATCTCCACTGTGTTCAGCTGTTTAACTGGTCCACACGTAGAGTACATCCCAAAGCCAGGAGTCAGGAGCAACTATTAACTGACTCCTAACAGTCACATGTTACTCTGCACAGAAACCTGCAGAATGTGTCAAGAAACGATATAGATACACACACACATACACACACACACATACACATATACACACACACACACACACATACACACACACACACATACACACATACATACACACACAAATATATACACATACATACACACATATATATACACATACATACATACACATGCATACATACACACATATATATATACACATACATACATACACACACATATATACACACACACACACACACACACACACACACACACCTTAGGAGAAGACAATGTTCCTCAAGAACAGAAAGAGAAATCTGCCCACAAGCAGCCTCCAGGAGCAGTCACGCTTACAATGCCTGGACTCGGAGGTGGAGCAGACGGCCAGGAGGCCAGGGTCACTTTCAGCTAGATGCAAGTCTGAGATCTGAGGTCTGTGAGCCACAAGACCCTGTCTCAAAGACAACAACATGTTACTAAGGACGACTCAGCTGCAGGTGTCATACGCTCTGGCAGCATCACGCAGACTCCAGCACGCAAGCTGACAAGATGAAACATGGACTGAAGTCTCTACCCCTCAGCACCAAGAACAGAAACAACTGCAGAAGAATTAAAAGAAATCTGCTGTAAGCTCCATCACTGCGGGAATTGATAGCTAAAGTTTTCTAAGCATTCAGAGGGAAGCAGCCATTCTGATAATTCTGGCCCAAATGAATGGTAGGATCTTCATCATGCTCTTAAAATGTGCTTTATCTTAATTCAAATCCCTGCAGAGATAAATGCTACCCAAAAAAGAACTTTAAAATAAAATCTATTTTCCATATAACAAAAGGAAATCTCTAGATAAATTCAAAGAACACCAGCAGGCTCTCATAATCCAGTAAAGCATAATATAAGCGGGAGACACAGCCCAGCACAGCACAGCACAGCACAGCACAGCACAGAACAGCACAGCCCAGCACAGCCCAGCACAGCACAGCACAGCACAGCACAGCACAGCACAGCACAGCACAGAACAGCCCAGCACAGCACAGCACAGCACAGCACAGCACAGCACAGCCCAATGCAGCACAGCACAGCACAGCACAGCACAGCAGAGTGCAGCACATCCACAGCACAGCACAGCACAGCACAGCCCAATGCAGCCCAGCGCAGCACAACACAGCACAGCACAGCACAGCACAGCACAGCACAGCACAGCACAGCACATCCACAGCACAGCACAGCACAGCACAGCACAGCACAGCACAGCACAGCACAGCACAGCACAGCACAGCCCAGTACAGCCCAGCGCGGTGCTGGCTGCCTGTGGGTACAAGGAGAGCTCACAGCTTGGCGGGAAGGGGGAGCTAGGTACACAGTCCCGGAGCCCAGCAGGATCCTGCAGACCATTCACAAAGACTCCGCAGCCTGGTCACGCAGACAGGAGCCCTGCTGCAGACAACCGGATCCAGCTCCCTTGGCAGGCTTCCTACCCAGCCATCCCTCAAGTACTTCTCGGATGCTCTCCAACTCACTGTGTCCTAAGCTACTGACTGGAAGTAGTAATGGTTTGTTTTGATTGCAATGAATGGGGAAGGCAGTCTCAAGGAGGAAAACTGTCTAGGTTAGGTTGGCCTGTGGCATTGATTACCCTGTAATCAATGGGCATACCCTGTAAGACATTTTTTTAACTGCGTTTATTGATCTGAGAAGACTCACCCTAAATATTGGTATCAGCAATTCAGAGTCCTGGCTCAGTAACGAAGTAAAACCAAGCCCAGCACTAGTACACACAAATTAATTTCTTGCCCTCTGTTCTTGAGTGTGGGTGTAATAGCTTTAGGTCATCCTGACTTCCCACAGGATGGATTGTAGCCTGGAATCTGGAAGCCTCCTCTCCATTTGTGTAGGGTATCAATAGCAAGAGGAATGACTCTAAGACAGGGCAGCCTCTGAGAGTGAGGAGTGAACTCGCTTAGGCAGTTCCCTCCCACCGCTAACTCAGGGCCGAAGCCCCTCGAAGGGCCTAAGCAATGCAAGCAGCCGCGTCTTTTCTTACCCGAGCAGTGTGTGACCGGCAGGCGCATGCAAATTCTTTCATTCCCAATGACCTTCAGTACCAGAGGAACCCAGGGCACACATAGAAACGGGAGAGCTGGGATGCACCTCAGTCATAAAGTTCGTGCCCAGCTCGCTCTGGTTCAGTCTCCAACGCCACCAACAAAACCCAAAAAGTACGACACTAATGAATAGCGGAACAGAGTTAAAAACATGAACGCATCTAAGTAAAGGAAAACTCTTCAAAAACTGCAGCTAACAAATACAACATGAGAGAATCATCACAAAAAATAAAATAAAGGAAGAGAATGTATTTCCCACATATTTCAAAGTAGACAAGAGAGACAGAGCAAACATAGAGCCCGTAACCATGTGATAAAACTTAGCCATCAATGTTCAGCTTGGGAGACGGACGTGCGGCCTCTGCTAAGAGGCACCTCAGGGGTAAGCTTATGGCAGACGCCAGCTGACTCCTAGTGACAGCATAAAGCAACACCATCTACTCACGAGGACTCAGGCAAACCCAAACCAAGTGTAATTCTGCAACACAAAATAAGTACCACATCACAAATGATGAGGCCAGTGTAACGGCTCAGTGGGTAAAAATGCTTGAAGGCAAACCTGACAACCAACTTACATCCCGGCAACCCACAGTAGAAGGAGAACCTTAACCTTCTCCTGTGGAAGCAGACAACAAGGAGGGAGGTGAGGAGCGCCAGCCGGGACAACCTCTGACCTCCGCACCACAGCACAGTAGATGCGCCTGCATGCAGAATCACATCACACACCCCACAGGTACACAGTTAAAACACAGGGAGAAACCCATGGCATCTGTACGTACAGTTTGCTATCGGGTCACTGGATGTGAGGGAGGCTTAGTTCTACAAAGGCGGCTGAGTCGGAGCGGGAGAGCGGGAGAGCGGGAGAGCGGGCTCGGCACTCAGGAGCACTTGACGCTCTTCCGGATGGCCAGAGCTCTGTTCTCATCACCCATATTAGATAGCTCAAAGCCACCCATAACTCCACTTCTAAGGGATCCCACACCCTCTTCTAGCCTCTGTGAGCACCAGTCAAACACACACACAGAGAAACATTTAAGGTATTTTTCGGAACGGTGGCACACTGCAAACCGGTTCACATTTTGTACGCACACGGTACAGACACAACATTACCAGCAGAAAATGTAAAAGAGGAGAAATCTCTTATTTACAAGGCTAATAAGGTGGTAGTGGGGCAAGCCTTTAATCCCAGCACTCAAGAGGCAGAGGCAGGCAGATCTGGTTGAGTCCAGGCCGGTCTGGTCTACAGAGTTCGTTCCAGGACATCCAGGGCTACACAGAAAAAAACCCTGTCTCATAAACACAAGCAAACAAAAAGAGCCTAATGCAGCGGTACACACACACTTACTTCAGCTACTCGGAAGACAGAAACATGAAGATTACTTGTATCTACAAGTCAAATATCTACAAGTCCCAAACCTGGGACGACACAGAGAAACCTATGTCTGTCTGTCTGTCTGTCTGTCTGTCTGTCTCTCTCTCTCTCTCTCTCTCTCTCTCTCACACACACACACACACACACACACACACAATCTGTAATGTCTAGTAGAAGCCTTTTATCATCTTGTCTACATAAATTGTCAACTTGACACAGCTTAAGAGTCATCTGACAACAGAACTGCCTAGATCAGAAAGGCATGTGGGCATGTCTGTGAGACTGTCTTGATGACCAGTGTGGGAGGGCCCACCCACTGTGGGAGGGGCCATCCAGAAGTAGGAGGGCCTTGGCTCTCAAAGGGGAGCTGAGCTAGCATGCAAGAGAACCAGCAAGCAGCACTCCTCATGGTTCCTGCCTTGAGTTCCTCCCCTGACGTCCTTCCGGAATGGACCGTGTGACCTGGAAGTATAAACCAAATAAACCCTTTCCTCCCAAGCTGCATATAGTCAGAATATTTTATCAAACTAGAACACTCCTACGGATCAATTATCAGTAAAGCTCAATCATAAATTCCTCTAAAATTTATAGTTTATCTTAATAACACTTGGAAAAAATTAGAGCATTTACACATAATATTATTAAAATTAATAATAACAAAAAGATGAGAAAACGGAAGAGAAAACCCAACCAGAAAATCAATTTAGTTATATGATGTTAAAATACAGGAGAAGAAAGCTTGTTTTATACAGTGAAAGGTTTGATCAGCTACTATCTAATCTTACCTACTCTGATCTACTAATTAAATATTAAGGGCCTACCTAAAAGCCGCTTCCCAAAAGCAGTTCATTCCACAAACATCAGAGGGCAGCATCCAATAGGGATTCCAGAAACACAGAGAGACCTCTTTACACCTGACAGTGAGAAGAAACAACAGTCCTGGGTGAGCATTTAGATTAGGAACAACCAAGGAATTTACTGAATAACACAGTAACTTTATGTTCAGTTTTACAGCAACAAAATTGAAAATCCAATTACTATAGAAAAATGGAAACTTTTTAGAAAACCAAAGTCTTTTTAGGGCACAATATTTTAAATAAAACCACTAGGTAAGAATATCTTATGAGTGGAAATGTTTTCTGGTCAGGAACTCTCTGGAAACATTAAGATCTACTCCCCTCTGATGAAGACACTGATACATCTGATGTTTTTCTTCTTAGACTATGCATACTATCTTAGAAAATTCATTTTGCCAACATCTTCTGTTTACAACAAAAATAAAACATCACAAATGCATGTATAATGGGAGAAAAGAATCATTAAACATATTCAAATTAATTGACTGAACCTACTCCTATGGTGTTTCAAACTGGAAACAAGACACCGCGCTGACAGCCCGTCGCTCCAACACCCCGCTTCAGTATACTGCAGGCGCTGAGGTGAGGATATGCAGCTTTCTTCTAAAGGCTGGAGAAAAAGTGGTTCATGCTGCAAAAATGGCTTTTCACTGCTACTCCTTTCCACTGCAGCCGTCTGACACTGACCACCCTCACGGACAGTCGGGCAAGTCATGACCTAGGACATGTCAGTTTAGCAGGGTGGAGCTTGGTCTTCTCCGTGGACTCAATTAGGAGTTACTACTCTAATATCAAAAGATCTGTAAAATATCAGACTTGCAATTGATATTTTATGTCAATAAAATACCAATGATGTCCTACAAACATCCAAGATCTATGCTATGATCTATGCCAGGAGTCCTCAGCCTGATGTCATATTACCATCTCTAGGAAAGACACACACCAGACTAATGGTGAAATAAGACTCTGGACCAGGGTCTGACTGGTGAACTTTTAAATACTGACTAGGAAACTCTGTACCTGCTGCATAAACAGCCACAGCACTGGAATGTAAGATCACTAGGAAGTTACACTGCTACACGAAGTTCTCCTGACAGGTACATCAAAGCCCGCAAAGTTATAGATCTTAATTTCAAAAAGAAGTTAGTCGGGAAAGTAAATGCATACCTAATAACAATGCTTGTCTCTTGATTAGAAACTGCATTTCTTATAGGCAGCCAAACTCAGTGGTCCCCAATAACTAATAACTATTTCAAATTGTATCAAATTCAAGTGCCTGAAGATCCAGTTAATAAGCCTCACAAACTTTTCAGATGACGACATTATCAGTGTTATTTTAACCATTTATTTACAATCAACACCTAGCAGGCACCTTTGTTCTTGAGCAGGGATGAGGGTGGAGGTAGAAGAGCTGGCAGTGGGGACTGGAACTAACCAGATTATTCCATTTCTCCCGTCAAACTGCACAACAGGGTAACAACAGAAAATAGAAATCTCAATTTTTCAATAAAAATGACTTTGTAAACTTGGTGTAACAATACCATTTCCTGTTGCAGCTCTCACTTGTTTTATACAACAAGTTATTTGTGGATTGTTTCCTAAATCTGTCTGGTCCTAAGGTCACTTATTCCACATACAGATACCTCATTAACCAAGTATCAGCAGAATAACTGAAAATGTAACCAAGGTCAACCCTGAACGAGAAACAGCGTATCAAGTGTATCAAGCAATAGCCCATCTGGGGCTCAGAAGCAGACACACAATCCTGTAATCCTGTAACTCCCGAGGCTGAAACAGGAACTTTCCCTTATAGGCCCACAGACTTTTCCATCAAAAGTACTGCCACTGGCTTGTCTACTATGCATAAGTATATTAACTGTTGTACCCATTCATCCCTTCAAAAGTCTAAAGAGTTTTAATCTTAAATAACCTTGAAATATACAAAGGTCTCTGGATTTCGCTGGGGTCAAAGAATGGGATGGAAGTTCAGAAAGTCGCGGCTGTCTATCAATTCTGCGGCACCCCGCCAGGAGGCAGGAGGCAGGAGACTACTTCTTGCCACATCCAAAATCTCGGTGCATTCTCCTGTTTTAATGAACGCACTGCCCCTATTTTCAAAGCATGGCAACTCTGAAGTCCTGTTCTTGGACCTTTGAGCCCAAGGTCACACACTTGAAGACACCTAAGGGGAACTAGCATGAGCGGGCACAGACAGCAATGCAAGCAGAAGGCAGCACTGAACGCCAGCGCTGTGACAGGCTGACCTACTGGGTACTCTCCCAGTCAGCCTCTGGGCCAACTTCCTCCTGTCAACACCAAGCTCTGCTTTCTCTTCCTGTTTATTCAATACATTATCAACTCAATGATCAAAAACACTGGCAAACTCCAGTGAGCAAAAGGCCCAGATCTAAGTGTCCAGTGGGGAACTAGAAAATATCATCTTTGATATTGCAATGTGGGATACCCACCCAACGGCCGGGTTCCACGAGTCTCTGACAGCACTGGCTGGCACACCTACTCCTCTGAGCGAAGGAGGAAATCCTGGCTGGACCTTATCATCTTCTGAAACCGACTCCCTACAATGTGGTCCATCCTCCTCCTCCTGTCAGGTAATCACTTGGGTCACACAGGTTCCCTCAGACTCACTTCCCTCTGTCTTTAGTACAGTGCTTACCTTCTTTCCTACATCCTCAACTCCTCCTCTGTCCTGTGTGATAACACCTCTCTAGTGAAAGCTCGTTAAATCCGAGCCATTTAGTCACAGGCTTGGATGAGTACAAAGCAGTGACATGCATGTGTTGACACACGGGACTAAGGCAGCCTTGCTGTGGCTGGGCCCTCTGAGGAGCGCAGCACCGCAGTAGCCACTGCATTGGATTGAAGACCACCTTGTACCAACCAACCCTGCTCCCTCCTTAACCAGAAGCTTCAGTAAACTGTTAATGCTCATCATTATCCGTCGCACGCCCTGACTTTGTGAACGGTGTGAACCCACTCACTTCCATGACTCTCCTCCCTCTAAAGGGAACCTGGATTGCATTATTCCCTGACCTTGGCCTCGAGCATGGACACAAGTGCTCTACAGCTGACTCCCATCCCTACCCTCTCAGTCCACCTCTGTACAAGACTGAGAACATGCACTGTAAAGACAGCTTCTTTAGCCTGGGTTTCAGAAAGAGGTGTTCAATGCAGAATCATAGCCAGAGTCTTGTAACGCCTAAGAAATTGCTATTGTTTATTCCTACTTTATAAACTACTGAAAAGCTTGGAATTGTTACAAAAGCAAGAGTAAGATAAGCCATACTTCTCTCTTAAGGCATTAAGTCAGGGACTAGCAAAAACGGCTCCGCAGGTAAGCGGCTTGAAGCTCATTGTGTTCTCCTCTGAGAACACTCTATGGGACCCACTGATGACAGGAGAGAACAGACTGCGGCAGGCTGTCCTCCAGCCTCCACAGCCACGAGAGCACACGCATGCACACACAAACTAAGTTTAAAGAAAAAGTTACTAGTTTAAGCTGCACTAGCCCATAATGTCCACTCCTAAACACAGGAGAACACTAAGATTAGCTATGTTTATAAGAAAGATCTCTCTCTACTGCCAGGTAGTGTTGAGTGACAGAGATCACCTCAGGCCAGAGAGTGAGCGTGAGGCTAGCCTTAGCCTCAGGAGACCCTGCTCCAGAACAACAACAGAAACAAAGGCAAAGGACGGGTCACAGCCACTATTTCTAACAGTCAAGGAGCAGGAGACCACCCAGAGGCTGTCGGCTGATAAACCAATGTGTTCGGTCTGCTCAGTGAAATATTGCCAAGTGTGGTAATCCATGCTATGGATGAGCCCTAAAGGACAAGCTAAACGAAAGCGGCCAAACTCAAAATCTACTCTTGAGATGATTCATAACAGGAAATGTTCAGGATGAGCAAATCTACGACTACAAGGGACTTGCATGATCCAGGGCTGCAGGGCTAAGAAACTGAGTGGGAGGTTAGTGCTGACAGACACAGGGCTCTTTGTGGGCACTCAGTAAACTCTATCAAGAGCTAATGCAGACATAGAAAACTTGACAGTTTTAGATAGTTTTAGGGTGAGTCTCAGTTTTAACGCCAGGTTGGAAAACACACAGAACATAGACAAGAGAAAATTTGCTATTGGGAGTTGAGGGGACTTCATTCAGTAAAGTGAGAACAAGCAGGAGACCAGTTGGGATCCTCAGCACACAGGTGAAAAGCCAAACATGGCAGCACCCTGGGGCCCAGCGCTGCAGGTCTGTCTCCACCTGCAGGAAGGTCCCTGGGCTTGCTGTCTAGCCAGGCCAGCTCCATGATCAGTGTCTCAGAAAAATGGTGATTGAGAGAAGACATCAAATGTCAACCTCTGGTCCACATATACACACACATTCATACACATACACATATACACACATATATATGTAAGACACACACATATACACACACATACACATATAGCACATGTGCACACAAGTATATACATGAACATATACATTCACATATACTACACACACAGATTTATTGGATATGTAAGAACACACTTAGAAAGAATATACACACCACCTACCATTATGAAAAACACAAAACAAAAACACAGAGGAAATGTAAAGATGATTTACCAGTTAAAAGCTTTGCTGCTCTTTCAGAGGGCCAGTTTGATTCCCAGCATGCACATCACGCAGCTCAAACTGTCTATAACTCCAGCTCCAAGGGATCTGACATCCTCTTCTGACCTACACATACACATTCACTTACACACACACTTACACACACACACACACACACACACACACACACACAGAGTTAAATAAATATAAATCCAGAAAAAGAGAAAGTGAAGTGGAAACTTAAGGGTTCTTTGGAGTCAGTTGTGTTGGATGGAAAGGAGGAGGCAGGTGATCTCCTTGAGTTCCAGGACAGCCAGGGCTAAAAACAAACAACACGTCTGTCACCAGACGTGGGAGGCTGAAACCAGAAGATCTGAGTGTTGAAGGCTGGTGTGTGTAACAGTGAGACCCAGGCAAGGACGAAATGGGACATCACCGACAGAGGCACCTCCTAAGACTGCTCTCCTCAGTAGCCCCTCACAGGCTTGCAGCAGACTGGAATCCAAGACCAGATGTCTTCCGTGGGATCTGAGGCAGCCTGAGCGAATGTGTAAAGGGCAGATGAAGTCCTGAGAGAATGTGGCTCACTGACATGTCAAGGACCTAACCTCAGGTCCAGGAGTCCAGGAAAGCCTCTCCCCCTTAAGCCCTCCCTCCCCCTCCCCCATGAGGCTCAGAGGATGACAGAGCTCTCCCCTGGCCGGTTACTGACAGGGTAGACAAGGACAATTACTGACAGTGTGGCTGGGTAAGACTGACCAGTGTGTGCTACAACCCCACTTTCCTCCTCCCTGAGGTTTACAGCCTGGGAAATGTCCACACTGCTCACCGACAACTCTTTCCTTTGTGCTGAGGTACCACGCCAGAGTGTAGGTGCCCACCAACACCACCCCAGCTTTTCTATACACGTGTCCATCTGTCTATCTGTCTGTCTGTCTGTCCTTTCTTCATTCCCTCACTGCTCCATTCAGATTTCCAGGACCAAGTCATGTAGGATACAACAGTCTTCTTTATTAAACTTCTTTAATAAACTTCTTTATTGCAAGTCAAGGAAAATTTCAGGCAAATCCACTGTAAGAAGATGGAGGAGTGAGCTCAGGGCTACAAGGCTCAACATCATACAACCCGAGCCTGGCGCCCGCAACCACGCAGGAGAGCACGATTCATACCTGCACTTTAGAGATTGTTCTCAGAATGCCGCCAAGTTACGGTCTGCCTGGACAACCCACTGGAAACTGCTTTGTGTCTAGCCCACTTCATTTCTAGCTCTAAATCAGATGTTCCCTTTCCCAGATCGCTAATGTCGGGACGCTCAGAAAGTGAGGGAAGGCAGTTACATAAGCAGATGGCCCTGACCCTGTCTGGCCATTTCATGAAGGGACCACAAAGCACTCTCTTCCCCTGACAAAGAGTAAATCTAGATTACAGATACAAATTTCTTTTTAATGTGTAAGAGGAGGAACTCTGGAAAAAAGTTATTCTATGCATAATAAAGATTAAGAACAGTACAGAAGGGGGCTGGAGAGATGGCTCAACCGTTAAGAGCACTGACTGCTCTTCCAGGAGTCCTGAGTTCAGTTCCCAGCAACCACATGGTGGCTCACAACCATCTGTAATGGGATCTGATGCCCTCTTCTGGTATGTCTGAAGAGAGCAATGGAGTACTCATATACATAAAAATAAATAAATAAAATCTTTAAAAAAAAAATCAAGAACAATAAAGAAAAAATAGCCAATCTGAAAACAAGTATTTTATCATCCACTGCAAAATACACTTTCAAAACAAAAACTATGCAGGGAGAAGAATTTCAATAGAAATGAATATTTATATTTAAGATCTCCAAGCCAAAAGTATACTGTTTAGTGAAATGAATATCTCAAAAAGCTCATAATATTAATTACTAGCTTTTATTAAACATTATGGGTCAGGATTATGCTAAGTATCTGGACTGTCTTTGTATGCCTCCCTAACCAGAAAATCCTTAGGTCCCATGTGCTGACTGATGTCAGAGATAGACAGAGCCTTTGGGATGCGGTTAGACCATAAGGATCAGTGCCCAAGAAGGAGATTACTAGAAGCCCCCAGCCGTAGACCTGCCTGGCCATGCGAGCACACCGCAAACAGGTATAAGAAACAAGGGATCTCTGTTGTTTCTGATCTGCACAGTCAGAAATTTTTCTATAGCTGCCCAAATAACACTCAACGAAGATGTGGAGTAGAAGCCACTATATTATTATTGTTGTTGTTGTTGTTGTTGTTATTATTATTATTACTATTATTATTATTATTTCCCAATAAGCTAGAGTACAGGCCTCATTTAATGACACGGAGTAAGGGCCTTCCCTCCAGGATTCCTACCTCCTCCAGTGTTCACTGCCCCAGTTCCCCTCTCCTTCAAAATCAGATCCAAGGAAGGGGAAACAGCAGGGCTAAGGAATAATGGTCAAATCTCTCTCAACTGTCAGTGGTTCTCGCTGTCTCTGCATCTTAGCAACAGCTCATGGTTAAAACACAGGTTACTGGCATTCTAGTTTACCAGGTTTCTTACTAGGTCCCAAAGAACATCTTTTTTTTCCCCCAAAGTAAAAGGGTGGGGGGGGGGGAGAATGGATGCATAGACCTGAAAATGAAAACAATCACCACATCAGCTAGCTTTACGGTGCCAGGGATGACACTAAGCAATCTATGCAACCATGTCACTTCAGTCCTCACAAAAGTTCCATATCTAATGAGGAAGTCAACACACCCTTATACATGGCAAAGCAAAGTTGGTGACTCAGAAGCCCTCTCGGGTCTTTCGTCTTTAAATTCTCAGTATATCCTACCAATATTGACAGGACTCAGCAAACATGAACCGGAGGTCTAGCCAGTCTGAAAAGGAGGAAGGGAAGTGACAACCATTCTAGAATGTGCACCACAATATCAAGTTGTTAGTACTAACTCTGCATAACTCTTGTCAATTACATCCCAGTGTAGGTAAAGACAGTATTCACAGTGCTAAAGAAACAAATACACAGAAAAGCAACCACGTGACCAAGGGCTCCTGCAGACCTAAGTAGATAAGGGGCAGGTTTGTCCGACTACTACTCTAACTCCCTGGAGGGGTTAAACTCAGCACCTGACAAAGCAAGTCCTTTACTGCTGGGATACAAGCTCAGTCCTTGGTCTGCTGAACCCGGCTCTCATTATGTAGCCCAGGCTGGCCCTCAATGAAAACCAGACAGGTACAGAATTTTCCATCCTTCTGCCTTACCTCCTGAATACTAAGAATACAGGTGTAGGCCACCAAGCCTAGTTTGAAATAATCATTCCAAACAGGATAGACTAGTTGAAAAGAGATTTCTCTCAAACACTGTTCTTACTATTTAAAAATGTTTTCCTAACCGGGTAACGAGAAAAAAACTTGAAAGGCAAATAAATTAAAATAAATAAATAAATAAATGTTTGCCTTTATGGGGTTGAATTTTTTTCCCCAACTACTTCTTGTTATATCATTCTGGGCAATTAATACTGTTTTTGTTTGTTTTTCTATTTTTGAGACAGGGTTTCTCTGTAGAGCCCAGGCTATCCTGGACATTGCTTTGTGAACCAGGCCGGTCTCAACTCAAGAGATCCGCCTCTTCTGCTTCCCAAGTGCCGAAATTGAAGGCATGCATTACCACCGCCAGTCTTTTAAATGTGTAGCCCAGGCTGGCCTTGAACTCATGACCCTCCTGCTTCCGCCCTCAGCAAATCCTATTCGAGGCATAGGATGTACGCAATGAAACCTGAGAACATCCCTGACCCCACATTTCTCTAACTACAATCAAACCATAAACCAATAGCCCGCTTCTCCATGTTCACTTTTACACCCGCTTCCCTCTGGAAGGGACCGTCAAATGTCAGATGCTACATAGACAATAGCTCAAAGTGCATGCTACTCTTTTTACAAATCCTCAGTCTTTCACTCTCCAATTAGCTGGTCTCAGAATTGCTCAAACACAGGAGGTATCCACCAAGCAGTGCGAATCGCTTAGACTGTTAAGTAAACTGCCCGGGTTTCCATTTAAATTTCATAATTCTAACCATGGCAGTGACTTATGCAAATCCACCAAATCATTATGCTGTATTATAAATATGCATTTCTTTTTTTAAAGAAGTGATATCTTCATTCCTCACTCATCCTATAAATATAAGCATATTAAGTATCACTCATGTTTTCTGAACTTCCTTTACGTTTCCGAAAAAAACCCGAGTATTTTCAAAACAAAAATTCACATCTAGAAATATCTAGATTTCTTTAGCCACGGCTACTGATAAAATGCTAAGATTTAGGATGAACATTTAGACGCCTGGGTGGAGGGGTTTCAAAAAGGCGCCAGCCTGATTCTCAAATAACTCAGCTTCGACTCCATGGAAACAGGAGGGAATTCTACTAGCCGCAGTGTAATTAGGATTTTGTGGGACACCACTCACTTACTTCCAACGAACCTTTCAGAAGTTGCAAAGTGATTCAGTTTCTAACTGGTCTAACACTGGGTCTGAAGCCAAACAGACAGCGCTCGGAGGTAGGAGCGGCGCGTCCGGCCCCCCGGACCTCCACGCCCCGCAAGGCGGCCCGTACCTGCCCGTCCGGCCCGGGCCCGCGCTGCCCGAGCCTCTCCCGGTGCCGCGTCCGCCGTCCGCCAGCCAGGAAACCACCGCGGCCTGCGGCCTGCGGCCTCCAACAGCTCCTTCCTCCAAGGACACTGCGAGCTGGCTGAAGGCGTACAGCAGCGAGCAGAAGCCGCAGGCCAGGCACAGCCCTACGACCCGCAGGTAGCGCCGCATCCCGGCCCGCGCCGCCGCCGCCGCCACCGCCGCTGCCGCCGTCACCACCGCTGCCGCCGCCGCGCCGGCCCGGGCGAAACTAAGAAGGGCCTCAACGCGCAGCCGCAGCGTGACCAGCCCGGTTCCCGCCCCTCCCCGCCCCGCCCCTCCACCAGAATCCCCGCCAGGTCCCACTCAGTCTCGTCCCGCCCAAGCCCAGCACCCCACACCACGCCCCTAGAGCTGTCATGCCCCGCCCCGCTCACAGCCCCGCCCACATCCGGCGCCAGCCCCGCCTCTGTTTCAAACCCTGGCCCATGCCTCGTATTGTCCCGCCTCCGAGCCACGCCCCAACGCCGGGCCAAAGCTCTGCCCCCGCTAAGCTCCCGGAAGCGGAGCTGAGCACCGGCGCACTCCAGGCCTCCGCTCAGAACCGTGAGATGGATCTGGTTCCTCTTTAGAGATTGCTCGGCTCTGAGCTGTGCACAAGTGTAGCGAAAGAAGCGGGGCTGTAGGCACTTGCCCCAAATCTATGATTTTCTATTGCGCAGTTGTGGCTCTGGACACCCTGAATTCTGAGACATCGGCGTAGACGAAAAAGAAACCGTGGTTATGGCACTTGCTAACTCTTCCTCGATCCATCCTGCTCCAAGGACCTCAGCGTCGGGTTTAAAACGTCTGTCCTTCGTGGGGCGTCTTAAGGTGGCCGGTAGTACAAATGTGCTGTGCTTGCTTGTGGGAAGGCAAGGGTCCTACCTTTGTAGGACGTTACCGACAACTCATTTGCATACCTAAAGCAAAACTGGAGATCTCCAAACCCAGCCTCCCTTCCTTCCCGCCGCGCATTCGCCCGCCTTAGCGGTGAGCGCTAGGCTCATGAAGAAGCCTCATGGGGACCTCGGTAAGGGGAGGAGCGTAGATATTGGGAATGTGCAGCTCGAGGACTTTGGCTGGTGCTGGAGACCTGTGATGACGATTTTACAAAGCAGAATGACTATAGCTTAAACGTCATTATTATTCCTAGATACCATTGGTCCCTGAATAAGCTTTCGTTGACCACCCGGGTCAGATATAACATACTTTTGACTCAAAAGTTCTAAAGCAATCTCAGCGAATGGTTTCTACCTGAAAATCTAAGAAACCTGAAAGCTAAGAATATCATAAGATTTGAAACCTGTCAGTTTTTCCTGTTTGCTATGATCTGATGATCCAACCGGTGTCTAGAAAATACCTTAACTTCTGACTTTCTTTTATTCTGTGTTCGAACTTGTTATTCCACCCAACCCGAATCCGTGTTCCTGGGCCATGCACGGATCACTCATATTTGCTTCAAAAATATCTTATTCCCTTTCAAAGAGGGCTGTAGTACACTTACAGGAAAGCCATCTATAAGGGTGTGGACACTTGTACCTTCCAGTATATCAGAGATTCCTGAGCTAAGGTGGCCCTAATATGGAAAGGAGTTCTAGATGAGCAAGCAATGAAAGCGGCTCTTGTGTTCAGGAAACTGAGAAGCGGGACACCAGGATGAGTGAATGCAAGAGCGGACACAGGGAGCCGTAAGACTGCAGAGCGGGATAGCTGTCCCGGTGCCTTGCCTCGGCAAACTCTTGGAAATTTGAACTCGATCTGCTTGAAGGTTTTGAAGGAAGGAACGAAGGAAGGAAGATCACATTTGCATTTTCGAGAGCCTGTCTGGCTGGAGTGAAGGCTGGGACAGATCTGAGAGATTGGAGTGAGTCCAGAGCTGAAACTGAGGCTTAAACCTTAAAAATCCACTTAAAATGCACACAAAATATACTTGAACACACTTAACCAGCACGTGCACTTATGCAATACATTTAAACAGTTAAATGCTTTAAGTGCACACTAAAAACACAAATGCACACTTGAAACAAAAACATTTAAAAATACAAGTAAAACGCACATATTGAAAATTACACAGGCAAAAACACAATGAAAAGCCTACACTTAAAACTACATGCGTACTTAAAAGCTGGCTTAAAAGTACACACACACATCATGAGAAAAACCACGCTATTGAATTGTTCAAGTTGCATCTGGGTCACTGAGTTTGACAACAAAGGACAATGTGAAGGAAAGTGCAGGCATAAAAGCACTCACTCCCTGACTGTGACCATGGCAAGGTCACCTGATGAACTATGGGCTGTTTCCATCCCATAAGGATTAGATTTCGTGCCGTACCCCCACCCCCTAAAAATCCAATGAACAACAAAGTTGTATAAGGAGAAAGAAAACATACATTTGTTCATTCAGTAAATATTTATTGAATAGTTTCTACATCGCCAGACGAGAGGCTCGGATGAACAGTATTCAGGAGTAGAAGAGTGTCCTGCCCTCAATAGGGAGACAGGCCAGTAAAAACAGAGAGAAGAGTCCATCTTTCTAATACACCTTACAATTCTTAGAGAAATCAAGATAAAAGAGTACAGAAAATTACAAGAGCACTAACAAGGGAGAGCTGGAGGACGTGGTGCAAGACAGAGTAAAGGGCGGGGACCCAAGCAGACACTTAGATGAGCTGAGGAAAGCTGGCTGACGGCTGACACCTGCGATCCCTGCGCTCTGGAGGCCACGGCAGGGTTACCACCACGGGCTCCAGGCCAGCCTCATCAACAGAGTGAATTCAACATCAAACTGGGTAACAACACACTGTGGCCCCATTTTTAAAAGGGGGAAGGGGATTGCTAATATTTTCCCCCAAAAAAGAAACTATGTGTAGGAAGAATGAAGAATAATCTCTCAATAAAGCCATGCTATAGCATAAAGGGAAGCCAGCCAACAACATATGCAAAGAACACACATAACAACCATGTTCCTGACATGGAGGTTCAAGACCATATGATCCTTTACAATCCTTTTAATCCTATGATTGCAAAAGAAGTTGTTGCCCAAAAAAGGCACTCTAAAAAGAAAGCGTTTCTATTATCTACACTCCGAGCCCTGGCTCCTGGAGAGCTGAGGGTCACACTGCATGATGTCTAGCCAGGACTCACACGCTTTGTTTTTATCTTCCTAAACTGACTTTTGTTAACTGAAAACAACTTTGCCTATTTCAACCTCGAGTGGGTTTTTCTTTCATTTATTTCACCTCTGTATTACAAGGAGACATCTAGAACCACAATCTTTAATTCGCCAGTGACAGGACTGAGTAAATCCACATTCTCAACCCAAAAGAACGAATGTGAATGAAAGAAAGTGGAATTTAAGGTCAGGCATAGTCAAGGTGGTGACACTACAGACAAGGACAAGAAATGAAATTTGAAATTCATATGTAAGGGTTTTTTCCTAAAATTAGACAAAAGACTTGGATGAGATAGAAAACTGACTCTGGATTTACACCAGATATTAAGAATCTGTATTTTAGAAACTTCTGGGTTATGAGTCTTGAGAGCATACTGCTCTTGCAGAGGACAAGCCGTGTCCCCAGTGCCCATCCTGGGCAGCTCACAGGAACTCCCACTCCAGGGGGTCTCGTGCCCTCCTGGGAGCTTCACACGCACAGACAGACAGACAGACCCACACAGACACACATATAAACATTTAAATGGTGGTGCTCTCCTCACTCTGTCCATCCATCCTTCTGTCAAGCCACTCAAATATGTATATAGTCCTGTCCAGTATTTCCTTCCAATTTCTACATCTGAGTTTATTTAAAAAAAAAAAAAGTAATCTTTTGGACAAATTATCTTACCCCGGTGTCTCGGGTGCTAGAATTACAGGTGTACATTGTCTCCTGTCTCCCCCATGTTTCTATGTAGACATACCAGTGTTTTCATAAGGAGAAACTGATCTTTGTAGCTGTGGGTGTGCACACCTCTGTTAGCACTGGAGAAGCTGAAACTGGAGAATTCCAAGGTCTGGGCCAGCCTGGGTGACATGACAAGACCCCGTCGCCAAAGAAAATCCAAAATAAAAAATGAAAGTTTGGCTGGATGTGGTAGAGCATGACCTTACTGCCAGCTACTGGAAGGCAGAGGCAGGTGGCTATCTGAAATCTACACCTACCTTGTCTATACAGCAAGGAGAGCTGTCTCAAGAAGACAAGGTAAAGTGTCCCTCCAACCATCTTGTTCTGTGCCATACACAGTCCTTTGGGGCCTGACCCTGTGCCTGTGCTTTGACTCTGACACTCAGGCTGCCCCAGGCACAGACTCGCTTCCCTTTATCCTGCTGAGGCTTCCCGGCTCCCAAGCTGGTTTCTTGGTGTCCAGTTCTCCCCACTTTTGCTTCCCTCCCCCACCCGCAAGTAGGCACAGGTCCATTTCACTGCTGTTATAACTGTAAGTTAAAAGGGGATCGTGAAAACAGCACCCATGAGAAGCCTAAATTATTAGACCTTGGTCTTCAGTTTAGTTCTGGGTTTTCCTAGGAAACTCTACAGAGAAGTGGCAAGCAGACGGAAGCTTTCTTCTGAGTCATCAGATGAAAACTAGGATTCAACCTCGGCCTAGGAGCAAGCAGCTCCTCGGAACTCAGCAGTGGGACTGCTTTCTTACCCTAAACTTACCTTTGGCTTAGCCTCACACTTAGAAATAAAACCATTTTTAAAAACGTATTAGTAGTAAGAGGCATAAAAAAATGGCTCAATGATGGAGAGGGCTTGTCCTCACAGAGACCTGGCTGGGCTCCGTTCCCAGCACCCACGTGATGGTTCACAGCCCTCTGTAACTGCAGTTCAGTTCTGACCACTATAGGAACCAGGCACGCGCATGGTTCCCAGATATACATACAAGCAAAACACATGCAATAAAAATGTTTTTTTTTTTTTTTTTTTTTTTTGTTTTTCGAGACAGGGTTTCTCTGTGTAGTCCTGGCTGTCCTGGAACTCACTCTGTAGACCAGGCTGGCCTCGAACTCAGAAATCCGCCTGCCTCTGCCTCCCAAGTGCTGGGATTAAAGGCGTGCGCCACCACGCCCGGCTGTAATAAAAATGTTTTTAATTAGTAATTTTAAGTCTTAATCACCCAAGAGAATTGAGACAGTTTATAAGGAAAAACAAAACAAAAAACAAACAAACAAAAAAAAAACAAAAGAAAAACCCATAAAGCCAAAATTTTTATTATATATATGAAGTAAGTTAAAATAAGGACAGTCATTGAGTTCTACATAAATTATTAAAAACAGCCAATTTGGGGGCTGGAGAGATGGCTCAGTGCCTAAGAGCACTGGCTGCTCTTCCAGAGGTCCTGAGTTCAACTCTCAGCAACCACATGGTGGCTCACAACCATCTGTAATGGGATCTGATGCCCTCTTCTGGTGTGTCTGAAGACAGCGACAGTGTACTCATATACATTAAGTAAATATTTTTTTAAAAAAAAACAATTTTAACTGAAATTTCTTACAACAACAAAAATAGAGAATCTTCAATCTAAACTGTCTTAAGAGAATGGCAAATTAATTTCTCAGATGGAGTAAACTTCTGCAGACACCAGTCTGAGTAAAATTTCTAGTTTGAACAGTAATGCAGAATCTCCCTTCAACGCCTTCACAAAGAAGAACAGTGAAATTTTACTGTTTTGACTTTTCAGAGTTGCGGGGGGCTGGGGAAGGGGGTGCCCAGTGGTTTGGAACACTTGTTGCTCTGGCTGAGGGCCTGGGTTTGGTTTTCAGCACCTACATAGTGGCTCACAGCCATCGGAAACTCCAGTTCCGGACAGACAACACCCTTTTCTTCCTCGGGCACTGCACACATGGGGTGAACTTACACAAGCAAAACACTCATACACATAAACATAAATATATTAAATAGATGAGAAGAAAATGACTCACCTCTAATTACAAGTTCTGACAATATAAGCTGGAGTAATAGATCACCAACAACTAACTTGAACAACTGGTCAGTCATTCAATTAGCTGCAAATGCCCAAATGAGGTCCCAGTATTCTAGTGCAGCCTTCCAGCGGATGTTTAAGGCCTAGGTGAACTGTCTAAGGAAAAGGGTCCCAGGACTCCCTCCTCTGCTACCTCTACTCTTATACGTCTTCTCACTGTTGCAGGGATATCATTGCATTTATAGATCTCTGACATGTATACTCCACATTTTTAGCATCTTTGTAACCAACCCTTGAAACAGTAACTAAAAGCCAAAGTATACTTAATAAAGATCCTGAAGTAACCAAAAATTACATTGGGAAAATACTGAACGGTAAGAGATGGTCTGTGAAAGATGCAGAAAGCGAGGCTGGCGTGAAGTGCTTGTGCTGACAGCGCGAACTGGGATTGGTTCTCCAGAACCTACAGTTAAAACGTTAAACAAACGAGCAAGCAAACGTTCAGTGACCCATACTTGTAACGCTGGGCTGGGGCAGAGGAGACAAGCAGGTCCCTTGGACTCACGAGTCTGTCACCCTAGCCCTACTTGATAAGCTGTGAAAAACCTTGAAATCAAAAAACGAGAGAAAGGTAGACTAGTGTTTAAGAGTCGATCCTGTTGCTCCGGCAGAGCACCCAGGTTTGACTTTCAAGACCTAAATGGTGGCTGACAACTCCAATCCAAGAGGATCTGACACCATGGTACAGAAACCAAACACCCATAAAATAAAAACAAACATAGGCACACACCTATGATCGAGCACTTAGGAGACAGAAGGCGGCTGATTTCTGTGCTCTGTGAGTTCAAGGACAGCCTGATATACACGGTGAGTTCCAGAACAGCCAGAGACAGAGAGAGACCCTATCTCCAAACCAAACATGTTTTATTAAAATTAAAAAAACAACAACAAAAAAAAAAAAACAAACATGAAACACAGCAGCTCCTGAGGAATGAAACAGGTGGCATCCGTGCAGACATACCTTACACACATTACACAGAGGACATATGTCCCCAAACACTGAAACCTTCCAGAACTCTACCTGATTTTTCACTGAAGTATCTGGTCTTTTCATAGTATTCCAAGTGGTCAAGAATTGGCCCATCCCATAAAGACTGAATGATCTAGGAAAAGCCTAAGTCATAACATTTAAATGATCTGGGAAAGTAGGTATGTGTTACGTAACAGAAAGTTATTTATATAAAGAAACCTTGCCCATGGTAGCTTACGGTGAAACTGGCTGATGAAAAAACTCAACTACTACACCTAGTGCTGCCCCACTTACCATGTGCTATTGAGACAGCTTATGAGTAATTACAAAGGTGACTTCTCACTGTATGT
Organism: Apodemus agrarius; assembly: GCA_964023405.1. Lineage (NCBI taxonomy): Eukaryota > Metazoa > Chordata > Mammalia > Rodentia > Muridae > Apodemus > Apodemus agrarius. Next base: position 10,593,240 of record OZ030022.1, on the reverse strand, counting down.
CACTGATGTGTCCCTAAGCTGCAGTTCTCTCCCTGGCGGTCTCCTGTGGGAAGCCGGGCCACCCCACATTCTAACTCCTCCCTTCCTCACTCTCTCCGAAGCTCACTCTCCCTTACCTCTGCTAGTAGTGAAAATTGTTTCCCATCACTCTTCATAGTGAGCAAACGCTTTCCTCACTTTCTGCCTTTGAAGACCGCCAAAACAGCCTTGTTCCTGTACCCCCACTTGCCCTGGCTTCCCTTGGGCTAATTTTGTCACTGATTTTTCTGATTTTCAGCTTTTCTACATTCTTTGTTGTGTACACCCTGCAGTGGCTGGGAGGGAGAATAGTAATGAGGTCAATGCTTTTATTTTTTGGTTGGAGTGTTTTTTGGTTTTATTTTGTTGTTGTTGTTTTGAGACAAAGAGTGTAGCCCTGTGTAGCCCTGTGTAGCCCTGTGTGTCCTGGAACTGGCTCTGCAGACCAGGCTGGTCTTGAACTTGTAGAGATCCACCTGCCTTTGCCTCCCTAGTGATAAGACTAAAGGCATGTGCCACCACTGCCCCTCAGCACATTAGTGTTTCTCCTGCTCTCCTACACACACACAGACACACACACACTCTGTCTCTGTCTGTCTATCTCTGTCTCTGTCTCTCTCCACTTAATTCTCAAATCATAGCAAAGATTCCTTTCTATGACTCGTTCCTACATTAGATCTTTACAAAGATTGCAGAGAAGGGGTAAGTTGGTAAGACAATATAATAAATCCAAGCCAATAACCATTAATGTACACAGTGAGCCAAAGCATCATCTTTCAGACACTGAGGATGTATAACTCAATGGAGGTTGACGCGCCATCAACGCAGGTGATCGAGTCCCTTCCTTCCACTAATGTGCTTCATCTTGCCTATTATCACTATAATTTTAAGAGAGCATTTAATGAAACTTTTAATTAAACCTTAATTAAAGCCTTTAAGCCATTACGTCATCCACCTGCTGAGTAGAGTGTGTATTCTTATGTGCTTCAAAGCACCTCCTTCATTTTTACTTATCGTTACTTTTATTCTGAAGACACCCCAAGTCTTTTAGTTGGAGTCTGGTTAATGGAACCAGCTGCTGACGGGGCTGGAGAGAGCTCAGTGGGGTTAAGGCACCCGCTGTTCTTGCTGAGGACCACTTTGATTAGCAGCACCCACATAGGAGCACACAATGGTTTGTAACTCTCTGCAGGTACCAGGCACGCACATAGTACACACACATTCATGCAAGCAAAATACTCATACACATAAAAAACTGGAAAAGAACCCACCATTGAAAGTCTATCACAAACTTACAAGCCAGCTGCAGACCCCCAGCCCTGGCTCTGAGGAGTCCTGCGGATTTTACCCTAAGCGCGTGTGCTCATGGAACCTGCATGTCTCCCTGACGTGAACGTTCTTCTGAGGTAGAGGGAGTAAAGGCTGAGAAAGGAACAAACAAAATCCTACGCTAGGTGACATCATTCCTCTCTGCATCCTCAGTGCAGAGGGTGAGGTTCTCTATCATAGAAAGAAAGTCTCTCTGGGACCAAAGCAAACTATGACAGCACTGTCTTCTTCTTAGGTCACCTAAGAAGCATTAAAATAAGTTGGTTACAAAAGTGTGTTTTTAAAGATGTTTTATGAATAATGATAAAAGTAAAGGCTCGCATTTACTGAGTAACCAGAGTGTGATGGAAGAACACTACTCCTGCTTTGTGGACGAATCGAGCTTGAGACTTACTCAAGTGTGCACTCTACAGCAGACCCGCACACCTGGCATGGCACCCAGCACACCCACAATGCCACTACGCCGTCCACCACTACACAAAGAGGTGTGTGACCTACTCAGGTAAAATCGCACCTTTTCTAACGCTTTTCTTTCTGCAGAGAAATTTAAAATATATTATGAAAATATATGATCACTGTAAGATATACTGCCTTTACTTATTTTGTGTTAGGAACTAAAGTATGTCCTACAAGTATTCAAAATTTATACGTAAAAATCAATGTAAAAATAACATCTTTAAAAAGAAGAACACAAGCACTTAGTTGCTATTCCACTGGAAGTGTCTTAGAACACATTTTAAGCCTTCATTTAGCAACACTAAAGAATGAGGTATCTGAACGTTTTCATCACAGATTTTTACTGTATGCAATTAACTGTATTCACAACTAGCACATTACAAGAGTACCACTGTGCCAATAAAATGTACTGCATTTCAACAGTTACATTACCATGAGAAACCAAATATCACAACTGGCAGGGGCCACAGAGTTTCCTTCAAATGCTACCATGATGTCTTTTATGTGATAGATGATATTCAAAGCAGGTTTTGTCTTTAGGTTAATTTACATTTCAGAAGCCCCCATAGGCAGATATATATAGTAAGCAAATGGCTAGAGAAAACAAGAGAACCTGAGAATAAGATATAGCATGTAGCTTCTAAAATGGATTTTCAAATACAACATAACACACTCCATTTAGTTGTAAACAAAATGCAAAATCTTAAGTCATAAAAAATATTTTATTGGTAATTATACATAAGTGAGTGGGGCTGTAAATACTTTATTTCAAGATATTGATAAGTGCATAAATTGAAGGTTGTATCTGGAACTAGAGTACTATGGTTTCCATATGAATTGTTTTATTTAGTAAAAGGCCAATTAAACTGACTTATGAGTGACATCCCAGTTCTGTGCAATAGTTACATTTTATATCAATTAGATTCACATGTCTATGACCCTGGATAGGTTTGGAACAAGGAAACAGTGATAAAACTATCATTAAGTTAAAGCTTCTGCAAGAATGGCAAGTTCTTTTCTGTTTCTGCCAGATGCTTGTACTTCTCTAACGTTAATGTCTTAGAGAATGCGGGATACCAGTGTTCAACAGCAACAGCACTAACCTGAATCAAAAGGCTAAACAACCATGTTTGACTGCTTCCTGTTCAGAGAGTAAACAGTACAATAAATTGATGCTTTGAAAAATAAGCAAACTAACAAATATAAGCTGCAAAAAATGGATAAAACATAACTCAGCAACAATAATTTAGTAAAAACATGTCAAAAACATTGGCAAAGGTTCATACAAATTCTTTATTTAATAACAACTTCCTATTTAATCACACCAAGTACCAGCAGGTGCATTAAGAGGATAACCATTAAGAAAATCCTGTTGCAGCAATAGTTGATTAAGTGGATCTCTGACTTGCATACATATAACTATTTGTTTCACAATTCTCAAATAATACATATTTAGGCAGCTTGCACTATGTAATAAAAAATTTAAACTCATTACATGCCAATAGTAGAGAATTCAATAATTATGTGTTAGAATTCACTAAACTATAAGTGAAAATAGACTTACCAGTAACACTGCATAATGAATAATTCAACCACATTTTCATGGCATTTAACAGCAGAGACCAAAATGTTAAGTCTGGAAATGTTCGGTAGCTTACACTGCAATAAAATCTAATAAATCCTGGCAAATTCGTATTTCATGTAAAACTCAAATTATAGGTTATGCATGAATGTGTCTGTCATGAAAATGTGGTGGTTGTTGGCATCATCTGTATTCCCATGGAGGACAGGCATGACTAAGAGGATGGAGACTGCTTAGTGAGACTCTCCGTTCAGGGACGAGGCTTCTCCCCGGGGCGAGGACGACCTGGACAGGCCCCGCTCAGTGTTGTCCGAGCTGCAGCTGCTCTGGCTGTGCTGGTCCCCGGCAGCACTGGACGCAGGCGCTGACTTTGCTTTCTCCTTAAAGTCTGTAATAATGACTGTTAGATCTCCAACAGTGACTTCCAAATGCTGCGCGCTACTCCGATCCACATTTTTTAATCTTGGTCTAAACACAGAAAAACAATGAGTTTTTAAGCTAGCTTTTCTCACTATCAAATTTCTGAGTAAATACTAAATAAACAAGCAAAGTAACAAAATGAGTCACACTGAAAGTTGCAGGCAGCTTAATCATTTTAGTCCAATAGATGTTTTAGGCCAACAAAGACACAACTGCACCACAAAGGCAGCTGATAAAGCTCAGGGTGGGGACTGGAGAGACTGCTCAGTGGTTAAGAGCCCTAGCTGTTTCCCCAGAGGACCCAGGTTTGATTCCCACCACCCACGTGAAGGCTCGCAACATCCCTGACTCCAGTGCCAGCAGATGTGATACCCTGAGCTTTGCAGGCACCAGGTATGCACATAGTGCACAAACATACATGCAGACATAACACTCATACACATAAAACAATAAAATAAAGACATCTTTAAGCGAGGGCTAGGCTCACTCTGACTCCATTGCTGCACACCTGACTATTACAAGACCCAGAATCATGCTCGTGTTCAGAGCTCATGATTTTGAATACCACTTTCCTGAATTTCAAGTACCTATTTTTTTTAATTGAGGAAGGAAAAAAAAGGGACATAAATGCCTTCTAAATACCTAACAGAAAAGCCTCTTCATATTTAAGCTTGTATTGTTACCTTTTCTGATTTCTAAAGTAACTTTCAAGTGCAGAAAACTTCTGTAATATTTTATATTGAGATCAAACAGGTCACTTTCACGCTGTGAACAGGAGTGTGCTCAAAGCTGAGAAGCAGAACCCCCGGGTTGTCTCTATTGCTCTGAGAGCCCCACAGAGGCCGCTCTACCTGGTCTTCTTGTGACAGTTCTTTTTGCTAGCTGCTTCCTTCTCACTCTTGTCCTTCTCAACTCTGTCTTTCTTCTCTTTCTTCGACTGGGTGGGCGGCACGAACTGCTGAGTGACCTGCTGAGCGACCAGCTGGGACACGGGGCGAGGTTTCCTGTGTGCATAGGAAAGGGGAGGGGTTTATTACAGCTTAAAGATGCACGTGTTTGTGAGAGAACGGTAGGCTGTGAGAATATATTGTGTGATATCTTCAACTTTAATTTCTCATATATAAAATATAAATTGTTATTTCTGTTCAATGAAATAGACCAAAGTATCATACCAGTTAAAATTTAAGTCTAAGATATATGCTCAGGCCATTAAAATGCAACTGTACATAAAGGATCATGTAACATTATTTACAATTTATATCCAAGAAAATAAGGCACACATAATAACAAACATGAATTTTTCAAAATTTAACAAATGTTTACACTTAAATAGTGTGTGTGCATCAGTGTTGTGGCCGAAGTACAGGGCCTCACACATGCAAAGCATAAGCTAAGGCACATGTAGGCCCCAAGAAGCTGTTTTAACCTATCCTTCCTCCTGAGACAACAAAGACAAATATCTGTAGTATCGCCCACTTGGTTCCCTCTTTAGAATCTTTAATTCATTCACTGATTGTGTGCTTACTGCCAAAGCTCATCACTGGAAGCCTTGAGACTCCTTCTGTCTCTGGCTACAGTCTTAAGATGCATTTCTGATGCTAGAGTACCCTACAGTCCATGACATTTCCGATTTCTACATTTCAGGGTGCCTTCTTGGCTTTGCCTCTGGATGCTAGCAGGAGCAAGCATCCGATCACCCAGATCAGGGACCCTGCCAGCTCTCACAGAGCTTGAGTCCGAGAAACAAAGAGAAAGAAAGTAAAGAAGCAGGAGGACAAACAGTGGGAAAATATGGGAGTGTGTGTATGTGTGTGTGTGTGTGTGTGTGTGTTTGTATCCATACACATGGGATGGAGATAGTGTGTGTGTGTGTGTGTGTGTGTGTGTGTGTCTCAATTAACTTTATTGCTTAGAAAATCCTATCCTTAAAAAAAAAAAAATTTAGAACATATAGTATTAATTGTGGTCACAAAACCCCAGAGCAAAACCAAGTATACATGCTTTCCTTCCCCGGAGGTCCTAGCCCACAGTGTGTATGTATGCACGTGGGCACGGTATAACATGTAAAATGGAGAACAAGAACCGGAACACATACAGGGTGTGAGAAGGACTGCAGACAGGGAAAGAGCACTTGAATCATGAAAGAGGATATGAAGCCAACTGTTCTCCCCGTTTCAACCCTGTCACAGTTTTTGTCTTTTATCTTTTTTTTTTTAAGTAGAGGATAAGTGCATATAATCAAATGTTTATATTTAATAATAAAGTATAAAATCTAATGTGAAGCTTTATACTTTCAGAATGGCTATTATTACCATATAGAATTCAGAATACAGATGTTCAATGCAATGTTCACAGTTAACATATTTTTCCTTTCATTTTTTGAGATAGGATTTTACTATATAGATTGGGCTGTCCTGGAACTTATTATATTATAGAACAAAGTAGCCTCAAACTCAGAGATTTGTCTACTTCTGCCTCCCAAGAACTGGGATTAATGTTCAAGGTATTTTTTTAATTTTTAATTAAAAATTAATTTTAAAAAATGTATCAAATTTTAGATACAGCATTTTAAAAAATCTTTTATATTTTCATATAAAAGAAACAGAAAACAGCAGGACACAACCAGAAAATGAGAAAATACTGCATAATATTGTATAATCAAACATAAAACGTTTGAAAGCTAGCAGGATATAAAGAGGCAGAGTTTTAAAAACAGAACTGACAGAAATCAGGGTTAAATGTCCAGGCAATAGCTGTACTAACAGTGCTTGGGAGGCCGGCTCCGTGGGCTGTGCGCCTGAGTCTGGCACACCAGCACGCAGGTGAAGAACTAGGCCTGCCTCCTGACAGCTGCCGACCCAGCACTGCTAATTAGCATGGAGGCATGCGGGTGACGGCTAAGGCCTGTTGAACACCAGCGCAGCAAGTTTCAGGGTCAGTGAGAGCTCCTAATTCAAGGGGTAAAGCTGGAGGGAAGGGGAAGGGACACTAGAGGACACTAGACATCCTCCTGGCACCTCCATGGACAGGTCTGTGTGAGCCTTCACACACACAGACACATGCATACACAACACATGCGAAAACAGCCACACATATGAAAGTGATCTGAAGGTGTTGTATTTTATGGTTAGCTCTGTTAAGGAAATGAACACAACAAGGTTTGAGGCAATAGTTCATGTATTATTCAAGCAGTGTCAGAATCTCCCAAAAGTTTTTTTTTTTGTTTTGTTTTGTTTTGTTTTGTTTTGTTTTGTTTTTGTATTTGTTTTTTTTTGGTCTTCCTAACTCCTACCTCCCAGAGTTCTGATTTAGTGACTTCTGAGTAGAAACCATGAATTTGTATTTCTGGCTAGTTTTCAAGTAATGCTAATTTGTCTAACTCAGGGAAGTTATGTGGAAAAAAAAAAAAACTTTTCCTGGGAAGATACAACACACAAATCTACTCACGTTATAGGCAACTCTCAACAGACCAAAGTCCAATTTAGTGAACCAATGAGTTATGAGGGCTATTTACAGGAGCAGAAACAACTCAAAAACCAGCTGCATCACAAAAACACAGCCCAGCATGAGTGACAGCTCAGAAAGCGAGGGACCTGGTGCAGCCCCCTAAGCAGAGGAGGCCACGCCCTCGCTTCCGCCCTTACAGCCAGCCACTGTAACAGCTCCACAGGAGTAGTTAAATGGCGCCATCTCCTTGGCTTGTAGCCGTTGCAGGAGCTGTCCATGGTGGTGGATCTCCCTTCCTGTCTCAGCCTACATGAGCTGGAGTTGTCCTCCATGGCAAGACCTCTCTCCAGTTCCCCAAGCAATCACCAGTGTGCCTCAGCCAAAGCCACCACTGGCCAGGAAGGGCTTCCCATCCCAACCAAGGGAACCAATGCAGGGAAGAAGAGGTGAGAAAAAAGCCACCAATCCCTGAGCAGGAAAACCCAACAATCTCCAAGCTCCCCAAGATCGGGACTTGAAGGCCTAGAGTGATGGCTCAGCAGTTATAGAGCACCAACTGATCTACCAAAGGTCCTGAGTTCGATTCCCACCAACCACATGGTGGCTCACAACCATCCGTAATGGGATTGGATGCCCTCTTTCGGGGTGTCTCTAGACAGCTACAGTGTACTCATATACATAAAATAAATAAATCTTTAAAAAGAAAAAAAAAAGATCAGGACTTGAAATCTCACCAATCCTCAATCTGGAAATCTCTGTCCTGAAAAACTCCGCCCCCTACAAAATTATATATAAGCCCTGGCCTTTTTTTCAACTCCCTGAACCCTCCAATAAATCTCTTTTGTGGGATTTGCTGCCTTGGAATAAGCCGAGAAGCAATGAAGAGAAGGGAAGAATCAGAGAAGTGGAGCGGGGTGAGGCTCTGGGCTCCTCAGCACAGCTGGGGCTGGCTCCCGCCCCTGGGAGCTGTGAATCCTTCCTCTGCTGAGGAGGCTTCTTCAGAGAGGTCCTGTGTCTCAGATGCTCTTCCCTGGGGACACTGTCCCACCTTAGAGCTCTGTGCTTCCTGGGCTCTCGTGCCTCAGGACGCCCTTCCCTTGGGATACCTTGTCCCTCAGCTGGTGGTTCCTGGGCTGCGGACTCCCAGGATACCCTTCCATCCAAGCAAGAGCACTCAGAGCACACTGCGCAGCGGCAGGCAGTCCGGCAGGTAGGATGGTGTCCTTTCAAGGCGCCTCAGTTACTCTGAAACTCTTCCAGGCTGCTCCCCTGGTTCCTCCTCTTTCCAAGGAGCCAGTCTGCCCTGAGGGCCTTCTCTGCAGCTCGGCTCCACTAATCTCTACACTCAGCTTTTATGGCTTACTCCAGCAGGAAGGGCCCAGCAAATCTGCAATTTCTAGATTTCCTAAAGCATCTTTGAGTTGTTTACTTTCTGTATGTGCTTCCTGGCAGGATCGAACATTTCAATCTCATAGGATACTGTTACACAAGAGAGTTTTCTGAAAAGAAGCTTCAAGGAATGGAAGACTTTTAGCAAACACTGTGATCACTACCCGGAAGCCTGGGCCAGTGCGGAGGACTTGGGAAGGAGTATGAGGTACCTGGGAGGAAGAGGTACTGAAGACAGTCAAGCAAGTTTAACAAAGGGGATGGTGATCAGTCAGAGGCAGAAAGATTCTATAAGACAAAAAGGTGTTGGGAAGCTTTTCGAATAGACCAGGAAAAAAAAGGGCATTTTTTTTAAATTGTTGTAAAAAATAAACAGAAAAAGGGAAAATAATCAAAAACGCCCAAAATAAAGAAGTAGCAATGGACTGTCTGGGAGTAAAATCAAGGGTGAGCGGAAACTGATTAGCTACGCCCTCAGCACCTCTAACCTAAAGATACTTCTAAAGCAAGAAGTAAAAGCCTTGATTTGCATGTAGCTAACATTCTCTGTGAAAATTATGATCTGAATGTTCATGTCCCCTCAGATTTCTACACTGAGACATAATCCCAAATATGATTAGAATCAGGAAGTATGGTAATCAGACCCTAAAAACAGAGCCCCTGAGAAGAACAAGTGTCCTGACAAAGGCTCAGAGAACCACTATGTCCCTTCCATAACCACATGAAGTCACAACACACACAAATAGGAACCCCTCATCAGATACCCCTGCCAAGTATCACCTTGACATGTGATTTCCAAACTTTAAAAGGTGAGAGAAAGAAATCTGTTATTCATAGGTACCCACCTCACAGTATTTCTATGGTATTTTGTTATAGCAACAAAAATAGACTAGAAAGTAAAGTCAAAGACAAAACAATACAAATATATAAACAAACAAACAAAAGTACTGATAATTCACAAAATTTAAGAACCACACTGAGTGTTAGGGGAAAATGTAATATTAATTTGACATCTCCTTACCTATGTTAGATACTGGTAGAAACCCCATCAGTAAGGCAGCATCAGTAAGTGCTAGCTGGCACTCTGTAGCTGCAACAGTACCACTGCATACACCCTGGACACCAAGAACGGACGTGGAGGAATAAGTAATAAATGAGCTTTATTCTCTTACTGACACCTAACAAGACACATGTGGTGCAATGCGACATGTAAACAGACGTGCTGCATGCTGTCTCCGACAGACATCCTGAGAAAACTGGCTTCCACCTAGGAGCTGCTTGGCCAGGATCAGCTACTTGCTCCACACTGGGAAAGATCTGGTGTTAGAGTGACAACTATTTCTTTTTAAGTTATACTAAAATATGGAAAGAGGAAGCGAAAAGACATGCATGGCTAGGAGTATGTGGCCAGGTTAGTGCTGACAAAGAGGCATTAAAACTAGGACGTCCTCTACACAGAAGGTGTGGCTAAGACCCTGTCACTGCAGGACAGTTTAAACTGCTGGACCTCTCCATTTAATTATAGCTTGACACATTCGTACACTGAGCTCTGTATTATCATTCCTTTTACCTCCAAACTTAATACAAATGAATATATAAAAATATTACTAACAAAATTATAAAAATGTAAAGTGGAAATCCTGGAGCTGGGGAGACGGTTCAGCAAATTAAGAGCACTTCCTGCTCTTGCAGAGGACCCGGTGTCGGTTCCCAGGACACATGGCAGCTCAAAACTATCTGTAAGTCCAGGTTCCAGTGTCCTCTTCTTGCCTCTTCAGGTACTGTAACACACACACACACACACACACACACACACACACTATAATACTCCACTGTTTTTATTGTTATTCTAATGAAAAGGACAATTCATCTGAGATTGTAACTGTACCCCACAATTCTATTTAATCTCATTTAACTTTGAATGAAAACAGTATAGAAGAACACATTTATTAACTGAAAAAAATTCCCTATTGTTCTTTAGAGGCTGAATGGGCTTTAAAATTCCTTCAATGACAGCAGTAGGGACACAGTTTATCACAGGTCTTTATAATGTCTAGAGAGGTTCAACTCCACCACGCATGCATTATCTGTCCACAGGGATCAGAACAAAGTGTGATTTCTCTTCCATTTGACAAGAGCAATTTGCTGAATGAGAGAGAAGGGTCTTTTTTCCCCAAGAGCACAAATCCACTTTTATTTCTTTACTTTCTACTAATTTAAATCCAGGACAGGTACAGCATCACATGGATTCTGTGTCCAATGGCCTTTGCAGGAAGGTTGCTTCGGGATTTGGCACAGACACACCACTGTTTCGTGGGCCCGGGTTACTTTTCCTCAGATCACTCTGGTTTTGTTTGGTTTGCCTCCAGGAGTCACTGTATTGCTTTTTGCTTTATACACATGAACATCTCTTGCCTAAGCAGAACTCAGTTTCAACCTGGTCATAAACATCTTCAATTTTAAGAAGAGCTGTGTGCTCTCTCTGGTTCTGGAGACCTCACTTGTAGTCAGCAAAGTGGCCTTGCACCACAGCCTTGCAGACAAACTTGCTTTTTGAAGTAGTTCTGATCCCAGCAGGCCCCAGAAACCTACCCCTGAAGTCCAGCAGATCAAACTTCCCTCACCTCCACTCAGAGGAGGGTCTTTTAATGGTGGAAACAGTTACCTCAGAAAGTAAAGAATGTCATTATTAAATAAACTTCCTTCCTAAACTATTTTGTTACAGGACAAGTAATAAATTAGTGTACTTATTAAACCATGAAATGGCACACACAAAATTAACCTGATCAATGTGCTATTGTCTGGCTAATAAATACATTAAGAAAGTAAACAATCAAGCCGGGCGTGGTGGTGCACACCTGTAATCCCAGCACTTGGGAGGCAGAGGCAGGCGGATTTCTGAGTTCGAGGCCAGCCTGGTCTACAGAGTGAGTTCCAGGACAGCCAGGGCTATACAGAGAAACCCTGTCTCAAAAAACAAAACAAAACAAAAAGAAATGTAACAATAGAAGGTTCCTAATGACACACTGTTATACCCACAGATTAGACCCCAACCAACCTACAGGAGAGAAGATTCTTCCAGCAGTAGATGGAAATAAACAGACCCACAACTGGACAATGCTGAATGAGAGACTTCGTAGCACACAGTCCTAAAAGGAATGTCTCTATCAAGCCCCTCCTCTGGAAGGCTCAGAGATCCATGGGGAACAGGAAGCTGAAAGATTTTAGAGTCAGAGGGAATGGATGGCACAAGGAAGCAGTGTCTTGCAGACACAACAGGACTGATGCACATCCGAGCTCACAGAGACTGGTGGTCGAACCTAAACTGACCCACAGAGGTTCAAGCCAGACAGGGTTCCAACACTGAGAAGAGGAACTCTGACATGGTATCCCACTTCTAACCAAGAAGCTATTTATAACTGTTACCTGCTGGCAAAGGGGAAACCAGTTCTCTCCACTGGGGTGTCACTGGGAACATCAATCACACCCGCTCAGACCCTGTGTCCAAGAGTGGTTGGCCAGGGGAGCTGAGGTAAACGTGACATCTTCCTGTTTCATTTTGGCAGGGTGTTGTTTTTTTTTTTTCTGTTTGTTTGTTTGAGAGAGAGTGTGTATGTGTGTTTTAATCAAGAGAGAGAGAAGACAGTAGGTAAGATGGGGAGGATCTAGAAAGAGTTAGAGAAGGGGAAAACATGACCAAAGTATATTGAATGAAAATTTTTGAATAAATTATGTAGAGTATGAGAAAATACGCAACACACTGTCTTAGAACACACATCAATAAACACTCGAGAACACCTGCTCTTGAATGCTACCCTAGGTTTCCAGGCAATGGAGTCATGAAAAGCTTCAGAGCACACACATGCAGGCAGCACCAAAAGCTGAGTTAGGCGTGCACCCACCTGAGCCCTCAGTCTCTCCTTCTCCGTGGTCTTTGAACAGTGTGGCAGTGTTATACTCTGAGGTCCTGACCTGACAGTAACCTGGCTTTCCCAACTCCACAACTGGGATAGGGCAACTGCTGCTTTTATTTTTTTACTTCTCTCTGTCCCTCCAAAACAGCACCCAGTGAGCCTCACACCTGATGGCGTTCCTGCCATTGTACAGCACCCCAACTTTTAAACAGCTCAAATGATCAAATTATTAATGAAATGAGAAAGTGAGACTTCTGTAACGTCTGTGCTCATCATTTGGATCACTGTCTCTGGGAAACCAGCTGCTGACTTCAGCGGCTTTATGGATTTGTGTGCACGGCTAGAAATTAGGCAATCTGTCACAGCACTCAGTGTGTGAGAGCCATCTTTGGAAGGAGTGAGCCAAGCCAGGCCTTCGGATGAGTGCAGCCTCACTGCACTCCCTGTCCTCCCCAGAGTTTGGCTATACTGGCTAACCTGGAACTAGCAGTCTTCCTGTCTTGGCCTCCTGAGGGATTGGGCTATAGGCATGGACCACCGTGACAGGCCTCAGCAAATACTAACTCAACCTGAGAGTAATCTAGAGCCTAAAATATCCACTAAAAACTGAAGCAAACTTATAACTTACCGAAATAGATAAAATAAATGTTCTAAGGCAATCTGTTGCAAAAATATAATTGTGAACCTGTTTACATATGAACAAAACTGCAGTCATTTCTATGTGGGAGAGGGGACACAGCGGAAAGAGAAAGCTGAGCAACAGGAAAGCAGCTTGCAGTGTACACAGGTCACTCACTCTGGAAGCTAGCTGCTGTGTGGACAGGGCAAAAGAAACCAACGTGATCAGAAATATTTTAGGCTGCAACTGTTCCTATGGTTCTAAGACAGCAGTTCTCAACCTGTGCTTCATGACCCCATTGGGGGTGGACCAACCCTTTCATGGGGGTCTCATATAAGGTATTTACATTATGATTGATTCATAACAAAATTGTGTAGCAAGAAGTACCAATGAAAATAATTGTATACTTGAAGGTCACCACACATGAGGAACTGTATTAAAGGATCACAACATTAAGGCTGAGAACTACTGCTCTAAGATCTTTGAATTCTTGAAATTATCTTTAGTATTTTATACATATTTTACTACATTTATTTGTGTTTGTGTGTATATGTGTGTATGCCATAGAGCCTGTGGAGATCAGAGATGCTGTAGGAGAAAGTTCTCTTCATCTATCTTGTGGATACTGGGATAAACCTCACACTAACAGAGCTTAGAAACAAGCACCCTCACCTGCTGAGCTGTCTCGAGGGCCCTAGTTTGTAAATAGCCGATGCATTTTACTTTTAGAAACTAAAAGCATGGCACATGTACAATGTTGTTATGCAATATCTATTTGAAAACAAGGAGGCTCACCTGTGGAGACCAGTCTCATTTAAGATGTCTACACACACACTGCGCTGTTGCGCTGAAGAGAGCCTAACAAAGCCTAAGGATAGGCCATGCAGTTTCTAGCATCGATGAGATCCAACTAGGTAGAAAACAGCGGGAGGAACCCAATAAAGGCTTCTAAGACAGTGTATGTCGAAGTAGTTGCTGAATAAATTTGAAAGGCAAGAAACATAAATAACACCTCAACACCTCAAAGTCAAAGAAAACTGTTCTTGAAAAGAGGATTTTTCAAGCTAGTCCCTGGGCAAAGTTTCAACAAGCAATGCTGACCCTAACCCCAACCCTAATCCTAACAGTTAAAGCAGAGGAAGCGTGAAGAGCAAAGCTACCATGTACAAAGATACGTAGAATTTCCAAAGCATTTTCAAGAAAATCTGTAAACAGTTAGTTGAAAGAAAAAGACTTTTCAAAAGTGCCGCTGTAGAGACCAGAGGAGTCAGGCTGTGGGAGGTTCTACCTGACAGAGTGAGGAGTCTACAGCCAGGAGTTATATTTCACAAACGTAATCTATGTTAACATTTTTAATTAATAGATTTTGCATATAATTTTAAATGTTTTATAATGAATTACTGGAAAATAGTCCACTTCAAATCCTCACTACTATCAAAGCAAGGACACTGGGGACAGGACAGACGTGAGAACTGAGGACCTGACACTAGCTGCCCTACAGTAGACACGTCCCTCCCAGCTTGGCTGTATGGGGGGTGTGGGGGTGGGGGTGGGCATGCATATGTCCATACGTGTACACAGGAGCTCACAACCTACAGTGCTGCCACAAAAGATGAACCACAACATGTCCGTAAGTTGTTAAGCCAAGCCATCATAAAGTGACAACTGTTTATTTGTTTCTACATAGAGTTTAAACATGATGCCCTGTAAATCATGACATAACGAAATTTATGTAGACTGTATAACATTTTTACATCAGAGGCAAAAGCCATTTTTATTTACAAGTGTGTGTCTATATGTCTGTGCATGCCCAGTTCAAGCAAGCCCTGACTTCTCTTTCTAAAGCTAGTGAAAACCACCAAGACTTTTGTAAAGCTAGCTACTTCCAAGGCAGATGACAAAAAGGAAGTTGTGGTTTTAGGTGACTTTCTTGATTCCTATCTATATTCTGCTAAACAAAAATTATTTTAGCACAGAGAGCTAAAATATAAATGTTTTGTTTAAACTAACAAATGTCTAAATATGAAATATCAATGAAATAACCAGCCACCAGGCATTAGATAACTTGACACTTTTGATTGAAGATTAGAATCAGATTATCCAGAATACAAAAGTACATTTGAGACAAATGTCACTGTCTTACACGTCATTATGTACAGATTCAGGGGGACTATGTGAGGATATTTTTGCATGTAAGAACTATACACTTAACAGTGCATCGTCTAATTATATACAGTGTGCTTTTACTAACAATTAGAAGTTTAATTAACGAAAAACATAAACGAACAGGTAAAAGAAAAAGCAAACCTGTCAAGAGAGACAAAGGAAACGAATGCTGGGGAGAAGTGAGAGGGAAGTGGCGTACGTACCGGGAGACACTCCTAGTAGATCCTACTCTTGCACAGAAATGACCACGTGGAACCCTAGGTAATGTTTTTTAGTTAATAGTTTTAGTTAATAGATAAATGAAGTATTTAGATAAACTTGATTCTCTAGTGGATTAAATACATGCACCACTCTCTTAATTACATAAAAGTTAATCTTAAGGATTCCTTAAGTGACTATGCAACAGCTTAAATGACGCTTCCCATCTTTATCCACTTAATTTTAAATTCTGTTTTGAGTGAAGAAACCTGTCATGGTCACTTTCCAAGTCTCGATCAACTCCAAGTCTGCCAAATCCTAACACCCATCCTTCCGATACCCAGCGCTGTGTGCTTCTGATGACTCCCAGGCACCGTTTGGAACCTCACACGGCAAGGCTCTCTGGGCCGTCTGCCCACACTTGAGATGGCACTTCCAGAGGGCTGTGCCATGCTAGCCGGTCATCCTCCTGTCTCCTGTCCTAGTGTCAGGTACCACTTCTCAGTAGATTGCTTCTGGCAACTTTCGTCACCCATTAACAACTTCAGCCCTTCCAGCTGCTTATGACTTAACATCTATCATAATATAGATGGGGGGGGGACAGAACTCAGTAGGTGAGGTGCTTGCTATAAAAATATAAAGAACAAGCCGGGCGGTGATGGCGCACGCCTGTAATCCCAGCACTTGGGAGGCAGAGGCAGGCGGATTTCTGAGTTGGAGGCCAGCCTGGTCTACAGAGTGAGTTCCAGGACAGCCAGGACTACACAGAGAAACCCTGTCTCGAAAAACCAAAAAAAAAAAAAAAAAAAAAAAAAAAAAAAAAGAACAAAATTTAGATTCCCAGAAACCCACACAAAAGCCAAGTAGTTGTGGCAAGTGCCTGTAATCCCAGCATCTAGGAGACAGAGAATGGAGATGCCCAGGACAAGCTGGCTGGCTAGACTAGGAGAGCCAGAGCTCTTAGTCCAGTGAGGAATCCTGCCCCTCTCCCAGGGCAGTAGAGAGCAACTGAGGAAGCCACTCAACATCAGCTTCGAGCCTCCATACATATATGCACTAACTTCTAAGCACATCCAGACATGTACACCTTCAACATGCAAATACACATGCACACATACAAGTATTCCCCATATGTGTGTGTGTGTTTCCAAAAATAAAAAACATTTCATCATATGAGTGCTTGTTATTTTACAAAGCAATTCTTAAATACTGTAACTACCAGATGACCATGAAAACTAGACACCAAAGAACAGCAGCCTTTGTAGCTGCCTGGAGCATCCTGGGTGCTTGGCGAGCAGGGGGAAGGGAAGGCAGGGTCTAAAACGTCCCCTAAGCGCTCACAAGCACAGCGGCTATGTGTTGGCTTCACTATTAGACAAGTGAAGAGGCTGTGTGACCCCACCATGGGGGTTACAAAAGTGAGGAAGACTTCAGCAAGACAAGTTATTCCTGCACGGGAGTTACTACATCTCACACCAGCGCCCTGAAAGCGTCAGGCTTTCTTCTCATTACACTTCTCCAGTTTCTGTGACTTTGAGTATATTCATTATCGTTAAAAGAATAGAACATGAGCATTTCCTTCACTTAATCTCCACTAAATCCCCCTGAGCCCATTCTTGACTGTGGTTTTGAAGTGCATTATTTAATTTTGCTAACACACTGGTTTTTTGATTTTTTTTTTGAATGAATTTTCAACTTATCTAAATCATTTCAAAACCTGTAATTTTTCCTTTACTAATATACAATTGTATGTTGGTAGTCCCAACATAGTCCCAGGGCAGCTTACACGCTCTGTGCTCCCGGCACCGCCCGCCTGGTGTCTCACGGGCCGGCTCTGCGGCTCTTGCTCCTGCGCACTAATACTCACTGAGTTCATACTGTAAGTAAGGCAGTACTCTGCGTGCTGTATTTCCACTAACTCGTTTGGTCTCCACAGCAACTTTGACTTATAGGAATTTAATGCTTTAAGAAAACAACAGGAAATTTCAACTTTGTCTTTCTTCTCAGTCAGCTTGATTATTTACCAAATTGTTCTGTGAAAATCTTTAAAAAGTCCCTCACAAATCTGGGCCTAGTAAGTTCAAGGTTTCAGTCTCTTGTATGGTCATTTTTATTAATTCATATTTTCCTACAAAAAATCATGGTCTCCTTGTCTCCTCTCCTTTTGGGAAGCAGGACATCCTTCTCTGATTCAGGCTGCCTCTGAGTTCACCGCCTTTCCCAAGCCAGCTTTCTGAGGACTGGACTCTAGCTATGTACCACGACACTGAGCTTGCATTTCATGACCTACTGCTAGGCCAACTCATTCCTAATCGACAGTAGCATCACTTATACTAATGTTACTTTCCTTTCTGTAGCCCTAATTCTGCTTCGAGTACCTTCAAATCTAGCTAAGCAAACTTGGCTGGTCTTGCACAGATGCAGGTGTGTACATGTGCACACGGACACGTGGATGCACGTGCATGTGCGTGGGTGTGGAAGAGGGTGGTGGGTCCAGGTGTTGCTCCTCAGGAGCTGTTGACCTTGACCTTTGTGGATGATGTCTCTTAGAAGTCCTGGAATTCATCAGTTAGGTCAGACTGGCTGTCTAGGAAGCCCCAGAGGGTCAGGTATCAGTCTCTCCACATGGAATTACAAGGATGCACTAGCAAGCCTGGCTTTTGTGTGAAGACTAAGAATTGACCTCAGGTTCTATTTTTGTGGCAAACACTTTATTGATGGAGACATTTCCCAGCCCCACTTAATTTTCTTGTAATGAAAGATGATGCTCTAGTTTTACTGAACTACACTTTGTGTCTCGGGGTAAGATTTGTGTGCCACACCTAGTTTACACAGTGCTGGGTAAATGACGTGGAGCTCACACCCCACTATTTATACAACAGAGTGAGCTGCCCGCTTGGGAAGTTTTAACTTAGACGCGTCATTAGTTTATTACTTGAGCCAATCATGTTGGCGCGAGATGGTCTCTCAAGAACACTCACTGTAGCTCCCTTACCTGGGCTTGATTCCCAGCAGACTCTCCTGATTTACTTAAGATGTGCACTCTCTCAGTCCAAGTGGTCTGCCTCTAAGTGGCAATCTGAGGAAGGCGGTCACACAGCCTAGGCAAGCACTCTACCGATGGAGTCCCTCCCTGGCCCGGGAGGGAGGGAGGAGTGTCCGCACATCACATGCTCACTGAAGTGCAGGTGCAGTGCCAGGGCTTCTGGGTGGAGGTCAGGGAACAGCAGGAGGAGGGTCTTTCTTTCCGTAGTGGGATCATGCAGAGATCACACTCGGGTGGACAGGCCTAAGCAGCAAGCACCTCCACCCACTGAGTCATCCTAATTTCAGAAGCTGAGATTGTGTTTTTAAGGTTTACAAAAGTGGAAGAAAAAAAAAAGCAAAACAAAAAACATTTCAGGCAGTGGTGGCTCAAGTCTTTAATCCCAGCACTTGGGAGGCAGAGGCAGGTGGATTTCTGAGTTTGAGGCCAGCCTGGTGGTATAAAGAGTGAGTTCCAGGACAGTCAGGGCCACACAGAGAAACCCTGTCTTGAAAAACCAAAAACAGAAAAAGAAAAAAAAAAAGCAGAGGTTTAAAAGTGTTGTGATTTGCTTTCTAGGTTACATTGCTATCAACTTAAAACCTTATTGTAGAGTAGTGCATAGTGATAACAGACTTACTTAAAAACTGTTTCTCAGGCTGGGAAGGCACAAGGACCTGGTCCATCCCCAGACCCCACATGAAAGTGCCAGGCATGGTGGTGCACATGGTAACAGCACAGACAGGGTGTCAGAAACAGGTGAATCCCGACAAGTAGCTAAGCTTGGTGGGGCTAGCTTTAACATGTACATGGATGTTATGTTTTCTTTCATTTTTCCTTTCACACTCTTTCCTTCTGTTTTCCTTCCATGATAAAATTACAAACAGATTAAGCAAACACTTAAGGAGCACTTATTACTTGAGAGACAGCACCTGAAGAACTGCGATGGTACCCAAGGCATCAGCAGCATAACAAAGTGGCACTGCCCACCCCACCCCAACCAACAGCAGAGCAGACGTCTCACAAGTGGGCCAAGGAAGGTGAACAAAGACTGTGTCCAAACAGGACATACTGAAAGTTAAATATGCCAGATGGAGTGGTGCAGGCACTTAGTCCCAGTACCTAGGCAGGCAGATTTCTGTGAGTCTGAGGCCAGTCTGGTCTATATAACAGGTCTAGGCCTGCATGGGCTATATAGAAAGTTGCTGTCTCAAAACAAAAACAAAGAAACAAACAACAAAAAAATGACCAAAAAAATTGCCCCAGTGAAAGAATGGGAAAAAGACTATTTCAAACAGAAACTAAGCACCATATGTACAAAAGAGGACGTGTGGGACAGAACTGAAGGAACCAGCAAGCATGCGGTCTGGATGAGGGAGGCCTTGCAAGAGATGCCTGAGAAGTAGGCCTGAGCTGTCAGCTTCACACTGAAGACTCTAAGGAAGTACCGGAAGTGCATCTAGGAAAGACAATGACTTCCGTCATATGAAGTGCTGTGTGGAAAATGGCATGAGGAACTGGGGGAGAGGGGAGGGTCAAAGGGTACACCACTAAGACAATCCAAGCAAGAGGTGACGGTGATAGGGACTGCTGGCGCACAGTGAAGACGGCAGAGCCAAGCCCATGCCACGGCCTTATCATGTAGTCTTTTTCCCAACCAGATCTTGAAAACTATGTGTTTACTGCTAGTTCTATGCAAAGTTACTTTCACATAGACCAAAGAGTGTTTGGTCTGCATGTATGTCTTTGTATCACATGCATACTGGAGCCATCTCGCAGTTATAAAAAACATCATCTCTGTGGATGATTTTTATAATAAATACCTTTATTAATGTATATAACCTTCATTCTTTCAGTAACTGTTTTACTGAATCACTAGGTCTAAGGATATATTGCTCAGTGGAAAATGGCATGCCTGGCATACGTGAAGACCTGAATAAATCCCCAGGACCAAAAATAAGCAAATAAACAAACAAGGCATTTTAGTACCAGATAACAGGGGCATGGGGACGTGGCAGGATGCAATCCTAGTCTTACAGAGCCGGTATCTTATGAAGGAAAGTGTAATTAAACTTTGTATATCTATCTGATTATGTCCTATAACAGTACTTTAAAGCAGTTGAAGTTAAACCAGTTAAACGACAACTTTTCACGCTAGCCGTCCATTCAGTCCTTCAAATACATTCACTAAACCAGTGTGTGTTTCCAGTCCCTTGGAACAGATGCACACACTATCTCCTTCTAGAGTATTTCACTGTGGTAAACAGAGGGAAACAAGTGTGCACACAGGTGTTACTCAGATCGCATATAACTGCAGCAGAAGGAGACAGACCATGTGCTGGGCCTGGAGCACCACATCGAAGAGAAGGAAAGCCTCTCAGAGACACTTCAGCACCATCTGCAGAGAAGAAAGAGGAACCCACACAGGACTGACGGCAGACGCTCATGAAGGGAAAAACCAAGGAAAAAATCCTGGACAGGCCTAAACATGGCTCAGTGTGTAAGTGCATCTGCCCATCTGCCACCAAGCCTGCACCCAGGCACATGTGTGTGTGCACACACAATTACAAATTTTCTTTTAGTGACGGCAGACAGCTGGCATATTCAAGGAGCATTAGAAAGTAAATTCAAGTGCAATGAGTGAAAGAAAATGGTCAAAATCACTTGAGGGGACAGAAAAGAGTCAGATTACATATTGTCTATCAATCAGACACAGAAAAAACTTACAATTTTATTCAAATTAGGATGAGAAATTAGGACAGGAAGAGATCTAGTCAGGAAGATAACATGATATGATATTAAAATAAAAATGACCTGGCTCCAAACTGGAGACAGCCGGGAAGAGGAGCGGACTAAAGTAAGAGGAACCAGCAGAGCGTTTACGGTGCGAAGCCAGCAGAGGTGATCACGACTCATCCGAGGACGGCAACAGCAGCACTCGGGGGTGGAGGAATTTCAACAATACTTTAGATCCTGGTATAGCACATACAATTTTCAGATGAATGGAAAATACAGGATAAGAAAGAGACTGGCCGGGCGGTGATGGCGCACGCCTGTAATCCCAGCACTTGGGAGGCAGAGGCAGGCGGATTTCTGAGTTCGAGGCCAGCCTGGTCTACAGAGTGAGTTCCAGGACAGCCAGGGCTATACAGAGAAACCCTGTCTCACAAAAACAAAAACAAAAACAAAAACAAAAACAAGAACAAGAACAAGAACAAGAACAAGAACAAGAACAAGAACAAGAACAAGAACAAGAACAAGAACAAGAAAAAGAAAAAGAAAAAGAAAAAGAAAAAGAAAAAAAAAAAAAGGAAGAGACCATCCAGAAAGCAGTCAGGAATCTGTGAACGTGTTAGGTTTAAGACAGCTACACACAGAGTACCTAAAGAATGGCCCAGCAGAAACAATGACTACTTTATAGTCACACTTTAAATGTGTATACTGACTAGCAAGATCTTCTAAATGATTTTAGCTCAACAGTAAACAGGTGTTTTCAACAACAGACAAGGTTTGGGCCTCTACGGCTTTATTGTGAAAAGAAGAAAAAATACACACTTAAAATATAGGTTCTTGCAGCCGGGCATGGTGGCACACGCCTGTAATCCCAGCACTTGGGAGGCAGAGGCAGGCAGATTTCTGAGTTCGAGGCCAGCCTGGTCTACAGAGTGAGTTCCAGGACAGCCCGGGCTACAGAGAGAAACCCTGTCTTGAAAAACCAAAAAAAAAAAAAAAAAATATATATATATATATATATATATATATATATATATATATATATATAGGTTCTTGGGGCTGAGAAGACGGCTCAGTGGGAGAGAGAACTTAACTCTCCTCCTGAGGACCTGAGCCTAGTTCCCAGCACCCATATACAAGATTCTCAAGGAATACACTCTGTACAGTGCACTGGCCCCATTCCAGAATTAGATTACATTCAAAGAACTTTCCAATTGGCCAGGCAGTGGTGGCACACGCCTTTAATCCCAGCAGCACTTGGGAGACAGAGGCAGGCAGATTTCTGAGTTCGAGGCCAGCCTGGTCTTCAGAGTGAGTTCCAGGACAGCTGGGGCTACACAGAGAATCCCTGTCTTAAAAAAAAAAAAAAAAACTTTCCAATTAATTTGTGATTAAGAAGGACAGAGGGATATAGATATGGGACACTGTCACCTGAACCTGACTATGTGGAAAACCACCTAAGAGTGTTACCTACAGATAGCTTACCATGGCTGGCCCATTAAAGTCTTCTTCTTTCCTGTCCTATGTAAGAATTAAGCTATAAATTATAGATGGAGTAGGACCCTTTTAATCCCTATGCTCTGGCGATGTGAGGATGCTACTACCTCTCAAGAGGAAGATTAATGCTTGTGGCCCTCATCTTTTACCATTTTCAGTAGGATCTTTTAAAATGAAAAAACCTGGGATAGAGCCCTATTCATTAATGCTTGCGGTAAGATCAAGTGCTTCCATGGATATTTAATTTTTCATGAAGATAATTAAATGTTACAATTCTTTATAAAAAGCCTCTACTGTATAACAACAACACTCACACACCTGGGGAGGTGGCAGGCAGTAAGGTCCTGCCATGTCCACATGAGAGACTGCATCTGGTCCCTAGAACCCATGTAACCCTGGGAGTGGTGGTGCACATCACCCACACCTGCAGCCCGGGGACCTCCGCATCTCACTGGCCAATGCGCTCCAGCAGCTGGTTCCCTTAGATCCTGAGAAAGCCAAAGCGGGGCCGGACAGAGGGAGGCATTCGAAGAGAGCGGCTGCCTGCAGCACGCACACTCAACAGTCACAGCAGTCACAGCGGCACTACACACGCACACAGGGTTCGCCAGGCTCAACTGCAACTACCTAGCGTCACACTGAGCTGTATTTTGGGTCTTCTCCACTGAAATTTAAGGGTTAATCTTCACAAAAATGAGATAAGCACCATTCACTAGGATTTATTCAATTTATCCCTCCTTACCTTTTAACTTTAAATTTTTTCTCTTTGGAGTATTTTACATCTCCTAACTCTTGTTTACCACCCATAAAATGCACCCCTCTACCTATGGAGAAAGTAAATAACAGCATTATTTTTATTACATACCATGACAGATATGAAAGGCATTTAATTTCTCATATTATTAATCTTAATATCATCTGGAAATTGTTCTTAGTCTGTTGGACAACTTAGAAAGTGGCCTGTAGAAACCATTTCACTAACAAAACGAACACAGGCAGTTTTATCCGATAACACTGATTCAAAGGCAGTGGACACATAGCAATGAGAAAAACAATTCCACGATCCCAAAATTGTAAGTCTACTAATTTTTAAAAATAAATTCACCTGAACATAGTGATGCACGCCTTTCATATCAGCCTTTAGGAAGAAGAGGCAGGAAGATCTTAGTTTGAGGTCAGCCTAGTATACACAGTGAAAGAAGAGCAAGAGTTATGTAGAGAGACCTTTTCTCAAAAATAAAATAAAATAAAGCTGGGTGTGGTGGTGCACACCTTTAACCCCAGTGCTCAGGAAGCAGAGGCAGGAGTATTTCTCTAGGTACAAGAGCTCTTACACAGAGAAGTCTTGTCTGGAAAAACCAAATAAATAAATAAATAGTAAGTATGTAAAAAATAAATAAAGCAAATCTAACACAAAAAGGTGAAACTTAAATGAATTTTTGAGAACCAGAAATTCTTACAGACTAAAATACTGCATTCAGTGTTTTGGCTTTATATAGAACTCTCAGTAAAACTACCTTAGTCTTTCTTGGTGCTGCCACCAAAGGAAGAAAAGTAAGCAACAGAAAAGGTCTCAAAGAACTTTAGAACTTAGGCTAGTGGTGCTAGTTAACTCTAGAGTGACGTATTCACTCAGATACCTAAGAATCCTGAAGGCACAACACATGACCTTTGGTGTTTTGGAAAAGATGACAAGTGAGATCATCATCGATGTTATGGCCTGTCTCCCTTTCCCTTGCACTGAGTCTTCTCTATTCGTTGCACGGAAAGGCAGCAGGGCAGAGTGAACCCTGGAGCCCGACGACTGTGATCGATTCATTCAAGTCTCAGGTCTGACTTTCACCTCTGCTGTTCACTCTAAGAATGGTGTGTCTTACATGTGCTCTTGCAATGGTTGCAAGCACTCTGAGTGCTGTCGCTTGGATATGGCAGAAGCTGAAGGTAATGCTAGCATCTGAAAAGTGAAGGCTAGAATATAAAAACTTCAGAGTCATCTTCAACTACATAGGATGAGGCCAAACGAGGCATGGCGGCACACGCCTTCAAAACCAGCACTCCGCCACCAGACCAGTGGATCAGACCTGAACCATACAGGTTCAGGTATTCTCTTTTTTTGTTTGTTTGTTTGTTTTTTGTTTTTTGAGACAGAATTTCTCTGTGTGGTCCTGGCTGTCCTGGAACTCACTCTGTAGACCAGGCTGGCCTCAAACTCAGAAATCTGCCTGCCTCTGCCTCCCAAGTGCTGGGATTGCAGGCGTGCACCACCACGCCCGGCTAGGTTCAGGTATTCTCTATCACTGATAGGGAATAGTTTAAAATCTTTCATATTAATATCAATAGTATGCATTGGAAAATTCTCACATTATCCCCAAAATATAACCTCAGAAAGAGAACATCTACAATACCACTGGGAAAGCAGAAGTCATATATTTCTGGGCAAGTGTATCCTACAGCTGTTTTCTAGGACAACCAGAGAGAAGTGACTTCTGAATCCCAATTGAGGAGAACCAAGAAGTGCAAGGTGAAGTATGAAATTTCTGTACTATGTAAAAATGACCTAAACCGAGAGTAGAACTGTTAGGGTACACCATGTGTCCAAGAAATCTGCTGACCAATGATAAATCTACATATATGATTTGTGGAAGTCGTAGAATTTTAGTGCTTAGAAGAAAAACATTCTATATTTTGTTTGAGATACAGAACTTTAATAAAATTTTCTGAGATTTTTTCAAAAGGTGCTCTGACAAAGCTTTATTAAAGGAAGACTTTCTTGTTTACTTCTCACCGCTCTGCTTGGCGTGCTTCTGATATCAGAATCCCCTGCATCCATGACAGCCAGTGTGCATGTCTGTAGTAGTTCCCACATGCTGTGCCCAGTTCACTCTTATTGCCACTGCAGTGATGGACACTGGTTTTAGCCAACACAGAGAGCATCTGTTTCAGATGTCCTCAATGCTGGGCAGTGGCTGGAGAGGATCACCAGCCTCGCTTTGCCTTGGCTGATCATCTCCAGAGTCTGTTTGTACCTCAGCACATACTTTCCACTTTTCATAACAAGATGGAGCCTAGAGCTGACTGACTCCAGAGACTTTCTCAACTTCTTTGTGGCCACCATCTTCCTGCCTTAGGTGCAGGACAACGCCCAACCAAGATCAGCCACCAAGATGGCCAGCGAGCAAAAAGGATTTTCTGAGATTTTTATATAGATATTTAAGATTTAACTGTTCACTGTTAACTGAAATTTAGATAAAACAAGTAGCAATTTGAGTATCAACATGATAAGTATTTTAAATTTCTTAATATTTTATGTTAAAAGTTACAATTTACATTAACGTTCAAATACAGAATAAATTTTTCTAGAATTTTACAAATACATAATTTTTATAAAAATTGAAGATTTGTAGGACACTTTAATTTTTATACATTTGAAACCTTATTTTTACCATATACTCAATGTATGTTTATCATATTAAATTGAATTTTAATATATGTTGTGATTTTCATAATTAAAGCCTTTTGTTTAAAAAAATAATTCAGCACTCATGAAGCAGAGGTAGGCAGTTGTCTGTGAGTGCAAGACCAGCCTGGCCCATATGCAGAACTCAGCCAGGGCTACACATGAGATCCTGTCTCAAAAACAAAAAATTAATATTAATAAATTGAAAAATGTTTAAGAAAAAAAAAAAAGCTGGGCGGTGGTGGCACACACCTGTAATTCCAGCAGAGGCAGACAGATTTCTGAGTTCGAGGCCAGCCTGGTCTACAGAGTGAGTTCCAGGACAGCCAGGGCTATACGAAGAAACCCTGTCTCGAAAAACCAAAAAATCCAAAAAAAAAAAAGAAAGAAAGAAAGAAAGAAAAAAAGAAAGAAAGAAAGAAAGAAAGAAAGAAAAAGAAAAATGTTTAAAATCAGTATGAATACATGAGACCATCTAAAACAACAGATGGTGTATCCTAAGATTCATGTGTTAGAAATAGCCCACAGTGTGGTCACCTTGGGAGGGGTTGGGACTGTAAGAGGGAGTATGATGGGAAGTAATGAGGTCGTCCAGGCCATCACCCTCACAGGAATTACTCTAAGGGTGACTAAGTTCTTAAAAGAATGAGCTATTCGTAGTTGGAAAATAACTCAGTAAATTACTCGCTACACAAGCATAAGCATCTGAGTTCAAAGCCTAACACCTACCTACAAAGCCACACACAGTGGCTTACACTTGCAACCCCAGCTAGCCTAGCCTCATCAGCAAACCCCAGTGTCCGGTGAGAGACCTGTCTCAGAGAGACAAAGGAGACAGCGCCTGAGAAAAGACACTAGAGCTTGATGTCAGGCCTGCAAACTCACACACACACACACACACACACACACACACACACACACACACCTCTATATGACTTATGAGTTATTTCAGATCAGGATACTGACATTTCTGATAGACCAGAAGGTCCCCTAGTGCTCTCTCCTCATCAGTACCATGCTTTCAAGACCAGTATCTTTGGACAATCATATCATTCTATGAACTTCCCATAAATGAAATCATTCACTCTGTGCTCAGATTCTCACTTCTTTTATCCAACACTGTCTAAAATACCCATCACATGTTGCATTATTTATTTTTATTGCTATGTAGCAGTTCAGCCTAAAAGCCACAGTTCTGGTTTTGAGATATCATCACAGTAGCCTGAGAATAATCTAGAAACTCCTGCTATCTGTGACTCTTAGGTGCTCGGATTTCAGTGTACACCTGGTATGACTTACACGAACACTGTGAGCCCTGTTTCATTTCCAGAACTGTCATGATCATTTTTATACCTTACATTTTTTACACAAAGGTCATTTTACAGAGATGTCCAGAAAAAAAGTCCCATATGATTACTGTCTAGTGCTACATGCACATAATTCAGAGAAGTAATTTCAATAACATCTGTTTTTATATGAACCTCACAGTTCCTATCCCTAGAAATAGAATATCCTGTTAATCCCGCCTAATTTTACATTCTTCAATAAAATTTTGGGACCTTAATAAAATTTTCTATAATGAATATACTCCCATTTTCTCTTATTAATACCAATAACTGGCTCATTTCTTTCAAAACTTCTGGAAAGAGCCAGCAAGACTGCCCAGTGGATACAAGCAGCTGCCTCGAAAGCCTGGCAAGCCATTTACAAGAGGGAAAGATTTCCTAAACCTTGTCCTCTGACCTTCCCATTCTGACAGAGTACACATCACACACACTAGAAACACAATCTTAGTCGGGGTCACTCTTGCCATGATGAAACACCATGACCAGAGGGCTCGGGGAGAACGGGGTTCACTCAGCTTCCCCGTTCCATAGCACTGTTCACCACAGAAGTCAGGACAGGCACTCACGCAGGGCAGGAACCTAGAGGCTGGAGCTGATGCAGAGGCCATGGAGGGGTGCTGCTTTCTGGCTTGTTCCTCATGGCTTGCTCAGCCTGCTTGGTGATAGAACCCAGGACTACCAGCCCAGGGATGGCACCACCCACAATGGTCTGGGCCCTCCCCAATTAATCACTGACTTAAAAAATGCCCTACAGCACCAGGTGTGGTGAATTTAATTATATTTTAAGTTTAGAAGACATAGCTAAGCAGAGCGGTGGTGGCGCATGCCTGTAATCCCAGCACTTGGGAGGCAAAGGCAGGCAGATTTCTGAGTTCCAGGCCAGCCTGGTCTACAGAATGAGTTCCAGGTCAGCCAGGGCTACACAGAGAAACCCTGACTCAAAAAACAAACAAACAAACAAAAACAAAAACAAACAAAAAAAAAAGCCGTGCAGACTCTGACAACAGCTAGATCTTATGAGCCGTGTTCTCAACTGTGGTTCCTTCATTTCAGATAACTCGGCTTGGGTCAAGTAGACAAACTAGCCAGCACACACACTAATGATAAATTTTTGAAAATTAAATTTTCTAGAAAGATGTTTATCTCATTTCTCTTCCTCTCCTTCTTTCCAAGTCTGTTGGATTTTATTGCCCCTTTTTGTTATATTACTGACGAAGACATATTCGTTATGCTTTTGACTTTAACAAGAATAAATTTAAGGTTTCACTATAATTCCTAGTTAGACTTGGAAAAGCAGTTGTTTTACAGGTCAAAAAAGGTTCACTTCTGTAGTTTGTGAGGTTTAGCTCTTATTTTTCAACTTTGAAATATATATTTACTTTCCTTTATCACCAATTTTATGTCTCTTCTGAAAAAAAATATATCATGAATTAACAAGAGGATCCTGTGGGGAACTGAGGTCTAGTCAGTGTTAATATCACACTGATCAGCAAGCCCTCTTTGAAAAAATATATAGTATTTGTATTAATTTTTAGTAATTTTGTATTTATTATATAATACAGATTTATTAAATGTGTATTAATTTTTAGAATGAAAGTATTAAATCTTTATAATTTTCTTTTACTAAACTTAGAATTTTGTTAAGTTTACTTGCAAATTTAAATAAGTAAATTTCAAATGTTAAACCATCTTTACATTCTTTTTTTTTTTTTTTTTTTTTTTCCGAGGCAGGGTTTCTCTGTGTAGCCCTGGCTGTCCTAGAACTCACTCTGTAGACCAGGCTGGCCTCAAACTCAGAAATCCGCCTGCCTTTGCCTCCCAAGTGCTGGGATTACAGGTGTGCATCACCACGCCCACCTATTTTTTTTCTTTACATTCTTCTTTCCCCCCCCCCCCCCCGAGACAGGGTTTCTCTGTGCTGGGATTACAGGCGTGCGCCACCACCGCCCAGCCTCTTTACATTTTTTTTTTTCCGAGACAGGGTTTCTCTGTGTAGCCCTGGCTGTCCTGGAACTCACTCTGTAGACCAGGCTGCCTCGAACTCAGAAATTCGCCTGCCTCTGCCTCCCAAGTGCTGGGATTACAGGCGTGTGCCACCACCACCCAGCCGCCTCTTTACATTCTTATTACATTTGAATTTTCATGTCTGTGTCCATAAATGAGTTTGGACATAATGCATTTCCTTTTGTGTATTCTTTTTAGCCTGTTTCAAGGTAACATTTGCCTTATTAAGGCAAATTTTATTATAAGGCTGCCTCCCCCCTTTTAAACTCTTCCTGGATTGATGTGTACAAAATTGAGTTTTGCTCTTTTAAAGTAACTGATACTCAGTACCCAAACTTCCCATGTTCTCCTCCAGGGTCTATCCTGGGTACCATATCTGGTGCCTGGTCAGACCACCCCTATCTGCACCGCAGCCAAGCAACAACCCACAGGTCCTACTGCACAGCTTCCAACCACTACAGGTTAAGGTCTCCTCACCTCCCATCCACTCCTTTCCCCAGACCCATGAGATCTAGCCTGGGTCCCACAACCAGTTCATCAACCTAGTCTGGCCTTCCTTGTCTACAACAAAAGGAATCCTAGGCTTGGGTCAGGATCCTCCCTAACTATCCCCAAACCACAGGACTCTCCCAGCCCACGTCCAGCCTCGCTACCCAGCCAGGCACCTCACTCTCCAGGCCCGGAACCGGAAGCACATCCTGGGCAGCAGCCCAGGCCCCTCAGTGCACCCACGCCATCTCCAGCCTCTAGATGCAGCCTGTCTGTAAATTCTCTCTTCTGCCCCAACCTGCTCTGTCCACAGCAGACTCAGAACTAAGAAAGACCACATGCCTAGATCTCACTGCAAAAAATACCAACAATATAAAAGATCAAGCCAGGATCTTCTCTCCAAAACCTACCAGTCCTGTAGAAATAAATATCTGCCAATGAGAATTACAAAGGTGAACTCCAGGATACAATACAATCCTAACACCAAAACCACTCCTTACGAGCTAGGCCTGGTGGCACATGTCTTCAATCTGAGCACTCAGGAGGCAGAGGCAGGCAGGTAGGTCTCTCAGAGTTTGACAACAGTCTGGTCTACATATTGAGCTCCAAGCTAACCAGGACTACATAGTGAGATTTTGCTTAAAACAAACAACCAAAAAACTCACAAACCAAACAAACTTTTTCATGCATGGAACTGTAAACCTAGCCCACTCCCTGTGAGGTATTCCTAACTGCACTCTAAGTCCTTAATGCTTAACCTTCAGGTCTGCATAAGCCCTCACCTCACCCCTCATCAACATAGCTTCTTCCTGAAGATGGAGACATTACAGAAAGCCACAGCTGATCAAAATGCAGATAACAGGGGACAGGGGGCACCCAGCCCCAGTGGAGGCCTCCAACATGCAAGGGTCATGAGTATAGTGGGAGTGGGGCAAAGAGGCTGTAAGAGCCAAAGTGCCGTGCCTCTGAAGATGGGCGTGCCTCTGAAGATGGGCGTCCTTCTGAAGACCGTATCTACTATGACAGGGGAGAGGGTTACCTAAACAAGCCCTGAGAAAGCACATGCCGATGTGGCTGGGGAAATCTCACAAGGCCTGACCCCTGACCTCAGATAAAGAGCCACAAGCAATTAATGGCAGCTGAGGAAGAACTAGAGATCTCCATGGATGAGTCTCCTGATGGGTCATTTTGTCCCAAGTGGTCACTATTAAACACATGGACATATGAGCAGTAACAGAGACTCAACAGGATATTATTATAAATGTGTGCATGTGTGTTCAATAATAAGAAGTCATGAATTTGAGAGGAGCTGGGCGGATAAGGAGGACTCTGAGAGAAGATGGAGGGAGATACAATGTAAACCGGCGCCATGTGACCTACTGTTTAACCTCATCAGTACTGATCCTAGTAGAGCTCCTCATTCTGGTTCCCTTGGAAGAGAAGAGCGTCAACGCCCACCAACCCACCACCTGACCACTGTAGGAGGCTGTGGCCAGGCTTTCAGGGCCTCACTTCCTTCCTCCATGTCCCTTATCACACTGTAAAGTGTAGGTTCAAGAGACGGAATATATCCCAGCTCTGCTTTGTACAGGAAACAGCAACAACCCCATTCCTTCGAGCACTGTTTCCTACCAACCAGTTCTCACGCGTTAGTGGGAGGAGGCAAAATGGAGTACTGCTGTGCAAAAGAGCCTAGCAGTCCCACCAAGGTCAGAGCTGCCGCTGTATTAACATACTGCCTAGCAATTCTGTCCCAGGTAAACATTCAAGCACTGACATACAAGGTCCAAGATGTCACTTACTGACAGACTGTTTTGATCCCCAGGATGACAAGCAAAATAAAAACCCAAAGCCAGGTGTGGTAGCACATGCTCGAAATCTCAGCACCAGGGAGAAGGAGGTGGGGGGTAAGGAGGGTAAGGAGTTACAGATTAGTCTGGAGAATGAGACACTCATATCTATCTCCCTTTCCCCCTCTCCCCCTCTCCCCCTCTCCCTCTCCCTCTCGGCATATAATGTTCCTAGCAGGACTATTTACAAGAAGCACAAAGTGAAAACAATTCAAATATCTGTCAATGGATGAAGAAACAAAACATGGTACTATCTATATATAACTGATAATCTTATTTGGTGGAGAAGGAAAGAGACATAATGAAATTACCAGGCAAGCATGACTCCATAATTCTAAAGGCTGATATACGCTGGTTGCACGTCTAGTTCCATGTTCCATTTAACAGGAAAAGACTCTTCCTACAATACAGATTGGTCTTCACATTACAATGCATATACAATCTGGGTGTAGAGGCTCATGTCTACAATGGAAGCACTCAGAACTAATTACAGGTGTGAGCTTATCCCCAGCAAGACTGTCCATTGTTTGTTTGTTTGTTTGTTTGTTTGTTGCTGTTTCAGACAGGGTCAACCCAGGCTGGCCTCAAACTCCTCATGCAGAAAAAGATGACGTCCTACCTCCAATGGGATTACAGGAATGTGCCACCTCTCACAGCTAAGACCCTGTTCTTGATTTAATTCTGACCAAACATGACACTCGTGTGTTTGAGTAGGTAACGCCTGCTCAATCTGTAATCCCTCTTAAAATGGATTCAACACTAAAATCTGTTCTCTTTGCTCTTTCTCTCCCTCTCTGGCCCATCCATATTTCCTATCCAAATGTCTGCTTCTTCTGAAGCCATTCCTGAACTCAAGATGCTTCACATTCAAGCATTTCGACATTTGTCTTCAAAGAATAGAGTCCTGTCAGCATCAGCGCCGTGCCGTCACTGTGCCACACTCAGCCCCCAGCACTCCAGAGACGCGCTGTGGCACACTGTCACCATGATCACACTCAGCCCCCCACACTTGTCACCATGACCACACTCAGCCCCCAGCACTCCAGAGAGGCGCCTGCGGCACACTGTCACCGTGATCACACTCAGCCCCCCACACTCGTCACCATGACCACACTCAGCCCCCAGCACTCCAGAGAGGCGCCTGCAGCACACTGTCACCGTGATCACACTCAGCCCCCCACACTCGTCACCATGATCACACTCAGCCCCTAGCACTCCAGAGAGGCACCTGTGGCACACTGTCACCGTGATCACACTCAGCCCCCCACACTCGTCACCAAGACCACACTCAGCCCCCAGCACTCCAGAGAGGCGCCTGTGGCACACTGTCACCGTGATCACACTCAGCCCCCAGCACTCCAGAGAGGCGCCTGTGACACACTTGTCACCGTGATCACACTCAGCCCCCCACACTCGTCACCATGATCACACTCAGCCCCCAGCACTCCAGAGAGGCGCCTGCGGCACACTGTCACCGTGATCACACTCAGCCCCCCACACTCGTCACCAAGACCACACTCAGCCCC
The DNA here is from genome assembly GCA_964023405.1 of Apodemus agrarius. Taxonomy (NCBI): domain Eukaryota; kingdom Metazoa; phylum Chordata; class Mammalia; order Rodentia; family Muridae; genus Apodemus; species Apodemus agrarius. Next base: position 10,559,775 of record OZ030022.1, on the reverse strand, counting down.
CAGCACTCCAGAGAGGCGCCTGCGGCACACTGTCACCGTGATCACACTCAGCCCCCCACACTCGTCACCATGATCACACTCAGCCCCCAGCACTCCAGAGAGGCACCTGTGGCACACTGTCACCGTGATCACACTCAGCCCCCCACACTCGTCACCAAGACCACACTCAGCCCCCAGCACTCCAGAGAGGCGCCTGTGGCACACTGTCACCGTGATCACACTCAGCCCCCCACACTCGTCACCATGATCACACTCAGCCCCCAGCACTCCAGAGAGGCGCCTGCGGCACACTGTCACCGTGATCAAGCCACCTGACTGACTAACTGCTCTTCGGCTCGTCTCATCTAATGATTAGATATGAGCAGGTTTTCTCAAGATCGCTTAGAGACACTCAAATCTGCCAAACAACATTTCATCCTTTAGTGTCCTTAAAAAATTTCATTTACGCCTAGATTGAACAGGAATTCGTAAGAGTAAGCATTTATACAAATCAACCAATAATCCTCTACAACATCAAACCTCAAAAATGAAATACACTGCCTTTGTAGTTTAATTTATAAAGATGGCACATAGTCTTAAAGTGAAAGTATTGTAATAAATATTCTCAAAATTGTAATTCTCTTTTCCAAAGTTTTGAGACTGTGTCTCACTGTACTGCCCTAGCTAGCCTGGAAATTGCCATGTAGATCAGGCTGGCCTAAAATTCAGAGATCTACCTGCCTCTGCCTCCAGAGTGCTGGGGTTAAAGGTGTGCCATAATGCTTGGCCCTTTCCTCTCTCTTGCAGCGTAACCGCTGAGGGAGGAGACACGGTGTGAGGAGTCCTCAGCCGCAGCCTTCCTCCGGGCTACGGCAACTGTCAGCTCCGCCTGCTTGCTGCCGTGCCAGTGCGCATGCCCTTCCAGCCTGTGTGCTCACTCACGCGTGGACACCTGGACACTTCTCAGAGCCCTTGGTGTGCCGCTCCTACACCTACTCCAAGCAGTGGCCACAGAACTCAGTCTGTATACTGAGATGACCGCCATGCCGCCGGTGCCTCAGCCTGCTGGTGGTACCCTGTGGCCTGTGTTAAGACCCACAGTCATGGAATAGTGCAGAACCCCGGCCTGCTGTTAGCCAATGATGCCACAACAGGAAGCCACATTCTCTGGTTTTAATGTGCCATGAAAGTCAGTATTAGTCTTACACTGGTTGGAATTTCAATGTACCAGTTTTTAAAGAAAATAATACAGTTCACATAGGATTTATATGGCAAATAAATGAATGTTTCATACACACACAAAAACCTGGTAAATACATTCATGCATTTATGTAAAAAACTAATTTTTAGTGGGTATTTTTATATTAGTTACTAACTTTAGGAACCGCATGAGAAAATTCTAAAATTTTATCTTTGCATTAAAAAAGCATTCAATAGGGTTTTAAGTTTTTTTGTTTGTTTTTGTTTTTTTTGTTGTTTTTTTTGGGGGGGGGAGTTCGAGACAGGGTTTCTCTGTGTAGCCCTGGCTGTCCTGGAACTCACTCTGTAGACCAGGCTGGCCTCGAACTCAGAAATCCGCCTGCCTCTGCCTCCCAAGTGCTGGGATTACAGGCGTGCGCCACCACGCCCGGCTCTGGGTTTAAGTATTTAAAAATGTGTTCCACACTGTAATCCCAGCATTAAGGAAGCTAAAGCAGGAATTTCGTGGTTTCAAGGTCTGCCTAAGCTGTACAGAGGCAGAATAATCAATAGCCAAGAGTTAACTTGTAAGGGCTACACGGTGTGGGACAGGGAACTATGACCACAGGACTAATTGGCTAAGTACATTCCATACATTACACCAGTATCACCAAATGTCTGCTGCGCCACAGAGAAACACAGGGGAAACCGATGCTTCCAAGGACTGGGGAGGTCGCCCAGCTGGTAAAGTGCTGGCCACAGAAGCACGAGGACCTGAGTTCAATCCCTGACACCCACGTGAAGAGCCAGGCAGAGAGGCTCACAGCTGTCAGCCTACCACTGGCAAAACACAGGAGGATCCGTGAGGCACGCAGGTCATCCGAAGCTCATCAGTGTGCCCCAGCACCCAGAGACCATGTCTTTAAACCGTAATGTATGTTACTGTTACTGCTGAGGAATGACTGGCAGAGACTGCCCTCTGGCCTCTACCAGTAAACCTACCTATGAGTGACAGCAAAAGTGAACGATGCTTGCCAAAAAGGACTAATGTGGGGTGGGGACAGAAGTACTTCTGTACTTGAAGAAGAATGGGGAAGTCAGAAAGTTATTCCAAGAGAATGGAAAAATACCAGCTGAGCCTCAAATTATCTCAGTGAGAGCAAAAGGCAAAGTTTCCCATTGAAGACATTAAGACTATATGAAGAAAAGAAAGACTGTATGAAGACAATTAAAATGGAATTGCAACAGCTTTAAATACTCAGGTATGAATGAAATTTATAAAAGTTATAGAAGTATATACTCAGGCTCGGTGTACTAAAACTGCCCTTGAAGAAGTCATCTGTTAATAGTACAAAACAAAAGAAACCAAAAATAAGAATGTAATTGTAGCAAACATAACTCAGTAGTAGAGCACTTCCTTGGGAAGCTTCAAGTTTGGGTTTGAGTGAATGAGTGAGAGAAATAGGGACAGGGGGAGAGGAAGGGAAGGAGGGAGAGAGAGGGGAAAGGAGAGAAGGAGGGGACAGAGACAGACAGAGACAGACAGGGATAATTCTAACCTCTAACTTCAGGAATCAATGCTCATAACAGCAAGAGTCTAACTGACAAACCATGGAAAAACAGCTGCAGCAGCGCCAAGATGGGGCTTCAAGTACATCTTCAATGAAACGAAAATGCTCGCTGAACACTGTGCCACTCAGCACACGCTAGCCAGCCAGGCACGGCAGCTGCCTCGGTAACCCTCACAGTCTGGAGGTGGAAGCAGAAGGGTCAGGAGTTCAAGGCTAGCTTCAGCTACTCAGGGACTGTGAAGCCAGCCTGATCATTCTAAGAACCAGTTTCAACAACAAAAACTAAAGCTAAAAACCTCTTTTTAAAAAATGCTAGCCAGACCAGAAATGTAGCTCAGAGAATGTTTGCTGTGTACAAAGCTAAGAAAGAAAGGAAAGGGGTAACTGCTAATTAAAACAGATTAAAACCAATGTCAGCCATGGAGGCACAAACTCAGCCAGCACTGAGAGACACAGACACATCAAAGGTTAGCCTGGTCTACAGAGTGAGCACCAATCTCAGACAGACAGACAAAACAACTATTACTATTACCTTTCTGAATACTGTGCCAAAATAATCTGACCAAATTTGGTATATGTAAAAAATACAATTCAAGCATTTCACTTAGTGATACTGTAAATAAATTCATAAAAGAGTTCATCAAGTAGCTCTCCTGTTTTACATTAGAATTATTACACTACTTACCTAAAACATGTCATTTTTTAGAAAGTTGTATTAAATAACACTTCTTTAGAACCACCGTCATACCTATGCATATATCTATTAATAGCTTGCTATAGTATCCAAAATAGCTTTTATGACCAAAAGAAAAAAAGTAAACAAAACAACTCCCTTTCTATTACTTTCCTAAAGAGAAGAAATTTGAGAGAGAAAAAATCTCGTTTGTGAAAACCAGATTACTTACCAGTAACTTGAGCTATCCTATTGGGTCTTTTCCCTCACAGATCCACCCCTTGCTTCTGTCCATCATCTCAGGCTCCTCGTGAAGGCATCTCGGGAATTGAGGGCATGCAGCACAGATGCACAGGAGGAAAGCTGGGTGGGCTTAGGAGGCTAGAGACATGCTGCAGGCACTCACTTACCTTCTGAGAGGGGATCACAACGGTCCCTTGGTCCTCAAGGCATTCACAATAGCTTCAGAGAATGTGGATCTGTGGAGATTACCCAATAGGAGAACTCCAGTTACTGGTAAGTGATCCAGTTTTTTCTTCTCTATCAGAATAAGAAGATTATTTAATTTTACTTGAGATTATTAACTCAGGTAGCACTACAGGAGAAACAGATGTGAATGCATCACAAAGCTAAACATTTACTCACCAAAATAAAAAGGGATAAAAATAATGTGACTGACATAGACAGAAATACAAGGAAAATACAGATTTTGTTTTAAATGTCCAATATGACAACAGATTTATAAACAGATTTTTAAGATTTATTTATTAATTTATTAATTAATTAACTTATTTATTGTTATATGTAAGTACACTGCTGCTGTCTTCAGACACACCAAAAGATGGCATTAGATCCCATTACAGATGGTTGTGAGACAACATGTGGTTGCTGGGAATTGAACTCAGGACCTGGGAAGAGCAGCAGATGCTCTTAACTGCTGAGTCATCTCTCTGGCCCCATGGCAAGATGTATTTTAACAACAAAAATTAGCTACGAAACTTGCATTTCAATGAACTATCACCATTAATTAGTAATATTATAACAGTAAATAGTTGTTCAAAATCTGCCATTTCTCAGGATCATCAGGCTATCATATAAATTGTTTTAATTATTTTTTATTCTATTTACATTGGTGTTTTGTCTCCATATATGTTTGTGAGAGGGTATCATATACTCTGGAACAAAAAATACAGACAGTTGTGAACTGCCATGTGGGTGCTGATATTTGAACCTAGGTCCTTTGGAAGAGCAGCTAGTGATCTTAACCGCTGAGCCATCTTTCCAGCCCTGTAAATTTTAATACTAAAATTTATACAACTAACATGGTGAGCTAGCAATCATTAGACGTCACATCAAAAGTCATTAAGTCTTTAAAATTACTACTATTACTATTATTATTACCAATAGAAAAGCACTCCAGTCACTAAAAAATAACAATGTTAATTATTTTTTGTTCTTAAATACTTGTACCAACATGTCTATCATTTAAAGAAAAATTCTAATCAAAAGGAAGAAGAGAGGCCTGGAGAGGTGGCTTAGTAAGTACCACGCTTGCTTTACAAGCACAAGGACTGTACAACCACATACAACAGCCGGCTGCTGCTGCAGGGTGGCCCACGCCTTCAGTGCCAGGACGACAGAGACAGTGTCAGATGGATCTGTGTGAACTGATGGCCAGGCTGATTTACACAGCCAGTTCCAGGACACCAAGGACACAGAGAGACTGTCGCAACATTTAAAAAGCTAGCTGTGTGGTCCACGCTTGGGATCCTGGTAGCCAGGAGGCAGAAGCAGGATTCCTAAGGTTGGATGGCTAGCCACCCTATCTTACTTGAAAAGCACCAGGCTGGTTGGGGATTTAGCTCAGTGCTAGAGTGCTTGCCCTGAGTTGTTTCTCAGCTCCAGAAAGAAAGGCAGGCAGGCAGGCAGGATGGGACTGAGGGAGAAAGAAATGACATCTAAGTCCATGTATACCTGAAAACACAAGAAGAGACCCCAGGAAGACTGTTACCTCCTCCTCGATGTACACAGGGCATCCTAGAGCCTTTAAGTCCACTCGTGCATTCTGTAACTTGCAGAGATGGCTTCAAGTCCCACCCCTGTAGCACTAAACACAGACCCACTTCAGTGACTTTACCATCATACTGGTGACCATCCATTCCCTGCCTTCCAGATCTTTCTGAAGTTTCTTTTTGAAACAAGGTTTCATACAGCCCAAGCTAGACTTGAACTTCTGATACTCCTGCCTTCATCTCCAAACTTTTGGTACTATAGGTGTGTGTCACTGCTCCGGTGTATGCCATGTGGGACTGAGCCTAGGGAATGCTGAGCAAGCACTCTACCACGGAGCACCAGCAGCAGCCCCCGAGGTCCTTGTGGTGTCACTGTCCTGCGTTCCATGGAAATAAACTAAAGGAAGTCTGTAAGCTTTCCCATCTCATCTGTAAAATTAAGTAAGACTAAAATAATATAGAATCATTTCTCCACAGAAACAAATTTAATTATGAAGATCTCATATTTTAATATTGTTATAAAGTCTCTTAGTAGCTTGCTAAAATTTTTGCTAGATTCACATTTAATTTTATCATACACATTTCTCTGAGTAAATTATATCCATTTTCTAAGTCTTTGAACTTTTTTTTTCTTTTTGGTTTTTTGAGACACGGTTTCTCTGTGTAGCCCTGGCTGTTCTGGAACTCACTCTGTAGACCAGGCTGGCCTAGAACTCAGAAATTCACCTGCCTCTGCCTTCCACAGGGCTTAGATTAAAGGCATGCACCACCACTGCCTGAATTTTCTAAGTCTAAAGTATAATAATCACGAATGATTTCATTTTTAAGTGACTAATTCCTTCAAATTGGGTCCTACAGCCACAGGGTATACTCAGGTGTCAGTTTGGTTATGGTTTGAGTGTCTCACCACATCTGTCTTCACTGTAGTGATACTGAGCGCTGAGCACATGTACACAGCAGGCCAGGGATCTGAGACAAGGGCAGACTCTTACCAAGCAGGAGTCTGAGCTTGCTGGGCATTCTTCCCTGATTGGCCATGTGGCCTGCTCTGTGCCTGCTCATCACAGGGACTGTGCTCTTCCCAGAAACTAGATGTAGACAGCTAGTCTACCGTACTGAGAACTAGACAGCTAGTCTACCGTACTGAGAACTAGACAGCTAGTCTACCGTACTGAGAACTCAGCAAGCCTCTTTTCTTCTTCAAGTACCCAGCCTCATGTATTTACTATTGAAACAGACAGGAGATCTTCATTTTGAATTATAATGTACAGATTAAGGTTGTTGTTGTTGTTGTTGTTGTTTGGTTTTAGTTTGTTTGAGATGAAGTTTTTCTGTGTAGCCCTGGATATCCTGGGGCTCACTCTATAGACCAAACTAGCCTTGGACTCAAGAGATCCATCTGCCTCCGCCCCCCAAGTACTGGGATTAAAAGCATATACTACCACACCAAGCTCAGGTTAATATTTTTAAGACTCATGTAAATCAATAGTTACAGCCTCTCCCTTAAGGTCAGTTCACTGAGCAATGGGCAGCACACTGTACAGAGTTTACATGTATTCATATGGATTACAGGAATAATTATCTATGTTTAGAGCTAAAAGACATCATTCCAAGTAAAGCAATATCCAATTTTTATTTAAAGCAAATATTGACTCCATTTAGCTATGTCTTCTTCTTCTTTTTTTTTTTTTTTTTTTTTTTTTTTTTTTTGTTTTTTGTTTGGTTGGTTGGTTAGTTGGTTTTTTTTCGAGACAGGGTTTCTCTGTGTAGCCCTGGCTGTCCTCAAACTCAGAAACCCGCCTACCTCTGCCTCCCAAGTGCTGGGATTAAAGGCATGCGCCACCACCGCCCGGCTTAGCTATATCTTCTAAACTTAAAATATAATTAAATTCATTTTAAAAATAAGAGCATTAAGCACATTCAAAATATTTTAATATAACCAATAGGCTAACTTGCATTTGGCAGTGAAAGCTACCTGTTGTTGTTGCATAAACTCAACTAAAATGGAGTAGTTCTCTGTGTGTGGCAACAGGAAGTGACCCAAGACCTCACACATGCTAGGCAAATGTTCTGCCGCCAAGCTATGTGCCTTCCAAGCAGATTTTATTTCTAATTCTAGAGGTTCAAAAATAGTATCTTGATACTCTGCAATTATAATATGCATCAACCAAAGTCACTCCTCAGTATTCAAAGAAGAACCAAACATTTCATCAGTAAGTCACCTCTCAAAATCAGTCTAACCTTTAAAAAAAAGTCTAGATTCAAATGAGAAAATTAGGTAGCTAAGCCAGGTAGGTCAATCTCTAAATTCAAGGCCAACCTGGTCTACAAAGGAGTTTCAGGACATCTCCAGCTACATAGAAAGACTCTTTCTTAAAACCAGAACAAACAGAACAGAACACAGTAGCTGGCAGGCATGGCGAAGCACCCTTATCCCAATAATCAAGACGCAGGAAGATCCTCTGTTTAAGCCACAAATAAGCTATCTCAAATAACATAACACCCAGGTGTGGGGTTTTTCCCTGTAATCCCAGCACTCTTGGTGCCTAGGCAGAAGAATCACCATGAGTTTGAGGCCACTCTGAGTCATACAGTGAGTTTAAAGTCATTCTGGCTTTATATCTATATGGTAAGATGCTTTCTGGAAAAGAGAATGGGGATAGGGCATAAGTAGCTCCACTGTAGAGTACTTACCTAAGATGCACAAAATCCTAGGTTCAAAGTCCAGCAGCCAAATAAGAGGCTTGGCAGGATAAAAGCAGCAGGTATAGCTCATCGTTGGGGCACTTGTCCACTATGTGTGAGGCCTGGGGTTGCACCTCTAGCTGTCTCTTTTGCCTCTGTTTCTCTCTATGCTTCTCTATCACACACATACACACATTCTGAATATTCACATTTTAACTACATAAGCCACGATCAATATCGTCCTAATACACAACTATAAGACATATTAGATTTGCCTTAGTAATGGAAACTACCCAGACATTAAAAACTGCTAGAAAATTGTTGTGAATTATTTCTATATCCCAATGTCTAATTTATAAGACAAGATCTAATAATGGCAGATGCCAACACATTCTGAAGTGAATGAGGTCAGTGTGTGAACATTTTCCGGAGTGGCATTTCGCAGCTAACTCATAAGAACTTGCTGTTGAAAGTGCAGTGAGCCAGTGCCCAGCACCCTGCCCCGCTCTGCTCGGCCCTGCACAACTTGCTTCGCTTACGTTCTGGATTCCCATCATGAATAAAGTTTTAACTGTAAACTCTGGTTGGCCCTGAAATGACTGCAGCTCACCTGGAAACTTGACTGCAGCTTTGCAACAAAAAAAGAGGAGACAAATAACAGTCACAATGTTTAAATTGCTTTCACTAGATCTTATAGTCCTGCAATATTTTTCAAGTCAATACTTTTTTAATAAAGATTATTTTTACTTTTGGCACATTGGTGCTTTGCCCACATATATCTATGAGTGTGTACGTGGTGCCTGGGGCAGTCCAAAGAGGGTGCTAGATATCTAAAATTGGAGTTACATATAGACAAGAAGTGCCATATGGACACTGGAAATCAAACCCTGGTCCTCTCTAAGAGCAACGTGCTCTTAACCACCTTCAAATCAATTCTAAATAACAACCGCTAAAATACAACTGGGCATTTTCTGTGTAAAACTGACTTTATAAAACAATGGCACCAGGCAGTGGTGGCGCACGCCTTTTAATCCCAGCACTTTGGAGGCAGAGGCAGGCAGATTTCTGAGTTCAAGGCCAGCCTGCTCCACAGAGTGAATTCCAGGACAGTCAGGGCTACACAGAGAAACCCTGTCTCGGAAAAAAAAAAAAAAAAGGCAAATTTTTCTAAGATTAATTCAATATAGTCTGGTTCAGTTCTAGATCTAGTTACTATGACAACTAAAGTATAGTTCTGAGCACCTTTTTGCTTCCTTTGAAAGGGAAGTTAGTCCTTTATTACCAATAAGCAACATTTCAGTAATAATTCTTCTTTTACATGTTACCAGGCTTAATCCTAATCATTAAGTTTAAAGTAATTCCACTCTCACTTGAGAAGTGGGTATGAAAACTTCACAGACGGCTAAGTAAAGGCGCTTGCTACTAAGCCTGATGGTGGGAATTTCATCCCAAGAACTCACACAATAGAAAAAAACCAAATCAAAAAAGTCATCCTCTAAATCCCACACACAGAGACAAACACACATGCAATACAAGTGCACATAAGACCAAGAGTTTAACTCATCTGCAAGAATTTGCCTGTTTTGTTCAAGGTCTGGGTTCAATACACAACACTTTAAAATAATGTAAAAAGTCAGCTCCACAAGAGATGGTTCCTCGCCTGTCTCTCTATTTCAAATAGTGTCCCTTGCCACCAGATCTATGCCACTTTAGCTTAGATCCTTACAGGGATAGCCTTAGGTAAGGCTACCCCTTACCCTCCTTTCCAACTCTGCTACCATGAACAGGAGCGCCTCACAACAGCATTTCAGATGGAAGCGTGGTCAGCTGTCCCCAGGCTCACTGCTCCTCACCGCTCCAGTCAGGGGGTTTCTGTATGGCTCATGCCCTCCGCAATGGCTACTCACGCAGACCCTGAACCTGACCCACTGTCCTTCAGTGATGGCTGGAACTCTACAGATCTGACAGACTTATAAACAGTGCACTCATCTGCTTGGTGAGCTGATCAACAGAGTGCAAAGAGTCCTCCCCTACAAAAAGACAGAGGAGCTTCCTCAAGCCACACATGTTCACTCGCAACTAGCTATGCAACTGTTCATATTTTCTTTTATTAAGACACACACACACACACACACACACACACACCTACACACTCACATATTCTGTAGCTGTCTTCAGACACGGTGTGCATGGTTCTAAGCCATCATGTGGTTGCTGGGAATTGAACTCAGGACCTCTGGAAGAGGAGTCAGTGCTCTCATATTTTCAAAGTGACACTTCTTTACTTATTATTTAAGTATTATTAAAAAAAATACTTGACACTAGAATCCACACAAAGTTCTAGGGACATTAATTATATTACACTCTGTAACTACAAGTAAAACCTACATTTAAATGTATAGATTTATTCCTCCTCCAAAAAAGTATAGTTTTAAATGTTAAATATTACTAAATAATTATAGCATTCTTCTTTGGACATTAAAGCTAGTTAATGACGTAATTTTATTCATCTTTCTACTTATTAATATTAATCTCCCTTATTTAACTTAGAGACAATTCAAAATTGTTGCAGTCATCATGAGAAGCTGAGAAGCCCCCATGTGGTGAGTGAGTGTTACATATGTACCCATTACACGGAGCACCGCGGGGAAAGCACACCACCCCGCCTCTGCAGCACTGTACACTCTCCAGGGCTTCTTGTTCTTGCGTGCTCACCGTCTAGCACTGGAGGGAAGGACCAGTGCCACTCTCCACGCTCTTCTGAAGGCTCTCTCCCCATCTCTGCAGTCCTCGCCTTCCTCACAATGGGCGGATGGCTCCTCTCTCCTGAGCCTTCTCTACAAACAGCACATCTACCTTTCAGACTTCCTCTGGGTAGCGGGGCTTATCAAAGCTAAACGTAAGCCCCTGCCTTCCCGACACTCAGCACCGAGGAATCTACTTATCCGATCACAAAAGTAAACCACACCCATTTGTGAGTCCTTCTTCCACACAACCCAATTTTCTATCCCCACAACCATATCTAATTAACAATGAGTCCTCTAAGGTGTCCACTGACCATCCTAAACTCCACTCACTGCCTTCTGCACTGGCAGGGCCTTTGTTCCTCACTCCACGACTAACTCTTCCTTGATGGCTGCAATCACTTCTCCTAAATGGTCCTCTGTAGTTAGGATTTAACCAACAAGTGTGATCAAGTCAAAATAAAACACTACTGGCTGTGGTTCTAATCATACATGCTATTGATGGTGAAAGAAAACATTTTTTTAAATGCTTAAAAATAAAATCACAGAAAACTAAGCTCCTTTATCCAGTAAAATGGGGAAAATAATGATGTACCCCATGTAACTCAAAACGAAATGAAATAAATGTTCCTTAGAAAAAAGTGGAAGGGCTGGAGAGATGGCTCAGCGGTTAAGAGCACTGACTGCTCTCCCAGAGGTCCTGAGTCCAAATCCCAGCAACACATGGTGGCTCATAAACATCTGTAAGGGGAGCCAATACCCTCTTCTGTGTCTGAAGAGAGCAACAATGTGCTCATAAATACATAAAATAAATAAGTAAATCTTTAAAACACAAAGGAAAGGAAAAGAAAAAAAAGAGGAAAAAGAAAAGAAGTGGACAGCAGGAGCTCCTGGGATCAGATACAGAATAAAGCCCTCCACAGTTGAATGACGTATTCTCAGTTCCTCTGTAAGGTGCAGACAGGCAGTGAGGATCTCCATTAACACTCTCTGCCATTGGTGACATGACATACTCCATCTGTCACTCTAGCCAGCTACCGCCCTTCCTCATCACCAGAATGCCAGGTAGGGCAAACATCAAGCTGCCACTTTAGACCAAACTGTGACTCTCAGACCAATGATTCCTTAAGAAGAAAACACTTTAGGAAGATACCGTGAAACAAAACCAACATCCTTCCAAATCACAGTTACCACTTTAGCATAGAATGCTTCCAGATTAGCTGCTTATTAAGACTTCCGTGCCGGGCAGTGGTGGCGCACGCCTGTAATTCCAGCACTCTGGGAGGCAGAGGCAGGCAGATTTCTGAGTTTGAGGCCAGCCTGGTCTACAGAGTGACTTCCAGGACAGCCAGGGCTATATAGAGAAACCCTGTCTTTAAAAAACCAAATCAAAAAAAAAAAAAAAACCCAACAAAACAAACAAACAAAAAAGACCTCCACACACACTGCTTAACATCCTACACTACTAGTATACTTCCTAGGAAAATGTTAAATTTACTCTTCTAGTCAAGATACATACATTACAATCGATATCAATATATCAGAAAATTCATTTATTTGTATATTTTTTAATTCATTAATGCTTATCCCTCCCCTAATATACACACAAGTAAGAGGAAGGGAAGAGGAGGTATTAAGTAATGGAAGAGGGGCCGGGTGGTGGTGGCGCACGCCTGTAATCCCAGCACTTGGGAGGCAGAGGCAGGCAGATTTCTGAGTTCGAGGCCAGCCTAGGTCTACAGAGTGAGTTCCAGGACAGCCAAGAGTATATAGAGAAACCCTGTCTCAAAAAGCCAAAAAAAAAAAAAAAAAAAAAAAAAAAAGTAATGGAAGAGGGTAGGCGGATTAAAAAATATGGCTAAAGCTATTTAGAAAAGATGATTTTATTAGGAACTACTTTTTATACTCTGATATTGTGGGTAACCATACTGGAATCCAAATATTTTACAATCAAGACTATTACTGTATCAGCACTTACATATTTGATTGCTTTAGCTAACACTTTTTAGCTATTACTTTCACATAAAACTGTGAGACAAGTATTTTTATAATCTCCATCTTAAAAATGGGAAGAACTAAGCCGGGTGTGGTGGCGCACGCCTGTAATCCCAGCACTTGGGAGGCAGAGGCAGGCGGATTTCTGAGTTCGAGGCCAGCCTGGTCTACAGAGTGAGTTCCAAGACAGCCAGGGCTATACAGAAAAACCCTGTCTCGAAAAACCAAAAAAAAAAAAAAAGAAAAAAAAAAAAAGAAAAAAAAAGGGAAGAACTATTACTCAAAAAAGTCAGAAAAAGGTAAAATAAAAACAAATCAGAAAGTTTGCCACAGAGAAAGCAAACAAACAAGCCAACAAAAGCATTCTGTCTTAAGGTTTCCATAGTTATAACAAAATATCATGACCAAAGCCAGCTGGGGAGGAAAGGGTTTATTCAGCTTACATTTGCTCTCCTCTCCAAAGGAAAACAGGACAGGCACTCACACAGGGCAGAGTCTTGGAGGCAGGAGCTGATGCAGAGGGCATGGAGGGCTGGGGCTTACCAGCTTGCCTCACATGTACTGAATATAGAACTCAGGACCACCAGCCCAGGGATGGCACCACCCACCACCCACAATAGGTTAACACTCCCCCATTCATCACTATTTGAGAAAATGCCTTATGACTGGATCTCATTCATGGTGGCATTTCCTCAACTGAGGCTCCTTCCTGTCTAACGACTCTAGCTTGTCTCAGGTTGACACACAAATCCAGCCAGTACATATTCAAATACAAGAGGAGAGCTCCACAGTCTACACTTTATAAACACCATGCTGCTAAATGCAGAGAACTCAAGTTCAAGTTTTCTATGCTTGATTTTTCGTTATTTTACTGGAGACATGTAAAAATTTAAAAAAGAAAAAAAGTATGCATGCTACCATAAGCCTCAAAGACCTCTCAACAGCCTGCAACTATTTTCACCTTGAACATAGCTAGAGCCCTCCCCTGCTGGTTTAGAAGACCTGCTAAGACTTCTGCTAAGATTAGAATTTCCTATGAGCTTGGTATTTGTGCATACACAGGCCTTTAATCTCAGTACTTTGAGTGGCAGGGATAGGCAGATCTCTGAGTTTAAGGCCAGATTGGTCTACAGGTTTACAGAGTGAGATTCAGGCCTTCACAGAGAAACCCTGTCCTGAAAAGCAAAAACAGCCGGGCAGTAGTGGCGCATGCCTGTAATCCCAGTACTCTGGGAGGCAAAGGCAGGCAGATTTCTGAGTTCGAGGCCAGCCTGGTCTACAGAGTGAGTTCTAGGACAGCCAAGGCTATACAGAGAAACCCTGTCTCGGAAAAAACAAACAAACAAACAAACAAATCCAAAACAAAAACAAACAAACAAACAACAACAACAACAAAAAACCCCACAATGATGGGCTGGGCTGGAGAGATGGTTCAGTGGTTAAGAGCACCGACTGCTCTTCTCAAAGTCCTGAGTTCAAATCCCAGCAACCACATGGTGGCTCACAACCATCCATAATGAGATCTGATTCTCTCTTCTGGTATGTCTGAAGACAGCTACAGTGTACTTACATATAATAAATAAAAAAATCAAGCCAGGCGTGGTGGTGCACGCCTGTAATCCCAGCACTTGGGAGGCAGAGGCAGGCGGATTTCTGAGTTCGAGGCCAGCCTGGTCTACAGAGTGAGTTCCAGGACAGCCAGGACTACAAAGAGAAACCCTGTCTCGAAAAACCAAAAAAATAAAAAAAATTAAAAAACCTTTTAAAAACACACACACACAATGATACAACATTTCATTACAAGCTTTAAATGAAATAATTAAAGGGAAAATAAGATTTTGAACTAAAGGTTCAAGGATTCAGACGAAGCCTTTGGTTTAAATCCTCAAATGTAAGCTTGACCCTTGACCATTACCATTCCCGGTAAGTGTGATGGCACTCTAGCCAATCCTGAAGAAAGGAGAGACAGGCAAAGTCTCCGCAAGCTCGTTTGAGAAACTCTCTCCCTAAGAAGCAAGAATGAGCTGCCCCAGCACAGCCAGCCAGCCTGGCTGCAGCTCTGCAGCTGACACTGTGACCAAATGGTGTCACTCCTCCCTCCCAGCCACGTGGGGAAGACTGACAGATGGAAGACCACATGGGACCAGACTGCCTGTGTCCATGGTAAAGTACCAATTAGGAGTGGAAATCCTACTGCCAGACCCACTAACGGTCACTAAAAACTAACCTGGCAAGCAGCTCTTCAACTGTCTCCCTGAAGAGCAACAGCCACTGCTTACTACTTATGCTGCATGTTTTCCTGTGTGCATGTGTGTGCGGCATGTGAGGGCTGTGCCAAGAAAGGTCGGAAAAGGTCATCAGATTCCCTAGAACTGAGTTATAGATGTTTGTAAACCACGCAAACATTGGGTGCCGCTCAAAATCATATATGGCACGATTTCTGTTGTGCTAGTTTCTAGGGGAAGTGCCCATAACCATACTGTATACTTGTGAGCCTCTGGAAAGCTCTAATGAAGGCATAAAGGATAAACAAGATTTATCTACAAAATAGATTTAACTTGTCCAGGGTGGGCAAGTATCCTCAGAGTATCCTATGTATCCCCGCCCTTCCCCCCACCCTCAGGGAGCACAAACTGTTCTCTCAGCTTCGGACCTTTCAACAGCTATGTGCAGCCAATGACAAAGCAACTGCCAGCACCGCCTCCTTAGAGCCTTGGCGGAAGCAGAAGCACAGCTCCTGAGCACTAGAGTTAGCCCCTGGGAATGAGAAATGAGAAAAGTCAGTCAGCTTCAGGAGCCAAACTGACATCAGACTGGCCTGTGGGCATGTCTGTAGGGTATTTTCTTAACTGCTAACTGGTATCAGAGGGTCCAGCCCACAGTGGGAAGTGCCAGCCACCCCTGGGCAGAGGTTCTGGGTTCCAAAAGGAAAGTAGCAGAACAAGACTGAGGGACCAAACAGCAAGCAGCAGTCTTCCTAGGTGCAGCTCCTGCCTCCCTCAATGGCAGACTATGACTTGTGAAGCACAGTAACCCCCTTCTCCCCTCCCAACCTGCTTTAGGTCAGTCTTCTCAGCAACTGAAAAGCAGACAGGGATGAGGGTTAGGATGCACAGCGACGACTGTGGGTTACAGACAAACAGGCAGTGTCACCTGAGGGTCTGCTCTACCCCCCAGCCCGTGGGAGTGACGGCACCCTGCCTGCTGACTGGAGCCCACTGCCAATGTGTTCCTCCTAGCGTGAGCATTCTTAGCGCGGAAGATCCACTGGCACTGGCCTCTCCTCAGTTACAGAAAGCCAACCTCTGAATGTCACATGAGTTAAAGAAGCATCTTGAAAACATGTAAGAGCAACTAAAAACACAAAATCAATTCACATAAAGTGCATGGGCTAGGGACACTATGAAATTCTTAAGTTTATGACTAGTTCAGGTGCCAACAACAGCCAACAGGATGACAGAAAAAAAAAAAAAATCCTACAACTACCTGTGCCAATATATGTTAAAACATGGTTCAAAAACTTCATGAAGGGCCACTGCATGGATGAAAGAGAGAGAAAAAAAGAACCTCTTCTAGAAGTCTTACGGTTACTGGAAGAACTTTGGTTCCAGGACATGGAGAAAAGCTAGTTCAAAGCAGACTTCCTACTAGCGACGATTTGTAGTAGAGAAGGGTAGTGTGAAGACTGATGAAGAATTGTTGCCAATGGCCTTATCCAGCATGTACCCTCATGTTAAAACCAACAGTATGCCAGGCACGATGTGCCCACTGGTGGCGCAACAGTACTGTGACGGGGATGAGCATGCTCACCTACCTTCCGAGACCTGGTCTAGCGGAAGGAACTCATGATTGAAAGTACTTATAGGCAGGACAAGAGTCAGCGGCTGGGCAGGCCAGAGAGAACGCTGGAGAAGTTACTGCTGGTGTCTTGCTGAATGGCATGATGCTGGGTGAACGGATGAGTGTTGAGGAGCTCTTCTCCAGCATATCCATTTCGCAAAACCTATCAAACTACTTCTGGTTTACTCCCGTGGGTTACTACTGTTGTTGGCTTTGGCCCAACAAGTTTCACTTTATAGGGTCAGTGATTACTGCGGAGACTCAGCCATCAAAGCGCTAAGGGTAAGTGACTCTTACCATGGACAATAGCACAATGCTCCGCCCTAAATAAGAGAAATAATCTTACATCCAGGCTTAGGGATCATATGGAAAAAGGACCACAAAAAATGAAAAGGAGCCAGAGAAAAGACTAGAATGTTGAGGAACTCTATTCTCCAGCCACTGCCATCTTGAAATCAGTGTGGCTGCACAAGACATTTCCTAACTGCATGGAGAGAAAGTACAGGCATATAGGAAGGTGCACAAGTCACTCCTCCTCTATGAAATATACAAACTGGCGGAAAGACGACTCTTCTTGGATGATGCCTGCTCCTCTTCTAAGCAGCCCCAGTTAAACTTACTGTTTCCCAAGCTGGTGCGGGGCAGACCTGCCCCTTGGTCTGCCTTCACCCCCCTATCTGAGGCACACAGAAACTGCACTGCCCAGGAATAGCCCAGAGCACCCGAGCACAGTGCTTTGAGGCTCATCATTTATTAAACATACAAGCGCCAATACTATGTAGGATTTTAAAAATATGTATGCAGCATTTTAAGAAAGAAAGCAATTAGTCTAATATCTCAGGAAAGAAATAGCACAGGATTGTTAACTGTGACTACAGAAACTAGACAAAGGAACTGAGACAACCCATGGACAACGGTACATGAAGAATTCCAGTAAATTAGGGTCACAGTTGAGACAATGATGGTGTCCAGCTTAGGTAAGAGAGAAGATTCTGCCACCTCCAAGGGAGGAACGCAGAAAAATCAGATATGACTAGGCAAAAATTAATTTCAGAGACTTACTAGGAAAAAAAGTGTTTGTGACATCAAGGAAAGAATATTTTCATTCAAAAACAAAAGCCAACAAAGACCAAGAAGGTGACACTAGAAGAAGACTGAAATCAAGACAACAAGGTTTAGCAACAAGGTAGGCCATCAGTTATCAGACTAAATAAGGAGGAGAAAGCATATCTGATCGAGTCAGCCTGCTTTAGGAAGAGAAACCCAAGCCTGTAAAACTGTAGCCTAGCAGTTCACAGTTTTTAGTCCCCGGATCTCACATGGCTATGTGGTTTTTGTGAAGATTTAATTTTATTTTTATTGTATGCCTATGAGTGTTTGCCTGTATGTGTATGTGCACCACATGCTTGCAATGCCTACAGAGATCAGAGGAGGGCGTCAGATCGCCCTGAGATGGGAGATATGGACAGGTAGGTTCTGGGAATTGAACCATGGTCCTCTGGAAGAGCAGCCAGTGCTCTTAACCTCCGAGGCGTCTCTCAGGCCTCTGCTTATGCGTTCTCATCTATGAAATAAACCCTGAGATCACAGCTCAGGCAAAGCGCTGCCTCACCACTCAGGAGACCTTACACGCCATTGCAGAGACCACACAAGCACACAATGCAGATCTGCTAGTCCATTCTAAACACAGCACTTCAGTTAAATGACACAGTCTCTATAAGAGGGGAAATCTCTGCATTTCCTAAAATAACTTTGTGTACAGTGCTTTTTTTTTTTTGAAAGCTTCCCAAATCTACTTAACCAAAGTGTGTTGTTATATTTATGCATTTAATTTTTTTGTACTATGTTATCTTGGCCCAAAAATATGGAATATACTTAGACTCTAATAGGTATGGTAAAAAAGAAAAGGCTTTTTTTTTTCCTTTTCTTTTTGCAAAGACAGTGTCTTACACTGTAGCCCAGGCTAACCTCAAACTTGCAATATAATATGCCTGCCTCTGCTTCCAAGGCACAGACCATCAAGCTGCCACGCCCCAGCCTCAGTGGCCCTTCACATAATTATGGAAATTTTTCTTACCAAGTAATCGTTTCCCAAAGTTTAGCTGCAATGTAAGACCTAAAACCACATCAACTAAATTTTAAGATATTTCCTTAAAACCCTTTCTGTTTTGTACTTTGGTTATCTATGCATGGCCCTTTAACACTACACACTGCATTGATTACCAGAAAATAACAGCTCACTAAATCATACAGATCTTCCAAATGTGGAAACATTTCATGAAAATATCAAAAATTATATTCACTGGTATCAACACCAATCTTAACAGAAAAAAATATATATGGAGAAAAGCAGAAAGTAAAAGTGGTGCATACAAAAATAAGATGAGAAGCATAAAGGTCATTACTGTGAT
The DNA here is from genome assembly GCA_964023405.1 of Apodemus agrarius. Taxonomy (NCBI): domain Eukaryota; kingdom Metazoa; phylum Chordata; class Mammalia; order Rodentia; family Muridae; genus Apodemus; species Apodemus agrarius. The sequence goes on along the minus strand of OZ030022.1, from coordinate 10,540,686 downwards.
TATGGGTTTTCAAAATTATAGTTTTCACTTGACTTATATCACTGATAAAAAAAAATACTGTCGCCGGGCGTTGGTGGCGCACGCCTTTAATCCCAGCACTTGGGAGGCAGAGGCAGGCGGATTTCTGAGTTCGAGGCCAGCCTGGTCTTCAGAGTGAGCTCCAGGACAGCCAGGAAGGACTACACAGAGAAACCCTGTCTCGAAAAACAAAAAAAACAAAAAAACAAAAAAACAAAAAAAAAAAATACTGTCAATTTTTCTCTCAGAAGTGACAGTCTTAACTGAATTTACTTCCAGAGAATATGTATGGAAGATTCACATCTGAATAATTATGGCTTTCCAGGTAGTCTTTCAAGTGAAAACAATATTTCATGAACATGAAGACAGCCAGTTCAACGTGTGCCAGAGGAGCACAAGTGTCTGCCCTTGGCCACCCACCACCCACTGTAGGTGGCCTTCTGCACAAGTGCTTTGTATGTACGTCCCATTTCATCAGACTGTAGGAGCAAAGACGTGAGAAAGCAGCCTCGGGTCCTGCTTCGAAAGGCCTCTTAGGTGACACTGGGGCGGACTTTCACTAGGTGGGGAAGGGTACGCTGAAATACTGGCAGCAGTGCCTCTGCCTGACGCACACTAGATGAACACTTTTCCTTCCCGCTGCCTCTGCACTGTTCACCATGGTCAACAGTGAAAAGAACAACCGACAGATTAGTGCTGATATGAAAACAGCCTGGACATCTCTAACTACTGTAAAAGTGCTCAGAGCTCCCAAGGTTCCTCCTTTGACACTCTGAAATCATCACAAGATACTATCCAAACACTTATCTCTCTCACAATTTCCCTGTAAACAATAAACTTGCATGAGTTCTTTAACTCTTTAACAGAGACTAAACCCTCGAGAACAAGTCCCTAAATAGCAAATACAACTGCTCTTCAAGCAGTGGGGGTCGGGCTGTGTACTTCAAATGACAGCCCAGATGCCCGCACGGCCCTGGCCTGCCTCTCTCATTTCTCTGTCTAGTATCTAGAAGATCTGGTGCCAAACCTCAAACAGCCACTGTGACAGATCACAGAGACACTGTAAAGATTTTCACCTGGTAAAAACTGGCTGCGGTAAGCCGGGCGTGGTGGCGCACGCCTTTAATCCCAGCACTCGGGAGGCAGAGGCAGACGGATTTCTGAGTTCGAGGCCAGCCTGGTCTACAGAGTGAGTTCCAGGACAGCCAGGACTACACAGAGAAACCCTGACAGGAAATTGTCATCTCTTCAGCTCACACTAAAAATATAATAAAAGCATAGCCCGTAAAGAGTTGATTTGTGTTTACTCATTTATGTGTATGAGTATTTTGCTTGCACTTACATGTATATACCATGTATGTGCCTGTTACTGGCAGAGGCCAGAAGAGGCCATCACAGCCTCTACAAGGCTGTGAGCTGCCACATGCGGGCTGGGCACCTGGTGCTCTTAGCCAATGACCCACCTTCCCAGCCCATCGCTTATAAAATTGTATACATGCCCAAGTGTTTCTCATCCATAAAAACATTACCAAAAGCAAAGAAAAACAAAATTTCCTCACTATAGTGACTACCTAACTCAGATTTTGTTTAACCAAATATACTACAGAAACTTTGCTGAATGGTTCAAATGAGGTATGATCCTGTTACCAAACTCACCTACCATAAAAACTAACACTTCTTCTACTGTGACATCTTTTCCTTATCTCCCCAAATGGACCCAAGGAGAAACCTATCCTTGAAAAACTGCATTTCCTGTTATGCTTGACTGTCTGAATGACTAGAACTCACCAGCTCTCATTCCAATCATAGTTCAAAACCAAAGCTAACAGTGTCGTCACCTCTAGTTCTAACGCTCTGCTATAAGCAAGAAAGTAATTTTTTATTCCTACATGAAGATACTCATAATTCAATCATCCAGCAATACCTTCACAGGCAATACTAAATACATCCCTTTCTATGAAACTGAATAGTTTATTTCCTAATGTCTTACATTATTATACTTACTGAATTTAAAACAAAAGCCAGCTATAAATCTCTGACATTTTTGTTTTGTTTTTATCTTATTCGTCTTTATTTTGCTTTTGCTTTTTAAAATACTCCCCGTGTGGGGTGGCTCACACCTGTAACCCCAGCACTCGGGAGGCCACGCAAGAGAAATGGTGTACGTTCAAAGTTAGCCCGAACGACGGGGCAAGGCTGACTCAAATGAATCTTGAATTTTTTTGTTTGTTTTTTACTTTTGTTTTTTTGGGTGGGGTGTTGCTTTGTTTTACATTTATCATTGTTTCTCATAAAAGCATAATATAGAAATTTAATATCCTTGAAGTATCTTGTTTATAGCCTAGAGTTTTTTAAATGATTAATCAAATTTAAACTAAAGCCATCAAATACAAAATGAAATCTAATGATAAAACTGGAATAAATATCTAGGATGTAATTTATTTTTTTAAAAGATTTATTTATTTATTTTTTGTCTATGAGTACACTGTAGCTGCCTTCAGACACCCAGCAGAGGGGGTCAGATCCCGTTACAGATGGTTGTGAGCCACCATGTGGTTGCCGGGAATTGAACTCAGGACCTCTGGAAGAGCAGTCAGTGCTCTCAACCAGTGAGCCATCTCTCCAGCCCCTAGGATGTAATTTATTAACTGAGGAATTAAAGCTATGTCAGTGACATTTTATTGTAGCATACACTGTATGAATATAGCCTCATTCTGAATAATGACATTCCTACCAAAGATGCAGCCAAAAAAAGTAATCATCTCTTCCAATACAGAGCATCTGAATCAGGTGCTTTAGTTAAAAATTACACATGTATGTACACATAGATAAGTATACACCCATTCCAGTAAAATATTTAAGGAAACACTATGAACCCATCTGCTATAAGGAAGAAAAGGTTTCAGACATCTAGAATAGCTTAGGCTTGGCGTCACGTTTGGCAAGGAAAACAGATTCAGTTCAGAGGTCGCTCTGACCCAAGGGATCCAGATGCTGGCTGTGGTCACACAAACAAGTCCCGAGCAAGCTGTGTCCCTGCGTGGTGTGCTGCAGCTGCTGCTCCCTGCTTCCCTTCTTGCGAGCCTTACTCTTTCAATTCTATCTGCTAATAAGCGCGTTGGCCGGGGAAAGGAGGTGGCCCAGCCACTCAACCCCTGCCTTCCTTCCGTGCTCCCTGGTCCTTCATCCTGTTTTCCTGTCATTCCTGTGAGGACACACTCTGCACGTAACCAGCATCTCTACTGCTCACTGTTCCCTCTGTACTGTACTGCCTGCTCTACTGGCCTATCCCAACACGATGTCACTCAGTTTCAGAAAACACAGAAGGCGATGCCGCAGACAGCAGAGACCTGGGAGCTCCTATAGTTAATTCAGGGGCAAAGTCAGAAGAGACACCAGAGAGGAAGAGCTGAGAGGGTCCCAGTGGACCACACTTACTTTAAGGGACAGAGTGTCCCTAGACTTCGAGTGAGTGGCCCAGAGCCTCTTCAGTTTCAATCCAAATGACCAGGCTTCTCTCAGTCCTCAAGTAATGCTTCCACCTCTAACAGCTGGATCTATAAGAGCTCAGATGGACTGGTAAAAAAAAAAAAAAAAAAAAAAAAATGTCCAGGCCTGCAGGTGGGCCTCAGGCGGTGTTAAAGCAGGCCCACTTCTGCTGTGGGCCAGCTCCCCTGTGTACTACAATCCTTCTTCCAGGTGCCAGGACTGGGCCTGGTGTGTCTCTTCTGAGTGTCACCACCTAGTCTACTTCTCGGGGCTCCTCTAACCCCAAGACTGGCAGTGGTGTAGGACACCAGCTTCCCCCCATCCTTGCTGTCCCTGCAAATAAACAAATAGGCTCTTCTAATGCAGTGTTCTTGTAAAAGTATAAGAGAATAGAAGGCCAAGCAAGAGCTAAAAAGCAAAAGCATGAACATAGTGGCAGAGATTAGGGCTGTAGGAATAGTCTCTACTTCCAAACACCTGCCTGGAAAAAAACAAGTCAAATGATCTCCATATTGCTCATTTACAAATACATACATACTATACGCTAAGCCATTTCCATCCTTATACAGACATATACACTGTGCTTTTCAAAACACTTAAAACACGAGACCAAAACACGAGAGCAAGTAGTGGCTTAGAGTATTTCCTTGAACTTAAAGGGTATTTAAAACCTTGCTTTTTAATAGACACCAAGAAATGCTGAAAATATAGTATTCAATGTAAGTGAGAATTCAAAGTTAAAATCTATTGAGATTTATAAGACAGGTATGTCAAAAGCAACCAGTATTGTAGAAACAATAAAATCCTGACATGTCTCAATACTTACAATGTTAGTAAAATTCTATAAACCGAATTTAAAAACCAGGATACCTCATTTTTAGAAATAACTATTTAGAATATCAAAAAATTATACAGGCCCTCTGTTTCAAACAGAAAATTCCGCATGTTCTGTGATAAGTTGTATTTTAATGGGCTTCTTAGCAGCAAAATAAATTCCTTACTTAAATATCGCTACAAATCACATGACTCTCAGAAGTGGATTTAAAGGCTGCCTTCCTGCAAGGGAACTACGACCAAGTGGCTACAGATCAAGAAGGCCGCTGAGTTTGAATTTCCTAGATTTAACTCTTTTAAATGTTTTCTTCTAAAGACAATTATAATACTATGTGTCTAAACCATACAACAAATTTAAGGCCGGAAACAGACAAAGATCATGTAATCTCATTTGTGTAAAGATATCCAGGCACTGGAGTAAAACTGCATCGCTGGGCTCACCTCCCAACTACTTAATTGTAAAATATTACAGAAACAGAACAAAAAACACACCAGACGCAAAACCTCGGCCTGACCCTGCCGGACATCCGTTACTAAGAAAGTTTAATCTATCACGATCCCACAGCGATACTTTTTCCCCAGGGGGACCTAATGACATCGCGGCCTTTCCTCCGTCCCCTCCCCCGCCCCGTGCCCGTCCCCGCCCCCTCCCCGCACACCAACACCACAATGCGGCCAACGTCTCCGCGCCTGGCTGCGGAGGGGGCACCGCGCTGGCCACGCACGGAATGGCAGCGGCCGGCGACCCCCCTTCCATAATTCATCCTCCGCAGCCGGCGTCGCGGGCGCCGCCACCACCGCCGCCGCCGCCGACCCCTCGCTGCCGCAAGCCGCGGCTCAGCCGGGTCGCGCCCCACCGCGGCCGCCACCTAGCTGGCCACCCCGCCGCCCCGCGTCGCGCGGGGGGCCGCGGGCGGGCCGCGGGCGCGCCGGACTCACCGGGTGGAGGTGCCCTTCCGCACATCGCACATCATGCACTTGAAGGCCTCGGCGCTGTTCCGGAAGGTGCAGACGCTGCAGTCCCAGTAGCCCTCATCCGAGGCGGGCTTCGGCTGCCGCTTCGGCCTGCAGGACACAACCGGACACGACGCAGCGCGGGGTCAGCGGCAGGCCGCGCCCGGCCCCGCGCCCCGCCCCGCCCGGCCCGCGACCCCCGCCCCGCCCGGCGCCGCGCGGGGGAGGGGAGCGCGGCCGCTGACCCCGGCCGCCATCGCGGCCCATTGTGGGCAGCCGCGCGCGGCGCCGCACCCCCCTCTACCCCCCCCCCACACACACACACGCGCGCCCCGCGCCGCGCCGCGCCACGGGGCCCCGGGCCGCGGGCGCTCCGCCGGCGGGCGCCCTACCTGGTGGGGCTCTTCTTGTCGCCCATGCTCGCTGCCGACGCGCGCGACGCCGCGGCCGGTCTGTCAGCGCCGAGGTGAGGGGCCGGCGGAAGCGCCGAGGCGAGGGGGCGGGGAAGGCCGCGCAGCGAGCTGCAGCCGCCGCTGCCGCCGCCGCCGCCGGATCCCACGCAGCCTCCAGCTGTCGGGGAAACTCCTGCCCGCGCGCACGTGACCCGCGCCGGCCAACCAGCGGCCGCGCCGGAGACTTCAAACGCGGGGAGCGCGGCCCAGCACCGGCGGCGAGTTCGCGGCGGCGCCGCCTCCCTCCCGCCCGCCTGCCCGCTGGCCGCCCGGAGCTCTCCTGTCGCGGCTCGCACGCCCCGAAGGGCGCGGTGGCAGGCGCCCGTGGACACGCGTGCGCCCCCGCGCGGCGGGGACTGTCATCCCTCATTGGGGGAAGCGACCCGGAGGCTCGGGAAAGGTTCGGTGCCCTGCTCTGGCTTACATAATCCAAACGTGACGAAACCAGGGTCTGATTCTGTTTTAATTCCAGAGGCGTCCTCTTGGCCTCACGGGGCTCTGCGGTGGCTTGTTATAAAACGCATTCTCGGGAGCCTTCGTAAGGAACACGAGGTGGCTTGTGCCCCGGACACCACCTCCCCCGAGTCTCGTGACTTCAGCCTGTCGGGGGACACACCTCGCCTGCTAGACCCCAAACAGCCATCTCGCTGGTCCTTTAAGCTCTGCTCCCACCTCGCCAATCTAGCGGGTACCCCACAACCAGAGTTAGCGTGCCATCCCTCTGATCGACAGGTGACCTCAGCATGCCAAGGCGGTGAATCGTCATCGGGAAAGCTGCCCCTGAAAGGAGAGGTGAAATCCATGCCTTCGCGGAGCCCTGCCTTCTGCCTTACTTGGGTGTGCTGATGGAGGCGGCATAGCTTAGCAGCAGGCTTAACTAAGAGGACCTAATTCAGGCACTGGGCGCTTAACACTTGATCTGAAGCAAAGACATCTAGCTGTGTGACTCCTAGTTGGGATACACTGTAAGAGTGTTTAGAAAATCTATCTAGCCGGGCAGTGGTGGCGCACGCCTGTAATCCCAGCACTTGGGAGGCAGAGGCAGGCGGATTTCTGAGTTCGAGGCCAGCCTGGTCTACAGAGTGAGTTCCAGGACAGCCAGGGCTACATAGAGAAACCCTGTCTCAAAAAACAAAACAAAACAAAACAAAACAAAACAAAAAACAGAAAATCTATCCAGCTGGCCAGAGCAGAATGGAGCAAATTTTCATCAAAAGTGGAATGGCAACTAAAAACTTAGGAGTTAATAATTTAGGAAGCCCTTAACATTTTGAACTATATTGTCTGTGGGTAATTGAAATAGGAAATCAAAACCCCAGCTAAGGGAAGACTACTGTATTGATGTATTACTTACCAAACAACAAAAGTTAATAACCGACGTGGATTAATGCTCCCTTTTTTTAATCACTGGGAATTGGAGATTAATTAGGGTAATTAAGAGGGAAATGGGCTTCAAGCTTCTGAGGGAAAAAACATAAATGAAGTATAGCAGAACGGGCGGGAGTGTAGCACAGTGGTGGGGCACTTGCACAAGGCTCTGAGTTACCAAAGACTTGGAAGAAAAACATCTAAAAGGTTGTTTTATGTGGGGTTTGCTTGGTTGCTTAATATTGCCTTATTTTTGCAAAGTAGACTGAGTTAGTTGAGTATGAAAGCTAAATAATAGAGGTTGCATTAATTTTTCAAAATAAAAAGTAAATGTTAGAGCTGAGTGGTTTACATAATGGAAAATGTTTTCCCATAACACCGGAGGCTCCGAGTAGAAGATAAAGCTGTCGGCGCTGCTTTCTTCCAAGGCTCCGCTTTGCCTGCAGACAGCCATCTCTCTAGGGCTCCCCGTCCAAGGGGCATCTTTTATGTGAGTGCCTGTATCCTAATCTCTTTTTCTCACTTCTGCCTATGCCACACTCTCTCATAAGGACATCATTCATTTGATTAGGGCCTACACTAATGACTGACTTATATGGGCATTGGTATTTTTCCTCACTGTGTGATGGTGTTGGGTCCCCTGGAACTAGAGTTACAGACAGTTTTAACCCACCAATGTGGAGGCTGAGAATTGAACCAGGGTTCTCTGGAAGAGCAGTCAGTGCTTGTAACCGATGAGCCATCTCCCCAGCCACCTGATGACCTCATTTTAGTTACATCTCTGAAGAGAAGCAGAAAGGGCTAGAGAGATGGCTCAGTGGTTAGGAGCACTGACTGACTGCTCTTCCAGAGGTCCTGAGTTCAATTCCCAGAAACCACATGGTGGCTCACAACCATCTGTAATGGGCTCTAGATGCCCACTGTACTCTAAGTACAGTCTACTCAGATACATTAAATAAATAAATACATAAATAAATAAATAAATAAATAAATAAATCTAAAAGAAAAGCAGAAAGGGGTGGCAGTGGAAAGCAGAGAGGCAGTCCCGTGGGTCCAGCTCTGCCCTGCCCCGATGCCTCTGCTGCATAGCCTGCAGGAATATACCTGTCAATGAAAGAAGCTGTGTGCAGCATCTACACCTTCCTTTCTGTAAGTCCTCACAGGGGCCTAGCTGGTGTTCATAAATATCTCATGTGTCCTCAGTGTACTTGCTGGATTTATGTCAACTTGACCCAAGCTAGAGTCATCAGAGAGCAGGGAACCTCGGTTGAGGAAATACCACCGTCAGTGGGGAAAGGCAGGCTGTGCAAGCCATGAGGAGCAAGATACCTGACAGCACCCCTCCGTGGCCTCTGCATCAGCCCCTGCCTCCAGGTTCCTGCCCTGTGTGAGTTCCTGTCTGGACTTTCTTCAAGGATGAGCAGCAAATAAATGCTTTCCTCCTCAATTGCTTTTTGGTCATGGTGTTTCATCACAGCAATAGAAACCCTAAGTCGCTCAGCCAAGCTGAGTTCTTTACCTGGCAAGGTTCCTGAAGACTCTTCCTGTTCACACGGTGCTGATATCATGTGAACACTAAGGTCTCCACCAACTTTAACTATTAGAAACTAAAGTACTATGCACTCAAGACGACCTCGCACTAAAGACAATACCACCATGTTCACCCTGACAGCTTATCAGTAGCCCGGGGTTCCCTTTGTAGTCAGGTTCAGGTTCCCCATTCAACAGGGCAAGTCCCAAGTTTACCAGGTGGCCCAGTGGTGTAAGAAGTGCTAAATACCCATGTAATGGCTTCCTCTGTCCACACACTGGGACCACTATAGCGGTCTCGTGGACGTGTCTTAGGACTACAACCCCTAGTTAAGTAGTGTTCAGTCTGGAGGCCACAGAGAACAAAATGTCTCCAAGCAGGTGTGATGAGAAGAGTCACATCTCTCTCTTTCTCCCTGTCTGTGTGCACATGTGTGTTCTTCTCGGTGTGCACACGTGCACATGCAGGCCAGCTGTCAACTTCAGGTGTCTTCTTCAATCACTCGCCGCCTTCTTTTTGAGATCAGGCCTCCCGCTGGACCTGGGGGTCTCTGATTCAGATAGACTAGCCAGCGAACCCCAACATCCTTTGTCTCTGCCTCTCCCATACTGGGATAAGAGACTCACACCACTGCATCCTGCTTTTATCTGAGGGTCCTAAGAAGTTGAACTTGGGCCCTATGCTTTCACAGCTAGACTTCTCCCAGTTGAACAATCTCCCCAACCCCTCCCCACTTTGCCCTTGTATTCTGGTAATCAGAAGGGCAGCACCATCTTTTGACCTCTGACCCAAAAGATACATGGCATCTTGCAAGACAGCTTACCCAAGCACGGTGATTCACACGGATAATCCCATCCGTGGATAACCCCATCTCCCGAGAGTTGCAGAGGGATTGTTGCTGTGAGTTATAGGCCAGCAGAGCTGTAGAGGAAGGCCCTGACACAATAAACAAATGAGCCGGAGGCACCATACTCGTTCAGGATGTTGTCTGATGCAACCAAGACTCCTTCATACGTATTGAACTGTCCTGTTGGGCCAGTTGCTTCATAGAGATAAAGCCTGTGGCATGTTTAGTGAGTTCCGTGGGTATGAGCAGATTGCCACTCTCCTTTTGACCTGAGATCAGTTCCTCATGACACAGAGTCCACAGACAGTGGTGCCAACAGGACCGGTCTGTAAGGCAGTGACCGCACATATTAGAATATGTGCCTATTTCACTGAAAATTCTTTTCTTCCATTCCAAGAGAAAATGGTCCATATAATAAAACGCTTGAGGCAGCTGATTTCTCCATTCTAGGAAACATGCCACACCCAGTGATGGTTTGTGCTCTTTCCTAGTAAGATACTCAGCAGTCGTAATGGGTCCAGCAAAGCTACAAGGTCAGCTTTAGTGAGAGGGGCTTGTGCTGAGCTCATGCAAAGGTTCTGTTTCAGACAATGAGAGCGGCCACTCTGCTGCAGGAGAGCGGCCACTCTGCACTGAGCTCAAGGACAAAGCACTGGGGTGACTGGGAAAGGCGACTGGCATTCATGCTCTCCCGTTCCAAGCTCTCCTTTCATCCGATGCTCTGTGGGTTGGCTTCACAGCCCACTCTGCCATCCCCTTCTCAAATATCCAATCCCCGGTTCTCACCTTTTTACATCGGTTCTCCAGTCATCTCTGAGTTCCTGACATGGGGCCTAAAGGTTAGACACTCCCCATGAATCACCACACATCCACACTCTGACCATGCCCTAATCCAGACAATGTGCTCAGTTGAACTGCTAAACTTCTCCTTCACAGAGTTTTTCTCTACTGCATCCCCAGAACCACTTCTCATTAGGATTAGAGTAACACAGCCATCATCTCATACGGAACTATTGAAGGCAGGTCTATAGTTCCTTTATCTGTGGCATGATAAATTTAATTTAAATTATTTTTAAAGCTTTAGATGTGGACAGAGGGGATTCCCATTGTGCATTTGTCTTTATTCTTGCTTTCATCCAATATCCTACACGCCATTTCTATGAAAGGCTTGTTGTTATGCATATGCATATAGATTTTGGGCTTGGTCCATCTCAGAGAAAGAAGCTCAATGTGGTTATTTGGTATTACGTCACGGTTAACTGTTGCATCTCTACACAGAGACAAGTATAAAGACAGAAGCATGCCTTAAAAGAGTCACCTACAAAAGAGACATAGGTTTGCTCCAGAGCCATAGAGGTCCACTCTATGATTTTTATCTCTTAACTTTTTGGGACAAAGAATATCTGCTTAGTGTGCTGTAAAGTATTTTATAGACATGGCTATTGAATATTATATCTCACCATTCTCCCTGGTACTTATTTTGATATAGTGAAAGTGTTGTTTGAACTGTGTTCTTTTAATCTAGGCATAGTGGCCTCTGTGTGTGTCATCTCAGAGAGTAGAGGTAGAAGGAACTTGAGTTAAACCTGAGTGACAGCAAAACCTTAGACTGTGTGTGTGTGTGTGTGTGTGTGTGTGTGCGCGCGCGCGCAATCATCTGGTCACATTCAGAAATTCTCTTTCAGCATCTATTAATCTCAGTTGATACTAAATGTCCATCACTTTCCAACCATATTTTATCCTGTTTTCATCTTGTTTTCTACAGAGATCTCCAGTTCAATTTTATCTTTTCTATTTTTTCATCACTTCTCTTGTTTTCTATTTGACTCATTTCTTTTCTTCTCCATCTACTTTTCCTCTTATCTCCATTTTTGTGTACTTTGTTATTGTTTAGACAGGCTCTCCTGTAAGCACATGCTGTTCTCACTGTGTAACCGAGGATGACTTTGACTTCCTGGTCCTTCTCTTTCTACAGCCCCAGTGATGAGATGTACAATGCTATACTTTGGCTTTCTCTTTATTTTCGTGTGTGTGTGTGTGTGTGTGTGTGTGTGTGCATGCATGCAGGTGCTGTAAAGAGTCTCAAATCAGATCAAATCAGAGCCGGGCGTGGTGGCACATGCCTGTAATCCCAGCACTTGGGAGGCAGAGGCAGGGGGATTTCCGAGTTCGAGGCCAGCCTGGTCTACAGAGTGAGTTCCAGGACAGCCAGGACTACACAGAAAAACCCTGTCTCGAAAAAACCAAAAAAAAAAAAAAAAAAAAGAAAAGAGTCTCAAATCCCTCCAGGACTGGAGTTAACAGGTAGTTGTGAGCCACCTGACATAGTGTTGGGATTTGAACTCAGATCCTCCACAAGAACAGCAGGTGCTGCTTAACTGCTAGGCCATCTCTCCAGCTTTGTCTTTGTTCTTTCTTTCTTTCTTTCTTTCTTTCTTTTTCTTTTTCTTTTTTTTTTTTTGAGGCCAGCCTGGTCTACAGAGTGAGTTCCAGGACAGCCAGGGCTACACAGAGAAACCCTGTCTCGAAAAAACAAAAGAAAAAAAAATATGTTAAAGATGTTCTATTTACTAACAAGTAGCATTTTAGTGAACTCATTGCAAAGATTTTACCCCAGTCTTTTTTTTATTTTTAGAATTATTTATTTATTTTATGTATATGAGTACACTGCAGCTGTCTTTAGACACACCAGAAGAAGGCATCAGATCCCATTACAGACGGTTGTGAGCCACCAGGTGGTTGCTGAGAATTGAACTCAGAATCTCTGTGCTCTTAACCGCTGAGCCATCTCTCCAGCCCCCGAGGCATTCATTATATTAGCTTATAAGCTTTCAGTGTGAAATACATTGTAGTTATACTTAGAAGCTTTGGTAAGGTGAAATGTATTTTAAATAGCCGTCCATTAATATTTTTGACCTGGAAATTTCTACTATGACATCTGAAAATTTAGCAATACCTAAACATCTTTCTGCCAAAAACAAAACAAAACAAAACAAAAAACAGCACAAACACGGCTAAAAGTGTCTTTCCCTCAGACCTAATCATGGAGAATAATATATAAGTGGGTATTTTTAATCTTTTATTCTAACACTTTCTGTAAGAAAATGTTTGGAGGCCAAGTATGGCAGCACACAATTTTAATCCCAACACTCAGAGGCAAAGGCAGGCGGGTCTCTGTGAGTTTGAGGCCAGCCTGGTCTACATAGGGCCTTCCAGGACAGCCAAGGCTGCATAACCCTGTCTCAAAAAGAGAAAATGACTGGGCCAGTGTCTGTGCATGTGTTTTTATAGTAATATAAATAACCCTATTTGAAGAATGCGTTTCATGAAAAGAGAATAGACTCGTCACCATGCCATCAATGCAGAAAGAGCATTTGGAGGGGAGGCGGGGCCAGCCAGAGGGAAAGGAGAATGGGGAAAGGAAGGGGGGGGCTAAGAACAAAAGAAAATGTCATAGATGTATACACATGGCAAAAATAATGCTGTGCTTGCTTCTCGGTAGCACACAATCTAAAATTCAAACAACAATGGAGATTAACATGGCCCCTGCACAAGGCTATACACAAATACATGATGGAATCTGGGTTGTGAACGTGACCACAGAATATTCTGCACTTGCATAAAATATCATAATGAAAATGATTATGACTGATTGATATATGCCAACAAAAACATTAAAATGTCCCTAAATAA